>MU224969.1:1342431-1367246 GCA_018584345.1 Thuja plicata
TAGCATCTAATGCTACCATCCTTGATCAAACACTCACTTGGCCTGTCAATAGGTATCGGGCATATCCAATGCTACTTTCTATGATCAAACTTTTTGATACTCCTTGGGATGTATCTCAATTACAAAAAACTTTTAAGTCCTACTCGGTTAAGAGACTTGATGCTTCAATTGTTAAACTGAAAGAGTAAAGTGATCTATTCACACATACAACTTGAATTGTAGATTTTAAAATCTATTGTAAGTGCATTACCTCTCTGATCAATATAATCAATTCAATACCTTTGCTCCACACTGTTCTGCTCTGTGATGCTATTTCACTATTCATCGGTGTCTGTAGAATCTAGCTCTTTCCTCAGCTTGTTGATCAGGCCTAAATGAAGACTTTCTTGTCCTTTAGAATCTCTTCAGCATCTATTCTCTTTTCACTTCTCTTCTCCCCCAAATTTGTAATGAATTAGGTTGTCTCTTTATAGACATGATTCACCATTTCTTGGCTTTCTTGATCTTGGCATGATCCACAATTCTCGCCAATTAGATTTAAATAAAAACTCTAGTTTAATCTCAAAGAGATCTTCTTGCCAACTAGACAAAGTAGCTTTAAATCCTTTACTTATCTCCGACTTTATCTTGTCGATTAAAATAATGATAAGTATCAATTAAGTTTATTTTTAGCTCTTAACAGATAATCATTTTGTCATTTCTGAACTCTCTATTCTATCGGTCAATACTTCAGTTAGTCATCAGTGATAACTGACTATTCCATCAGTGTGACTTCAGTTGGCTTTGGGATCTCCGTCCATCAGGAAACACTGTGATTTTGTTCGCCGGGTTACTCTGTGCTTTGCTCATCGGGCAACACTGTGACTTTTCTCTTTTACTCTGTCCGTCAGTGTGCACTCTGTCAATGTATATAGTCACTTTGTGAATACTTGACTTCTATGCATTAATGATAGCATAGCCTTTGATTCATCGGTTCTTTGAAGTCTATGGAAATATGTCCATGACCATACAAATTATATCATGTTAACATCAATGAATATACAATACATTAACTGATTTAATGTCTTGCATAAACTTTCTATGGCAGTGTGATCATCAACTTAACATCTTCAAACATTGAATCAGTTATAGTCCATCAATCTCCCTTTGGCATTGTTGGAAATACACTACATTATCACACTATATTACTACTAATACAATATGAAATATAAATTTTGAAGTTCATCAAACTACCAATCTTATGTACTATAACTGATACAAATATCTGGTCCTCGGTAAGTTCATATAACTTAGATTTGATTCTTGCAACTTTCTCTCTGTCTTCAATCCCTTTATTGGATATATGTAGAATATTTATTTCTCTGATGTGATGTGTTATTCTCCTGTGTCAAACTCTCTCCCTTTCACTATTCTCCTTTCTTTTGATGTCTCTTGTCAGAAATTCTTTCCCTTTGTATGTACTTTCCCTTTCTAGTTACATCTCTCCCTTTGCATAAATGTGATGGATATAATATCTCCCTGATGTATAATCTCTCCCATGGATATAATCTCTTCCCTAAAGTGATAATGGATATAATCTCTCCCTTTGACAACAATGCCAAACAAATATTTTTGACAGCAATGCCAAAAAAATCTTTTCTATCCATAATATACTCCTTGAATTTCCCAATCCACCGGTAGTACAATAACTCTGGTGCTGGAGTAGATAAATACCTTGCTGTGTATAGTTTTATCTTTGAATTCCATCTCTTTTCTTGCATCAACATGGATGATATTCTAATAATATGTGGACTGATGCAGCCTTCTAGTCATTTTACTGACCAGTAGACAAGGTTCTGACCCCTAGTCTCTTTCTCAAGTATTCAAATGCATCCTTGGGCAGTGGCTTGTTGAAGATATCGAAAAATTGTCCCTTTGATTGCACATACTCAAGTACCACTTCTTTTACTTGAAATTTTTCTGTCAAATAATGATACTTGATGGCAATATGATTTGTTTTAGCATGCATGAATGGATTCTTGCAAATGTTTATTGCATTGGTATTATCTCAATAGATAATTACTGGCTCAAGAATATGCATATGCATACCTTCCAGTAACTATTTGATCCATGCAATATTTGAGAATTTTGTAGCAGCAACAACATACTCTGCTTCTGCAGTAGACTGAGAGATGCATCCTTGATTCTTGCTTCTTGTTGATCCATGTGACAAGTCTGTCACCCATAAAGAATGCTCCTCCATTTGTTCTTTTTTGGTCATCAATATTTCCATCCCAATCAGCGTTAGTAAAGACATTAAGTTAAAATTTTCCTTCTCTTCTATACCATAAGCCATATTCCTCGATATTCTTCAAATATCTTAGGATTCTTTTCACAACAGTCATATGTGATTCCCTGGGATTAGTAGAAAATCTAGCAACTATTCCTATTGCACGTGCAATATCTGGTCTAGTATATACAACATACATGAGTTTTCCAATCATTGATCTGTACAAAATTTGATTTACCTCTGATGACTTGTCCTCCTTTTTCAACTTACATCCATTTTCCATCGGTGTGCCAACTAGTTTGGAATCTTCCATTTTGAATATTTTTAGCACTTCCTTGATGTATTTGGATTGTGTAATGAAAATACCTTCATCTTGTTGCATGATCTATAGACCAAGAAAGAAATTGATCTCTCCAAACATAGACATCTCAAACTCTTTGCCCATTTCATTTGCAAATGATTTTCATAGCATATCATTGTCTCCAAATATGATGTCATCAACAAATATCTCAGGAATCAAAATGTTAGCATCAATATCTTCCTTCAAATAAAGATTATTGTTTTCACTATTCCTTACAAATCCAATACTTATGAGATAGGAATGAAGTCTTTTATACCAGGCTTGGGGTGTTTGTTTCAATCCATACAAGTCTTTGTGTAATCTACATACCATGTTCATCTTTTCTAGATCAACAAACCCTTCAGGTTTCTCAATGTATACCTCTTCTTCAAGTATTCCATTTAGGAATGCAGACTTGACATCCATTTGGTATACCTTGAATCCTTTATATGCAGCATAAGAAAGTAATATTATCACTCCTTCTAGCCTAGCAACGGGTGAAAAAGTCTCTCCATAGTCAATCCCTTCTTCTTGTGCATACCCCTTGCATACTAGTCTTGCTTTATTCCTGGTGATTTCTCCATTCTCATTTAGTTTATTCCTGAATATCCATTGTGTACCAAGGAAATTCTTGTCATTTGGTCTTGGTATAGGTGTCCATGTCTTGTTTTTATTAATCTGATCAATCTCCTCATTCATAGCACTAATCCATTCATTATTATCAAGTGCAACATTGACATATTTTGGCTCAAAATTACAAATACGACATCTTGTGTTTAAAGAATTACTTCTGGTTCTCATACCAGCATTTTTATCTCCAATGATCTGGTTCCGTGGATGGTTCCTTCTGACATATCTAGCAAGTACAAGTTTGGATCTTTGTCTATCATCTTGATCATCACTGTGTTCTTCATTTTGATCTCCATCGCTTTGTACATCATCTTGAGCAATATCCTGATAGTCGGTATTTGCAACCTGATGCTCGGGTGCAATGATCTGTTGCTCGGGAGTGCTACATTGTTGGTCGGGTAGAGTGTCAATTTCTTCATTGTAAACAAACCTATTGTAGTCCTCTGGTTCTTTTGTGCTTTCCTTTTCATTCTTCTCTGCAAATTCATCTATCTTTACATTTGCACTTTCAACAATTTTGTTAGATGCTTTATTGAGACATTTATAATCCTTGCTCTTGGTGGAATACCCTAGAAAGATTCCTTCATCACTCTTGGAGTCAAGTTTTCCATTTCTTTCATCTTTTAAAACATAACATTGACTACCAAAATTTTTGAAGTAACTTACATTAGGTATGTATCCATACCATAGCTCATAAGGTGTCTTCTTGGTGTCTTTCATCAATTGTACTCTATTCAATGTGTAAATAGTAGTATTGATAGCTTCCCTTCAGAAGATTTGGGTGATGCCTTTCTCTATCATTAGTGTCCTTGCACAATCAACAATTGATTTGTTCCTTCTTTTAGCAATTCCATTTTGCTATGGTGTTCTCGGTGCAGAGACTTGTCTTTTGATTCCATGCTCATTACAAAAGTTAGTGAATTTATCTAAAATAAATTACCCTCCTCTATCTGATCTTAATCATTTCAATTCTTTACCACTTTGTTTTTAACCATTGCTTTGTACCATTTAAACATCTTGAATGCTTCAGATTTATCTTTTAGAAACATTACTGTCATCATTCTAGAGTAATCATCAAAAAAGAGAATAAAATATCTATCACCATAATAACTCTGTGTTCTCATGGGTCTATATAGATCAGTATGGACCAATTCTAGAATGGCATCAAATGTATGGGTTTTTCTTTTGAAACTAGACTTTATCATCTTACCTTTTTGACAATTTTTGCACATGATAATTTCTGGCTTGATCATCGTCGGCAAGCCTCTTGCATTTCTTTTTCTGATTATCTTTATCATGTTTTCAAAGTTCACATGACACAATATTTTGTGCCACAACCATATATCTTCATTTCTATCCATTAATAAAGTGGTGTCAGTATCATTTAGATGGAATAAGTTACCTTTTGTCTGCTCACCAGTACCAATCAAACTTCTTGATCTATTGAAGATCTTTGCCTTCTTATTTTCAAATGCTACTTTGTGACCTAAATTATTCAACTAAGAAACACTCAATAGATTATAATTCAATCCTTTCACCTAATAAGCATTTTCACATTTTATCAGGTTATTCAACATTATAGTTCCTTTACCTTCAACTGGACAGGGTGTGTCATTACCCATTCTTACTGAACCACCATTGTAATATTCAAAAGTTTCAAACTTTTGTTTGTCACCAGTCATATGGTGAGTGTAGCCACTATCTATGATCCAGACACCATTTTTACTAACTTTTGATATGGGTGCAGTTTCTACATACCTTTCTTCATCATCATCTGAATCATCTTTTACTGCCACAAACACCACCTCAATGTCTTCATCAGATTCAGTGTTAGTATCATCATCTTTGCATTTATCTAGGTAACTGGCCTTCTTTCCTTTGTCCTTGTGGTCTCAGGTATCTCTTCTTTCTGATTATTGGTTGCTTCTGTAATCACCTCTATCATACTTCTTTTCAAATGACATGTCATTACTTCTGTAATCTTTTCTTCTGTTAGGATATCTTGTAGCAAAGTGTCCAATTTCTTTACGATTAAAAAACACAAGTGGCAATTTACCTTTGTATTTACCTTTGCCTCTCTGCATTCTTCTATCCATAAGTGATTCAATTTCATAAAGATCTTCTTCTTCACTTTCACTATCACTATCTTTTCTCATAGCATGTTTATGACTTGATTTACTTATTCTTAAAGAAGATTTGAATGAAGACTCTATGTGTGGTAAGACAATATTATCAAAATTATTCATCTCAAATGAAATCAGTCTTCCAATCAAACTGTCTAGAGTAACATTGCTATTTGCTACTGCTCTCATTTCTTGTATGGAAAATACTCTAATAGCATAAGTAGGTAGTAAGGTTCTTAGCATTTTAATTACCATTGTATCCTCATCTAGTACACCTCCAAATCCTTAGATAGCATTGACTACCTCTTTAATTATTGTGCTGTACTGTGTGATGTTTTCACCTTTTTTCATTATGAGATCATCAAACTTTCCTCTAAGGCTTTCTGCCTTGGCTCTCAGGAAATTTTTATCACCACCATGTACAAGCTTCAATTTTTCCCACATCTTCTTTGCAGTTGTGCATGCTTTGACATCTTCAAATTCAGCATCGAAGAGTGAGGAAGCAAGCTCTATAATCATGCATTTGTGTTCATGCTTCTCTCTCATTTGTTCAATTATGGGTGCTCCTGTGGGAAACACATATTTAGTATCTAAGTATTGAGTAACATCATTTCCAATACCTGATAAGTGGAGTCTTATTCTGCTTTTCCATGAAGCAAAGTTGTCTTTGTTCAACTTGGGCACATCTCGTCTATTCATCTTGTGATCTTTAGCTTAGGTATTGAAACCTTCCTTCTAAGTACACAAGCTTTGATACCAATTGTTAGTAATAACTGAGGGGGGGGGGTGTGAATCAGTGGCCTCAAAAATTAATCCTTAAATCAACCCTTTAAAACTTATTACCACTTTTGAGCCTCTAGTTATCTTACATCCTATAAGATGAATGCCTTGAAATGCTTTCAACAAATTTCTACTTGTCAGAATGATTTGTAAAACCTTCTTCTGTATGTTTACTGATAAGTAGTCTTTCTATTTACCGAAACACAGTAAATAACTAGTGTATACCGATCAATCTAGAATGATTTATGTGAAATGAAAAATAGTAAAGTAATGAAACATAAACACATAACACATGGATTTTTAACATGGAAGCCATATTAAGGGAAAAACCACTGGGACCGGTACCCCAAATTTTCACTCTTCTGAAGTGAGCTCATTTAAGATCCAACCCTGTTAAAGGTTACAAACACACTGTTAGGTGTGACCTTGTTAGAAGATTTAAAAGATAGTTTGTCACTTAGTATCTAGCATCTAATGCTACCATCCTTGATCAAACACTCACTTGGCCTTTCAATAGGTATCGGGTATATCCAATGCTACTTTCTATGATCAAAATTTTTGATACTCCTTGGGATGTATCTCAATTAAAAAAGACTTTGAAGTCCTGCTCGGTTAAGAGACTTGATGCTTCAATGGTTAAACTGAAAGAGTAAAGTGATGTGTTCACACATACAACTTGAATTACAGATTTTAAGATCTATTGTAAGTGCATTACCTCTCTGATCAATATAATCAATTCAATACCTTTGCTCCACACTGTTCTTCTCTATAATGTTGTTTCACTATTCATTGGTGTTTGCAGAATCTAACTCTTTCCTCAACTTGTTGATTAGGTCTGAATGAAGACTTTCTTCTCCTTCAGAATCTCTTCAACATCTAGTCTCTTTTCACTTCTCTTCTCTCCCAAATTATTAATGAATTAGGTTGTCTCTTTATAGACATGATTCACCATTTCTTGGCTTTCTTGATCTTGGCATGATCCACAATTCTTGCCAATTAGATTTAAATAAAAACTCCAGTTGAATCTCAAAGAGATCTTCTTGCCAACTAGACAAAGCAGCTTTAAATCCTTTACTTATCTCTAGCTTTATCTTGTCGATTAAAACAATGATAAGTATTAGTTAAGTCTATTTTAGCTCTTGACACCTAAGCATTTTGTCATTTCTAAACTCTCTATTCTGTCAGTCAATACTTCAGTTAGTCATCAGTGATAACTAACTGTTTCATTAGTGTGACTTTAGTTGTCTTTGGGATCTCCGTCCGTCGGGCAACACTGTGATTATGTCCATCGGGTTACTCCATGCTTTTATTTTTGGGAAACACTATGAATTTTATCAACGGTAATGTTGTGCATTTTCTCATTGGGTAACACTATGGATTTTCTCTTTTACTTTTTCTATCGGTGTGCACTCCATCGGTGTATACAGTCACTTTGTGAATACTTGACTTATATGCATTACTGATAGCATAGCCTTTGATTCATCCATTCTTTGAATTCTATGGTAGTATATCCATGACCATACAAATTATATCATGTTGACATCAATGACAATACAATACATTAACTGGTTTAGTGTCTTGCATAAACTTTCTATGGCACCGTGATCATCAACTTAACATCTTCAAACATTAAATAAGTTATAGTTCATCATCCCTCACCCAATATTGCAAGTGCCACAATCCTTTGAATGTACTTCCCCTCATAATAAGAAAATGCTCAACCAGATATAGAGAGGTAAGGTGTTGGATGAAGTCTTTGACGAATGGCTGGATAATATAATCAAAGATGGTGAGAAATGCACTCTTGATTCAAGGGATGTTTACAATGAACTTACAAATATTCTCAATGAAATTAAGACATAGATGTCATCTTAGGAAGATGAAGAGGAGAAATGGATAGAGGTTTCTCTGTGAATTAATGAAGTACATAGATATGGGGTAAACAAATTATTATTAGAGAAACCCCTAAAGAATGTAGATGAGGCTTGGTTGGGAATTTGAAAGAATAACATAGACTAGAGGAACTTTGTAACTAAAGCTGGGTGCTAGGACTTTTTGAAGATGGAGAAAGAGCCGTAGGACTTGGCCAAGCATCTAGACAATGATATGAAATGTATCAATTATTGGAATAGTCCCAAGGATAACTGAGGGGGGGGGGGTGAATCAATTATCAATCAATTTAATTCTTTTCTCTTTCCTTAATGTAATTTGATATAAAGTAAATGCACATTCAGATAACACAATAGAGTACTCAACAATTTGATTATGAGGAAACCAAATAGGCAAAAACCCCGGTGGGAATTAGCACCCATAAATAACTGCACTAGTTTATAATGATCCCTATTAGAAGATCTTAAAAACCTATTAGGATTTGATCTTTACAACGCAAGAAGTACAGAGACCTGGTTAAAGGTCAGAACCTGTTAGGAGTCTTTTACAGATAACCCTGTTAAGGGTGAGGACTCACTGTCCAATAGCTCACTTCTAAGATGGTGAAGGCTACAACCTTCTATATAACAGATATACTCTATATCTAGTAAATGAACTATTTGAGTAGACCTACTGTCTTGATTAGTTCCAATGAATTGCAATCAACCTCTGTTTCTTCACATATATCTTCAACTTGTTCTCTCTGACTTTCTGCTCTTCTCTGTCTTTTCTTTTTCGCTTCATTTTTGACACTTAGTGACCATAACTAAACTTCTATAAGTATCTTCACCAAGGATAAGGTCATGACAGTATTTTGGAACACTTCATCAAATTTCTTTTTGGATCAACCAAGCATGCAATACAAATTAGGACCGCGCAACTCAAATTGAATAGACGTGACGCTTCACAAAGTCGGCTTCACCAAATTAACTCTAACATCCTAATTCTACTGAAACACGTTAAATGCCTTTGGATAACTATCTTTAACTCATAACTAAACATGAATACAAACATGCATATCCATAGGCACAACTCAAGAAACACTATATTTATGTCAGCTCTTAACAGATAAAATCCAGAATCTGTAGCTGTCATAACTGACTATTCATAACTCAACTGAAACTACATATCTGACTCTGCATGAATGTACATAGCAACTATAACATGTATACACCATGGAAATAAACACACATAGCTCCAAAAAATCTATACTTATATTTGCATACATGATACCTACTGTATATTATATTTTGTTATCAATGGCAAACATACAATCAATTATTTGCATAGAAGCAAATCTCCAACAATCTCCCCTTTTGACATTGATGGAAACATATGATATCATCAACTCAAAGTGTCTTCCTTCTTTTTACAATCTTCTCAATATCCTCATCAAAGGTTCCTCTTTATTGTTGCTGCTCTATATACTCCCCTAGAGTATATGCTCACCCTTACTAATACTCCCCCTTTGACATCAATGACAAAGGGTGTTAAAAACCATTAAACATAGGTACTACTCTATAAGTAGAGTAGTCAACCATTCATTAGTCACCAAGTGTTGATGTTCTTGCTACAAGTTCTAATCAGACTTAGGAAAGGGAATTACTCCCAACTTCTCCCTGAGATACTCAAAAGTATCTTTTGATAGAGGCTTTGTAAAAATATCTACTAGTTGTTCTTTAGTGCTTACATAGTCCAACTTTACTTCTTTGTCTGCAAATTTTTCTCTTAGGAAGTGGTAGTTGATCTCAATGTGTTTTGTCTTTGCATGCATCACAAGTTTCTTTGACATATTGATAGTACTAGTGTTGTCATAGTGACTAACAATAGGATAATCAATCTGAATACCAAAGTTCTTGATCATCTGTTTGATCCAAACCATTTTTGAACAATTCAATGGTGCTACAACATACTCAAAATTTTCTATTGACTGAGAGATACAATTCTGCTTTTTACTTGTCCAAGTGACCAACTTGTCTCCAAGAAATACTGCTCCTCCTGATGTGCTCTTTCTATCATCAATACAACTTGCCCAATCTGAATCTGTATACACATGAAGTTGTATGTTCTCTAAGATAGGATACCATAAACCATAGTCTAAAGTTCCCTTTAGGTATCTGAATATTCTTTTTATTGTCATTAGATTATTTTTCTTGGGTTTAGCTGCAAATCTTCCAACAATGCCAACTGCATTAGAAATGTCAGGTCTAGATTGAGTGAGATATATAAGTTTTCCAATCATAGAATTGTATAAGGTCTTGTCAACTACTGTAGAATCATTATCTTTAGAAAGCTTGCATCCTGTTATCATGGGGGTGCTTACTGGTTTCCAGTCTTCCATCTTGAAGGTCTTCAATATCTCCTTCACATACTTGGATTGATTTATGAATATGCCTTTGTCCATTTGGTTTACATTTAATCCAAGAAAATATTTGACAGGTCCAATCATGCTCATTTCAAATTCACTTTTCATTTCTTTGGTGAATTCTACACTAAGTTTGTCATTACCTCCAAATATAATGTCATAAAAAAAATGGCAACAAGTAGTAGTCCTTCATTTGTCTCTCTTATAAATAAATTATAGTCTGCTGCTCCTTTTCTGAATCCTATCTTTGTTAAGTAACCATCAAGTCTCTCATACCATGCTCTTGGGGTCTGTTTAAGTCCATAAAGTGCTTTCTTTAATCTGCATACCATGTCTGGTTTATTTGAAAGTTTGAATCCTTCATGCTGCTCTATGTAGACTTCTTCCTTTAAGTCACCGTTCAGAAATGTTGATTTGACATCCATTTAATATACCTTAAAGTTTTTGAATGTTGCATAGGCCAAAAACAACTTGATAGCTTCAAGTCTTCTCACAGGGGAAAATGTATCAGTGTAGTCTATTCATTCTCTCTATGCATATCCTTTGCATACTAATCTTGCTTTGTTCCTTACTATTGTGCCTTCTTCATTCATTTTGTTCCTAAATATCCACTTAGTTCCAATCACGTTCTTGTCATGAGTTCTAGGGACCAGTTCCCATGTTTCATTCTTGATTATTTTATCTAATTCTTCTTGCATGGCACTTTTCCAATTTGAATATTTGCATGCATATTCAACACTTAAGAGTTCAATCTGTGAAAGTAAGCATACCTTTTCATCAGTGGTTGAACCTTTTTCTCTAGATCTTGTCAAGACTTTTGTGCTCTGATCTCCAATGATATCTTCCTTAGAGTGGTATTTGGATGTGTACCTTGAATTATTAGGAGTGATAATTTCATCTGTGATCTGTGATTCTTCTTCGTTTGGTTTAGGATTGTTACATGAAACATCAATACAATCAAACATTTCTTCAATAACTGTGTCCTTATTGATGGGTCTAGGCTCATCTTCAATCATGGGAGTGTAGTCATAATATATTTCTTGAATCATAAACTTCTCATCAATATTCACATGAGTAATTTCAATGATCTTCTTTAATCTTAAATTGAAACATCTATAAGCTTTTCTTTTAGTAGAGTAACCAAGAAAAATACCTTCATCACTTCTACCATCAAACTTACCAATGCTATCATCTCTCTTGATGTAGCACTTGCTTCCAAAGATTTTGAAGTATTTTACAGTGGGTACATTACCAAACCAAAGTTCATAAGGTGTCTTGTCTATTCCTGGTCTCAATTGTATTCTATTGATAGTGTAAACTATTGTATTGACTACATCTCTCCAGTAGGTATGGGCATCCTTTTCTTCAATCATGATAGTGCGCGCTATGTCAAGTATTATCCTATTCCTCTTTTCTGCTATCCCATTCTGCTGAGGGGTTCTAGGTGCACTTAACTACATTTTGATTCCATGTTCTTCACAGTAGTCATAAAACTAGTCAAAGGTGAATTCTCCTCCTCTATCAGATCTCAAACATTTTATCTTTAATCCAGATTCATTCTCAACCTTAGCTTTGAATACTTTGAACTTCTCAAAAAGCTTCAAATTTTTCTTTTAAGAACACAACCCACATCATCCTTGAGAAATCATCAATTAACAAAATAAAATACCTTTCTCTGTAGTATGATTTTGTTTGAGTGGGTCCACATAGGTTTGTATGTATCAAATCTAATTTATTTTCTAGAGAGTCTTGTTTTCTCCTGAATGAGGTCCTCACATGCTTCCCCATCACACATTCCCTACACATAGTGTCAATTGGTCTTGCAATGCTAGGAAGGTCTCTTACTGCCTTTACATTACTTGTCTTGACTATGTTGTCAAAATTGATATGACAAAGTCTCTTGTGCCATAGCCAACTGTCATCTACTTTTGCAACAAAACAACGTACTTCTGAGTTGAGTTGAAAAAAATTACCTTTGGTCTTTGAGCCTGATGCAATCATGTCTCCTCCTTTGTTATTAATGATGCACTGGTTGTTTTTGAATTCCAACTGATATCCTTTATCAAGCAACTGCCCAACACTTAGTAAGTTATGATGCAAACCATCAACATAGAGAACATCATCTGTCTTGTTCTTTCCATCAAGGGTGATAGAACCTCTACCTATGATAGGTTTGGGAGTGTTATCTCCAAATCTAACCATGCCACATTTTTACTTGTCCAAATGTACAAATCTATCTTTGTCTCCTATCATGTGGTGTGAACATCCGCTATCAATGATCCAGTCAGTTCTGATGTCAGCTTTTGAAACTAATGCTAACTCATGTTCTTTTACTTCATCTTCTTTGTCCATTTCTTCAAGCATATTCTCAATGTCTTTAATGGCAACAAATCCAATTTCAGCTTCTCATGAGTCATCATCAGTTACACCATCCTCAGCATGATAACATTCTTTAGTGTACTTAGGTTTGTAATTTGATATGAATTTCTTGACTCTTGTAGGGCACTTAGATGCAAAGTGACCAACTTTGTTGCATGAAAAAAATTTGAATGGTAGCTGTCCTTCATAATTCCCTTTACCTTTCCTTTCCTTTTTGGTAATCATAGCAATGATTTCTTCTAGTTCTGTATCCACTTCTTTATTATTACTAGATCTTCTTATAGATTTCTTGTTATGGACTGTGGCTTTGAAGGTTGTCTCACTTTTATGTTATGTTTTCAATCTAGATATCTCAAATGCATATATTTTGCTAATCAAAGTCTCCCTCTTGAATTCTTTTGAAAATTGCATAGTCTCGTCTAAGATATTGATCTTTCTCTCATAGTTTGCTATCAATGTGGTCATTAAATTGTCCATTATATCTTCCTCTGATATTTCTCCACCATTATTTCTTATACTCGATACTGCTTCATTTATCCTCTGATTCTAAGCTCTGATGTTTTCTTTAGGTAACATCCCTAATTTGTTGTATCTTTTCTTCCATGTCTTCCTGCATGCATTCTTTGCTTTGATGTCTCCTTCAAACATGTCTTCTAAGTATTTCCAAATAGTATATTCTTTGTCTGTCCTCTTGATCTCAGAAAATTCACTATCAGATAGGGCACTAATTAGGGCTTCTTTGGCAATTGTATTATTAGTGAACACTTCCTTTTGTTTCATAGTAGAGTCATTAGCTGCAAGATCTTTTAAGGTGGGAATTTCAACTTCTTGAGTGGAAATCTCATAGATCTCAAATCCAACACACTGAAGATGTGTTATCATTTTTTTCTTCCAGTCAAGATAGTTTTATCCATCAAACTTAGGACTTTCTTTTCTAAAGTATGCCATCTGATCTACCTTAAGCTGCTAGGATTTCTCTCCAAGGAACTTGGCTCTGATACCAATTGTTGGAATAGTCCCAAGGATAACTGAGAGGGGGGTGAATCAGTTATCAGTCAATTTAATTATTTTCTCTTTCCTTAAAGTAATTTGATATAAAGTAAATGCAAATTCAGATAACATAATAGAGTACTCAACAATTTGATTACGGGGAAACCAAATAGGCAAAAACCTCAGTGGGAATTAGCACCCACAAATAACTATACTAATTTATAATGATCCCTGTTAGAAGATCTTACAACCCTGTTAGGAGTTGATCTTTATAATGCAAGAAGTACAAAGACCTGGTTAAAGGTCAGACCCTATTAGGAGTCTTTTACAAATAACCCTGTTAAGGTTGAGGACTCACTGTCCAATAGCTCACTGCTAAGATGGTGAAGGCTACAACTTTCAGTATAATAGATATACACTATATCTAGTAAATGAACTATTTTAGTAGACCTACTGTCTTGATCAGTTCCAATGAATTACAATCAACTTATGTTTCTTCACATAGATCTTCAACTTGTTCTCTCTGACTTTCTGCTCTTCTTTGGATTTTATTTTTCACTTCATTTTCGACACTTAGTGAACATAAATGAACTTCTATAAGTATCTTCACCAAGGATAAGGTCATGATGGTATCTGGAAACACTTCATCAACTTTCTTGTCGGCTAAATCAAGCACACAATACAAATTAGGACTGCGCAACTCAAACTGAATAGACGCGTGCTTCACAAAGTTGGCTTCACCAAATTAACTCTAACATCATGATTTTGTTGAAACATGTTAAGTGCCTTTGGATAGATATCTTTAACTCATAACTAAAAATGAATACAAACATGCATATCCCGAAGATAGGTGCTACTCAAGAAACATTGTATTTACGTCAGCTCTTAATAGATAAACTCCAGAATCTGTAACTGTCATAACTGACTAATCATAACTCAACTGAAACTACATATCTGATTTGGTGTGAATGCACATAGAAACTAGAACATGTATACACCATGGAAATAAACACACAAAGCTCCAAAACATCTGTACCTATAATTTCATACATGATACCTATTGTATATTATATGTTGTCATCAATGGCAAACACACAATCACTTATTTGCACAGAAGAAAATCTCCAACATCAATGTTACCTATGTTTGGCATGATGACATCATGGAGAATGAAGTGGATTCTATATTCAGAGGATTCAAGAAATTGGCGAGTGGAATGAAGAAGGAAAAGACTCCTACTGTTGAGCACTTTTCAAAGATTGCATAGATTGAGTCTACATTGTTCTTACTTGATGAACAGTTACTCTTGCATGCACATAGAATTGGGGAAATGAATTGGGAATTGGATGCATGGAAAAAAAGGATTCCACTCATCAAGACCTCTAACCCTTCATTCTCTCAGGAGTTTACAAATTCCTATGAGGAGTGGAAGGCGGGGTGAAATGCATCTACAAAATCCGGAGGATTTGCTAGCGAAAAGTCACCATGTGCATCTTAATTTTAGTTTTCCTATTTTTACAAGAATTTTTCTAAAACTGGGGATGTTTATCCAGTGGCTATTTAGTTTAGTTATTAAAAATATTTTATTTTTGACCTATGGTTCTTTTGGAACTGTAGGTAGTTTAAAAGCTAGTTATTTTTAAGACTCTGGTATAAATTCTGGAACGAACCAATGTTAAGGGTTCTGAAATGTGGGTGTTTAAAAATACTCCGTTAGCAATACTAGAGATATGCTTATACAATTTTGGAAAGAAAGAAAATTTTTATTGGCTGAAGGAATATAAATCTTTGTTTTTATGTTCAGGTTATGTCTTTTTTGTGCAAATGATAAAGCTTGTCAGTTAATTCAATTATTTTTGAGTTTATGTGGATGGATTCAAATCTCTATGTGGTTGACTAAAGAATAAATTGATTTACATATTTTTTAAATGGTTGTTTACAGAAAACTATGATTTCAAGTTTTATTTTGACGAGTGGTTTTTTAATTCATGTATTCGAATCATGTTGATGCTTTGATGCATTACGCTTTATTTTCTTTCTAGTGAAAAGTATGCCTATGTGTTAGTATATTTTAATTCATTGAAAATCTGATCAGGGAGCTGTACCTTGCAAAATTTAGAGGGAAAAAAATATAGTTATTTTCCCAACTATCACTTGTTGATGTGTTTCTTAAAGGGCCCAAGTCATTGATTTAATAATTGTGTATATTTTTCAAGAGACAAATCTGTTTGCCAACATTTATCTAGCAGGCACAAGAATCATAGGTACTGAGGTGGACCTTTTTGACCTCCTAGTAGAAATAGAGATTCTAGCTACCCTTTTTATAGTATCAATTTAATTTTATGTTACGCCATATGCTCTGGCATATTTTTCAATCAATCTTTGAACCTATTTCTTTATTACGAGATGCATAAGTTCTTTGTATGCCTTCTGTAACATATGAAATGGTACATTTTAATAATGTGGGGTATGAAATAGATGTTTTTACATTTGAAATTAGAATGTTTATTGAAATGTGTGGGGAAGATAAGATGTTCCTTTTAAGCTCAAATACACAAAGGAAGTATCCAAATTGATTAACCTTAAAGGAAGGATCAATGCATAAATGTATCAATCTATTGGAAATGAGAGCAAAGAGGAAGACCTTAGAATCCATTTATAGAAAAGAATATGTGATAGATTTAAAAATATTGAAATGAATAGGAGGAAACTACTAACCTTAAAATGTTACAGATCTGAAGAATGCTATTTTTGGGGGTCTACACTGAGTTTCTGGAAAATCTACAACTAAGATTTGGAACAGAAACGCAGGGATGAAAAAAACCCATAAATATTTTTCCTATATAACAGAGTTCTAATTTTGACCCTCAAGTCAATGTCACAATTGACCCAGAATTTTTGATTTTGACCTAGGGAAGAATTGACCTAAAAAGTCTTCGACATAAAATATGTTTTTGGATCCTGATATTTTTCTAAAAAGGGTATCTAAATCTGCACTCCGATCCGCTGTTCCAAAACTATACCTACAATAAAAATGGATTTATTTGTTGGGGGGGATGGGTTAGCCTTAGTCAAACCCCGATTTAGGAATTAACCTTGAAATAAATAATTGAAGTAAAGAATGCTAGAAAGTAGTAGAAGTAGATATAATAATGAAGCTATGATATTCAATAGATATACAATTTTATTTTGTAAATAAGTATGTAAATATGAAATCTTGGACTCAATATTAGAAACCATAAAACTCCATGATTGTATGCTTGGAATCCACTTTGAAGAGGGAATGAAATAAAACTTGAGGATGCACAAAGGATCTTGAACGAAGATAAGACCACCATAATGGATGGATCTAGGGCTTGAATGATGAATCTTGAATGCTTGAACCAAATCCCTTCAAAGGATTGAAAGTTTGAATCCTTGATATTCAATGGAGAAATTGAATACTTGAGAGGAAGACTTGAACACTTTGAAAGCTTGAAAACATGTATAACAATGGATGCTTGAACTTTTTGCTTCTTGGATAGTAGATGATTTGTACTTGATATGACTTAGAGAAAATGAGAGGATAAAACTTTCTTATATACGAAACTAGGGAAAAATATTCTAGAGAGGCCTACATAGGAGAATTAAATTCCAATTAGACCTATACCCCTAGAAGAGGACCTATATTAAATATAATTTAAGAATTGTCACTTCGGAACCCAAAAGAGCCAACCTGAAAGTGGAAATGAACTTTTAATGACCTCCGAAAGCTGACAAACTTTCAGAATGGAAAGGGGGACCCAGGTCAAAGTTGAGTTCATCCTTGACCTAGGTCAAGGTTGAGTTCAACCTTGATCCAGAGAGTCAGAACCCCTAGAAAATGTGCCATATGGGATGGATGGTGCCCGAAGAGGCCCAACCAGGGTCCTAAACAGGCACAGAAGTAGGAGAATGTGTATAAATGAGGGGAAAATATGATGGTGGTAAAAAAAACCCCCTAAGGAGGGCTAAAATTTCTTAGCATGGAAGTGCTTCCATTTTAAGATGATACACCTTCAAACTCTTTTCTTCATGGGTTCTTGTTCTTTCTTTTTTAGTGTCAATTGGACTACATAAGAGCACTATTTCAAGATTGTCTAGAATTTCCTCTATAACCTCATATCCGAAAGTAGGATCCCATACAATTCTTGGTTATTTAGCTTCCATAATGTATTGTCAATGGTGATGAGAAAAGTAATATCACTCTTATATTCTTCCACAAACCTTTTAGGGATCCTTTCCATTTGATGCAACTGGTGTTGAAAGAGAGTAAATAATGAAACAAAAGCTTCATCCATGGTGTTTATATCCTTAAATTTTCTTAACATATCCCAAATTTTATGTGCTACCTGTCTATTTAGAATCCATTCAATTCTACCGAAGCCCAAACATACTCTCATGAAGTAGAATAAGATACATAGGATTAGGGTTCCATATTTAAATTAGTGCTTCTTTTCTTTTGATTTCTTCAATTTTTTAAAAATGTTCTCTTAGGAGTTCACACAAATCATAGACCATGTTCTTTACCACCATCTCATATGCCACATTAATTTTAGTTTCTGAAACTAATTTCTCCATGTTTGTGAAGTAGATCTTGTATCCGCTCATTAGCAAAGCATACCTGACTGTAGGGTTTTCAATTGTGCTTACTTTTAGCACTCTCTTTTCGGGGGTTGCCTTGGTTAATTTTTCAACTTCTTTGTTCTTTACAGCCTTAATTTTGGTAATTGGTCATGTTGACCACAAATAAGTGATTTCACTCATCACTTCCTTGGTAAGTATCCACAGTTGGTCTAACCATAAAATTTTTTCATGTGCTCTACTCATCAAAATTATGATCCATTTCTCATCATATTAGAAATCAGGAAAATTATTCCATACTATCAAATTCTCAATTAGGTCACTGAATTTAGGTTTTAATTGCATATTTTCACTTGTTAATTTATTTTTTCATATGTCTAACAACTTGTTGTGATGATATTCATCCACCTTCACATGGATGTATGTCTTGATATCCTCAGTTGGTAAAACCCCCTGTGGTATACTTGATAATACAACCATAGGATCATTTTGTGTTGATTTGTTTGGGTACCATTTGAATTTAGGGTAGGGTTGATCTTCAACATTGACTATGTTTGGAGATCAATCCATGAAAGAAAGAAGAATTGCTTTTAGAATATTAAAACTAGGGTATGAAGAATACCTTGTTTTTTCAGAAACCCTCATTCTTGCTGTCAAATTCATTCCACTTGAAAAAAAACTGATTGCATGATCATAACTTTGTCAAAATTCTCCCTTTTAAAGTTTTGTCCAACTCGCCAGTATAAATAATAAATGCACAAAAAAAGTTTCTAGTAAAAATACTTGGACCTCATAGTCATTGTATTCCCTTTCACATTTTACCACAAAATATTATTTTCTTCTACATCTTACACTATTTGGAGTGTTATATCATTTTACACTTGTATCCTGATTTTAGTCTATTGTGATACATCATGTCATGTTTGGTAGGAGAAAAAGATATTTCCTTTTAAGCTCCCCCTAAGTCAATACCTTTGTAACTTACTTCTCGGAAGGATTATCTGCACTGAGGTTAAGTGTAGACTCATCTTCTTTCTTTTTCCAAAATTTGTTAATCTCCATTTGACTTCTTCAACATTTATTTTCTTCTTTGATTCAATAATTTTCACTAGAACATCTTCCTTCATACTTTTGTTTTGGAAATTTTTTGCAATATGTCTATCTTTGATACAATTTTAGCATTTAATATTTCTTGATTTTGTGCTTCCTTTATTTACTCTAAATCTGCATTTTTTAGCTTTATATCAAAAAATGTTACATATTTGACAGCAACCATAGAAAGATCCAACTCTACCATTGTTTTGATTGTTTGTGAATTGTCTTCTGCATTGACTAGCCTTGTGACCAAATATTTTTCAAATATAACATTGACTGGAGAAAGGTTTAACAGTTTAATTTATTTTTCTCCTACATTCTTTTTCTTTATGACCAAATTTATTGCAATCAAAACAATATCCATTGAAAGATGTGTAGCTTTGTTGCTTGACCAAAGGAATTCTTTCTTGATCTTTCTAAATTTTCTTCCCTTTATTAGTTTCTATGGTATGCAGAGTGATTTTTGTATCTTTTGGATGACATGATTTCTCTTTGTCTTTAGTTTTATGATAAAAACATTCACTGGTCTCAAATCCCAGACCACTTTTTTCTTTTGGAGTTTTATGTATGGTCATCAACTAATCAAGCCTTGTAGAACTCATTTTGAATTTATCTTCCTAGCCTTTTGTTCTTTCGAGATATTTTTTGAGAACCAATACTTCATTCCAAGTTCTTGCATAGCTCTTTTTTATTCTCACTGATGCTATTCAGGCATTCTTTTTTCTATTTGTCTACTTCAACTTCAATCTTTAGGATAACTTTGATATCATTTACTTGATTTAGTTCTTCACTTACTTCCCTATGTATTTCCTTGAATTTCTTGATTTGATCCTTTAGTTTTCTGATATATTCATTTTCTTCATTGATGTTTTCCTTGGGTTCTTTGTTCTAAATTTCCAGGTTTTAAAGATCTTCAAGAGTCGCTTTCAATTCACCATTCTTTTCATCTTTTCTAACTTTGATAAGTTATTCTAGAGTGGATTTAGGTTCCCTATTTTCAACCTCTAATACATCCTTTAAGTTGTTAGGCTCAATCAAAGGATCTCACTTTGATACCAATTATTGAACATTTGATATATTGAGAGTGAGGGGGTAAATTAGTATATCCTTAAAATTATTAATGCCTTTAAACAAATATTCACATTATATAATTAAAGACATAAAGAAGATAAAAGCATGGAGAAAAAATATACCTCATGACACCATTATTTTACGTGTAAACCCCAAAATAGGTAAAATCATGAAGAGGATTAACTATCAATATATTATAACTTGTTATAAGACATTACAATGAGGCTCATTTCCAAGGGGAAAACTACCCAAAAGAAGGCTCACTACCAAAATGGGACTCACTATCTTGATATACAAAATTGAACTATTACGATTACATCTTAAGTATGCATGAAATACAACTCCAATGAAGCTTAGAATACAAGATTCACACACTTCATCTAACTTCTATAGTTGCAAAATATTACTGGATATTGTCTTTGCCACATAATCTATATCTATATATCTTCAAAATATTGTAGAATATTTTCATATATACCGGTCCATGAATGCAATATGTTGGCCCAAAAATATCGATCCAAAATAAGTCAGCATCAAGGAAGTTTCCACACGTTATCATATAGTTACACTACACACAATTCTCTAATCAAGTCACCCCAAAAAAAAACAATTTATTACACAAAACATGAGATCATATGATTTACCCATTCCTTATCCTTGACCTAAAATTGTAGATCCACAAGCATCCCAGGATGATAAAATGCGGTTGCATAGACTGGCCAATCTTGTTTTTGGAAAATATAGTGTTTTCCAAAAACAACATTTCAGATCCATATCATTGTTGTCAAATAAAGATATTATCCATAATATTTAATATATGTGTCTCTTAGTCATATAATTATATTGCCAAAACCTTGTGATCATATTTTTGCATGCGAAGAAGTGTGGAGCAAAACCGAGACTCATTGTTTGTCAAACTGCTAGAAGAAACAAATGACATCAATGACAACATTCTAATAATCTCCCCACAAAAAATGCATCCTTGACATCCTCAATGGTGAGAAATTGGTCACAAATTTTTTTTTGAGCTTTAGAAAGATGGGAGGGAAGAACATTGAGGCACTCATGCAAAGGTGTAGTGCCACCTCAACCTCGTCCCCATGTGAAGGTAATGTAACTCTAGACCTTGGTTTGGATGTAGGATAAGGTAATCATATCTTCCATATTGATATATTAGTGTCACTATATTTTAATTTTATGATTATAGAAATGATTCTATGATGGTTATTGTATATGAAATGGTACCTAGTTGCATTAATGACCCTGGTTGGATATCAAGGTTGCTTGATAATTGTGATTAATAACTGATTAGGATGACATGTTAGTTTAGATAATATATGATATAAGGATTATCCTGATGTTAATAGATGTTAACTGGCCATATCCAGGAGTTATAACCCAATAAATTCTATTTTAGTGAATTTTTTGGCAAGAATAGGAAATTTAGCATATTTAAAACCTGTTCTAGTGCATTTAACACCCAATTTAGTGCATATGGTGTACATAATAGCACATATGTTGTACAAAATAACACCTATGATGTACAAAATAGTGCATCTTCCAATTCTTTCAGTGCTTTTGGAAATTCTTTTAGCGCATATGAATTAGCACTTTTGAGACAAAGAGGTGTTCCTGCGGGCCTAGGAGAAAAATAATTATAGTTTTAGATACCTTTTTTCCTTGTTGTTCTTCAAAATTTTAGACTTAGCTAAATTTTAGGAATTGGCATGTTTCTATTAGCATTCATTATTAGGTTGAAACATCGTATCTTCTTTCTTTGTATCATGTCATCTTAGTGGGAGTAATCATGTGTTTAATGTAAATAAATGTACCTTAGTAAGCAAAAAAAAATTATTATGTATGTATTGTACATTGTTTTTTGAGGGTTCTTGAATAGGGAATGACATCTGGTATCAAAGCCTAGGTTCACACATTGGGAGATCTGGCATGTATGTGCTCATTGTGTAATGGTGTATTGATATGTTAGTTAGTGTGTTCTCTTGCATAGTTCTCCTTACTCTTTACTTTGGGTTCATGCACTTGAGTGCATGATTGCATTTATGCATTCTAAGTGCTTTTGGTAGAAGGCTTAATGTATTAGGCCCACGATGCAACAAGTGTTCTTGTTGATTGATTGGATTGAGATTATCTTTATGTTTCCCCAAAGATATGGAACTACCCCTCCTTGTGTATGCTCTCCATTGTGTGTTCTTTAGGTTTTTAAGTGAGTGTTTGTCCCCTTATGTCTTTCTAATTGTATCATTCATACTCATTGCTCATGATTGATAACATATTAGCAAATGGATTGGAATCATGTTTGTACCATTTTGTGTTAATGGGTACATGAGATACACGATGATTGTAAAGGTTGAATAAGATATTTCAATTGCATATCAACCCCTCATAATAATTGTAGAGGACTGGAGAAATCCTCCTATGTGCTATAATCCCATGTGGAGGACAAATGTCTATGGATTTTGGGTGCATTGATTTATTATAGTGATCTCTAGCTCTAGTGAGTGTAAATCACTACTATATATATGGAGGATCAAGTGATGGTTATAATAAAGATTCTTCCAATTGTTTGATAATCTTTGGGATAAAATGGAAATGTGATGTATGTCCTCATGAATTGACTGTTATGTTCTGTGAAATGGTAATGTTATACTCTCTTGGTTGACATTGTATAGTGATTTCTTAAATGAGTGTGCAATGTACTAACTCGGTGTGGGATGAAGTGATAGTAAATGTATCTTGTTAGTGATTGTTACTTGAAAAGGAAGCAAATAGCTTCCTCTCTTCCCCACTTCTTGTTGGATATATACTAATAAGAAAGATAGTTAGTGATGCAAATTGTATTATTGAAAACAAAGAAGGTGTAAGAAATGTATGAATGAATTAAGAAATCATTGGGCATAGGAAGACAATGATGTGGATTTCATTATAACATGCATGCACAAGTAAGTGTAATAGTAGAGAAAATGCATTGACGAATAATACATTCTTGAATGATTGAGAACAAAGTAAAGGTGTGTAAGTATCAAAAGTGTAGTAAGGTAGTAGCATCCCATAGAGCTAAAGTAAGATCAAAATGTTCCATTAAATTGAGGATATTGCATGACCTTACCATAGTAAATTTAAAACATGTTAGTTGGACAAAATGATGATGT
The DNA here is from genome assembly GCA_018584345.1 of Thuja plicata. Taxonomy (NCBI): domain Eukaryota; kingdom Viridiplantae; phylum Streptophyta; class Pinopsida; order Cupressales; family Cupressaceae; genus Thuja; species Thuja plicata. Next base: position 1,366,175 of record MU224969.1, read on the forward strand.
TATTGTTGTTTTCCTATATAAGTTGAGAAAGTAATGTAGGTTCTTTCTTAATAGAGGTTTCAAATTTGCATTTGTAAGCAATGAACCTTGGTATAATATTCTATTGAGTGATAGATTCCATGAAAATAATTTTTATGATTCATATTGGATTATAGACATTGGGTAGAAGAAATTTTGTATGGTCACAATGTATGATAGTATGCCTTCTATTCAAAGGTGGAATAGATTATGTGTGAAACATTAACATTATATTTCATGCATATGTACTCTCGAGTGGTTATGTGTGTTGGTAATGGAGTTTCATTATGGTAGCATGGAGAACCCTATCCTCTATGCGAAGTATGTTTGGTCATTACTATTGGAACCTTAAAATTTTGAAAAAAAAATTAGTGTTCCCTAAGGATGAAATAACTCTGAAAAAGTCTTCAGTAGTTGTTTCCTGTAGTCACCTTCCATAGATCATCACCAAGATTTTTTTATTTGATCCTTACATAGGTTGAAGCTACTGAAGTTTTCTTAAAAAATATAAATACCCACCTGTGGAAAAGGGTCTAATTTCCTACCATCCATATTCAACTTATAGACTAGTACATTTTCCCCTTGGGAGTTCAATATATTTCATTATAAAACATCACAGGTTTTTGGCAGCGAGATTCAAATTTAAATGGAGGTTCTAAGATGGAGAAATTAACATAGTCATCAACATTTTTGTAAGTCAAGATTTGTAGGAGAAGGTTTGAATATTGGTTAAATAGAGAGGAAGTACATCGAATGGTCGTGTACATTAAAAATTATGGTTTCAAATAAACCCATGTGTTATTTAATTAAAAAACCATGGATTTCAATGGAGCTATGATGCTACCAAGATGTAAAAGTTAAATCAAAAGAAATGTTTCATTGAAACCCAAATTTTCAATAGAAAATGGAGGAAGCCACACTAATGAATAACTATATCAAAAGGAAGCCCTTTTCGATGAAGACTTGTGCATTTGTTTACTAAAAATGATATTTTTGGTGAAACCAAAGGATCAATTCAAGTTCAATACGTTTTGCCGAAAGAGGAAGCTTCATT
>MU224969.1:1375470-1400254 GCA_018584345.1 Thuja plicata
TTGCAACAAGCTTCAGATCAATTGGAGTGAGGACAAAATACATGACTCATACAAAAGACAAAAATCAGTGGAAGTGATAACCACTTTGTTACAAGATTTTTTGGAATTCTTTGTCTTCTGACCACCTAGCCTCTTTAATTTCTTTGCTGGTGTTAAGAAGCTGCCATATAAAATTGTTGTTGTCACTCAAAAATGGAAAACCACCGATCAGTTAACTCTCTTCGTTATTTTCCTCCAGGGCACCTGCTGTAAATCTATCTTTCCATGAAGTAAGCACCTCATCACTGGGCCATGCAAAATTGAGGATCTCCTTTATGTTACCATTTATCCTCCCCCAATTTCTCTTTGTTCACTCAATTTCTTCCGTCCAAAAATTGAAGAATTCTCTAGCTTCTTGAATAGTGTCAATTTTTTCTACAAATACTACTGTACTATCCATATTTACTATGTTGTTTATCCTGATAGCTATCTCATCACCAACTTCTTCCCTCCATAGTGGATCTCTCTTCAAATGGCCATTCTTTTTAAATATGGCTAGGAATATTTCAAAACATAAATGGGAATATTCTTTTCTTAGGGCTTGTGCCTTCCTGATTATTACACTCCTCTCAATGTCTAGATTAATTAAATTGTTCAGACATTTATATGTAGAGGTTAGGACAATATCCAGTTCCATACCATCATTCCTTTTCTTCTCATCACAAAATGAATTTAACTTGCCCTTTCTATCCTTCCATTATTTCATGAGGGCATCCACCTGGACCTGATCTTTATCATAAGAATTTATTATACCTCTTAAATTCTCACCCTGAGAATGAATACCTGTCATATCTAATCTATCAACAAAGTGCATGACAGTGGTCCTTAACTTATCTTCATATAACTATTTTACAAAATTTTGTCCCTCTCTGAACTTGGTGCTTTCTTCATCCCATCTTTTTCTGGCCTTCTCTAAGCTTGTCCTTTCTACTATCAATTTATTCTTTTCATATTGAAATTCAACTTCTGAGTTGAAGCCTGAAGGAGAGGGAGAAGGACGAAAATCTATTATTGGGCTAAAGGAAGAGGGTTGATATGCCTCTGCTGATATCATTCTTTGGGGTGAAGCCTGGACTGAAAATTGACCCCTTAGCTTGGCTATGATTTTGTCCTTCTCCAAATTTGAAAATTTCTATTCATTGTACCCCTTAAAAACTGTGCTAAATCTCTCCTCTAGGGTTTTATTTTCATCCTCCAACTTTTGGTATACTTTCACCCCAAATTTTACTGATTCTAGAGTGATGTTTGTTTCTTCCACAACCCCTGTATCAGAAACTCTCTTAACCAACAGATTTCCTGAATGCTTAGCTTGGTTTTCTTTATCAGTTTCCTTATTGGTTCTCTTCTTAATATGCCACATTACTAGTGCAACATGGTCTTCACTAAATTTTATGCCTTTTGAAGCTTGCTGAGCTTGTGCTTCTATGGCATGCACTATAGTGGTTTCTTTTCTTATTGCATCAAAGACAAGTGCATCAGCAATATCCCATTCATGAAGTATTAATACAACCTCCTTCTTCACTAGTTCCCTCCCCTCATCTAGATTTATTTTGGCAAACTTGGCCATCATTTCCTACTTGATTTTAGTTTCAAGCTCCTCCTTATCCTTGGCAGGGTGTTCTTCCTGCTTCTTCTGACTTTTTTCTTTGAATTCATTTATATGAATTCTCCATAAGAATTGTAAAAAGGCCCTGGACTTAACAAAATTGTCATGAGACAAAAACTTGTCACTGTCTTGTTGTGTAAGTGGGTCCAATTCCTTTCTAGCATGTTCTGCCTTTGTAAGGTCCAACTCACTAACTTTAGGAGCTGTTGGTGTGCCTTCTTGTAATTTTTAAGAGGTGAGAAAAATCTGACCAACATTCCCCATCTGTAGTAGCTACTCTGCAACAACTTGATCATCTATATGTAGGGGAGATTGGGATGGAGAATATACATTTGATTCTTTTTGGGCTTCTTCTCCTACCCTATGCCTCTTGGGGCTTGGCAATGTGCTAGAGCTGGCCTATAGTGTCCTCTTACCCTTTGGATCAGTAGTATTTTCTACTTTGGGTACCACTGCACTATATCCTTTCCTTTGATATACATCATATTTACCAAGAGGCACCCCTCTAGTAGGAATGATCCTACTCAACACTGCTTTAGACCTTTCTGGCTCTTTCTACAATATTTGTTCTCTTTTTTGATTCAATGGTTGCATAATTTCTTCAAACATTGTCATTAATGAATCAATTTTCTTAGCCCATGGCTAAAATTCCCTCAGGGGGCTATATAGTTTATCAAAATGTTGCACAAACTCCAGGATTTTCTTTTAAGCCAGCCATTTCTCTTTCTTTATTTCTTTCTCAATCATGTTAAACTCATTCCTGATGATATCCTCTAGGAAGTTAAATTGGTGGTCCAACACCAAGCATCTAGTCTTCTTCCTGAACATAGCCTTTATGAAGGCTTCATGATTGGCACATCTTGCTATGACAATAGTTAAGTGATAAGGCTCAAAGAAAGTTTGCAAGATCTTCCACCCTCCCATTGTGATGATGAATTGGTGGGCATTGGTGATAGTAGGGAAAATTGTCCCTTTTCTTCTCCCTGTAAGTGCTTCCTCCTGCAGGCCACCAATTTTCCTGATTATTTTTGCAAATCCTAATTTCAAAGGGACCCTATATGGTAGGATGTGGGGTACTCTGAAACCATACACTCTAAACACAGTAGAAACTGGGTATAGAATAACATCCCCCTAGTTATGCACCATTTTGAGCTCCTGATTGTTCTCCATGGGTCTCAAAAACTTCATTAGTGATACATGGATTCTAGGCTCATCTCTAATAAGTAACCTTCAGAGCCTAGCTGCGAAACACCTATCAAATGTGATGAAGCTAGCCTCCTTGTTGTCCCACAACATATCAATATTATATAACTATACTGGCATATCCTCATCATCTCTGATTCTCTACAGGCTCATCTCTTCCTCAAAATAATATTCCCCTTTAAACAGGAACACGTGCATGAGTAAAGAATACCAAGTGAAAGGCTTGGTGAGTTATGACTTTTGAATACATTTCAAACCTTCATGAATCAAATCAGCCAAATGTGGGGAAAAATAAAAAATAATGGAAAGGTGACAATGTAGGATTTGGACCATCATAAACATGAGATGGATTGGCATCTCATTCCCCTCATCTTCCCCAAAGATCTGACACAAGGACCTGTAAACTCCTCTGGCCTTGGGAGTGAAAAAATCAACCTTAAAAGGTTGTTTTATGTTAGGAACTACTAACACTAGGTCTCCCACTTTTGCAAAAAAATATTTTAGTGGGCCTCCCCTGAGATAGCTCCTTTCAGCTTGGTATATTTCCCTGAATTCATTAAAATCAATTTTATCCATAGGGGTGTCTGGTTCATTTAAACTGAACACTTCTCTTATCTCTTTAGTAGTTATGCTAATCATGACGTGCCCTTTACTGTCCAGCACTACCCTAGCTATTTCATCATAATTCTCCACTATCTGCATGAGTAAATCCACATCCATAAACACCCTGGGTACTACCAATTTACCCACATCAAACTTCCAGACATTACTGTTTGGAGAAAAAGAGTTCCTCTGGCCAAAAACAATTTTGAAAAGGGCCAATCCATTTATGCCCATATTGGCATCCTACACCCATCTCCCATAGTCATACAATCCCTTTGCAATTCTAACCCGTGGGTCTTTATGGATTTCTTCCTTCAATTTAGTGTAATCATTAGTTGATCTAGTCAACTATTGGAGTAAATTTTCACATACATTTCTCTCCTGATAATCCACCCTTCCCTTGAATTCTCTCCTGGAGGGCATTATGTGATGTAGGGTTTGAAATTTTACCATAGATTATATCTCTAATACCTATCTATATTTATTTCAATAATCCCTAATACATTTGTAAAGTTTTTAAGAAATTTAAACACAGAAATAGAAGAATACCCGTTCAGCAAATGATCTGATAGCTTTGACAACACTTCACTTCGAAAATGCTCCACTTTAGAACTCGCTAATGATGCACAATAATTTTGAATGATGAATTAAAACCCAACATTTTATGCATTCAATTCATTTCTAGGTGACACACGTTCACCATTACTTCTGTTGAGTTCAAAATTGTTGTTAGATTTTTCCATTTTAAAACATAGTCGTTGATCTTACTACCTTTCTTTCTCATCCAACAGTTCTGAGAAATTATTTCATAATGTTCATCTACCATGACATGTGGCAGCTTTTCATGTTCCCTCGAAGGATAACTAGTGATAAATTTCATCTTAAGGCTTTGCAACCACCATTCGATCTTCCTTAACTTACCCGCAGGATATATTTCTTTACGCTGCAGATGGGCCCCAGCATCTAGGACATGCATCACCATGGTGCAATGCCTTGAAGATTAACCTTCAGGCAACTTTTCTTTGAGGCTTTATGCCAGCTGTTATATCTTCAAGATCTATTCTACTTTTACTTCTTTCAATAATCTGTGGCTTTAAATTTGGCAGAGACACGTGTCATCATGACGCAATGCCTTGAATCTTAAAAACTAATCAACTTTATTTCAAGGAAAGGCACCCACCGTTGGATCATCCTTAACTTACTTGGTCTTGAACTAACCACCTTTTGATTAAGCTCAGTCTACAGCTTGCATAATGGGACACATGGTGGCATGTCATGTTCCCTCATTGATTAATTGCCCTTCATCTTGCATTCAAGGAAATACGCCCGCCGTTAGATCATATCCAAAATGTCGTGCTTTAACTAGTGCTTGAATTTTCAAATTTAACCCACTGATTGCTAGGTGTCAGTCTGTCACGTTTCCTTGATGGTTATTATCCTTGCATCTTATACTTAAGGCTTTATGCCCACCATTGAATTTAATCTAAGATGCTACCTTTTAATTAAATGTTACATTAATCTTGGCCCCACCTAGACACGTGGTAGCTCCGCGCAATGCCTTGAACCTTAAAGCATGATTAACTTTATTTTAAGGCTTTGCACGCACTGTTAGATTCAGTCTGATCAACTTAAGCTGGCATGATTATGAAGTTACACAAACAGTTCATCTAACCCTGTCTCAACTATGGTACATCTAAATTAGAGGCCTTTGGAACCCTTCCAAATTTATGGTGACAGTCTTCTTAACATCTCCGCTATCATATAACGTTATGAAGTCCCACACAAAGCCTTTTTTAACCTCTAAACTGTTTAATCTTGTAACTGATTAACCTTTCCAAAGTTACGCCAATCCACCAAATTCTTCATCGCAACTTCGTAACCACAAACACTAACGACCAACAAACGCTCACGAAGGTCCATAACCACTTGATCATTTGAATCATTACTATCATATGTTTGGAAGTTCCTGAATAAAGACAAATATTGATCCGACCGTTGACACATGTCACAGTCCATTCCTAAGCACTTTCCATGTGGCATGCAAATTTATTATTTGTCATATTCATTACTCATTCCTGAATCCTAATTTCCTAATACTAAGCATTTACTTAATTCATAATTCCTTAATTCCTTTAAGAAAAAGAATTTACTTAATTTAATAATTCCTAAATTCCTAATAGTAATTTCCTAAAAGAAAATATTAATATAATTATTAATAATATGACATATACATTATTAGTATTACATTTATTTTTAAACAAATTGCAAGTGCCACTGCAATCTTGAGCTCTTTACAAAATTAAATAGGCACAAAAAATTACAAAATATCTTTGTATTAACTTCCTTCAAAATTTGAAATTTATACATCAATGATCAAGATTCAATGATCATAGTACCATAGACTTCTAAGTTCTATCAGAAAATTACAAAATATCATTGTATTAACTTCCTTGAAATTTATACATCAAATTCAATGATCAATGACAATGATTATTGGAGTTGATGAAAACTATCAACCCACAGCTCCCAAGAATCACTTGCATGCAAACCTGTCACAGAAAGAGAGAAGCAAAAAAGTTATGGAGGCCAAAAATCATAGATCGATGGAAGGGGAAACATATTGTGCAAACAATAGAAAAAATCTTAATGCAATAACTTCCTCAATTAATTAATAACCATCGAATTGAATAATTTACAAAGAGGGAATCCTAATAAAAGGATACCGAAACCCTAAATGGGAAACCCTAAAGGGAAAATCTAGGTTGCATAATAATAATTAATAAAAGAACTAATTATTATATGCCTAAAGTTTAGCTTAAGTAAAAGAGAGATAATAAGTGACTTAATAATTAAATCAATATGATTTAATTAATAAGTGGAATCACTTTATTACTCTAACACCCCCCCTTAAGATAAAGTTAGGGAGAAGCTAAGAACCTAGAAATAGCTATTGAAAGCAGGAAAAATGGGTCCCGACAACAAGGCCTGATGAGGTACCCAATACAAAAAAATCTCTGTAAAAAGGAGAAAAGGAGAAAACCCAGTGGGAAAAACCCCTCTCCAAAAAGAGATGAAGCCTAGTGAAGGATAGAAGAAGCCTCCAAACTAGAGAAAGTCCCAGAAAATAGGAACAAAGAAAGAACATGTAGAACACCTCTGAAGCATGAAGCTGCAAACACTGTCAAAAAATAACTACTGGAACCTCCACTGTAATAGAACATGATCAGGTAGAGAAGACTTTAAACAAAGCCTAAAGAGCTGATCAATGGAAGAATGCCTCCAAAATAGGAATGAAAGAAGAGTGTCCATATGGTAAATGATCCATCTCACTGAAATGCATAGGTACCAACCACTACATCCGCCTAGTACATAGGAACAAATATTGAATACATAGATCACTCCATCGAACCAAGGAAGCATTAGAACCAATAGGAGATACCCCCACATAATGCTGAACATGGAGAGGTCTGACAGGAACACTGAAATGCAATGCTAAAAACAACTGCAAGAAGAAGAATCAGGAACACCAATTGTGCAGAAGATGGTACAAGCACAAGATAAAGGGTGGTGTCAAAGTAGAAGAAATGATCTTCTAGACACACATCATGAGGCTAATGTCGTGGAAGGGACACTCACTTGACAAAGGTGGATGAGCACAAAAGGAAAAGTATCATAACCCCCCCATGACACTTTATAACTGAGTGTGAGTACAAACAATAACAAGGTGTACAAGATCCCAGATATGCAACTGCAGGCACTTTATTTCAGTACGTTTACAAAAGAAAGCTACAGAAAAAGGTGTATACAATGTTCATAGAAGGAAACGATCCCAAGACCTGAAACATCCAAGATATCTACCAGGATTCCATAAAGAAAAAAATTGAATATATATAGATACTTGGAGCAAAATTTGGGTGTGAGACCCATAGAAGAAGAAAGAGGACAGAACCAGCTTTCAGATGCCATGTGGAAGTCGAAAAACGGAGTCCAGAAGAGCAAGATATGGCTCCCAGAGTGCAAAAAGATTGCTGACTTTGACAGGAAAAAAAACCTACAAGATGGAAAATTCAGAAAATCTATCCTTTAGAAAGATGCCCGTCTTGAAAAGAGCTTTCCGACGATATAAGGAAGTAAAAAATTAGCCTCTGTTTGCTCCAGATATGAGCAAATAACCACCGGGAGGTCAAAACATGAGTGAACCTCATGAAACCTCAGCCAAAATTGGCAGAGCCCTACTAAACTGGCAATTCCTCCAAAAAAAATTCTGCCTCCAAATTTCCCACCAAAATGGCAGAAAAAAATATTATATAAAAACATTATGTTTTTTTTTTAAGAAAAAAAACACATGTTTTTTTTATATAAAAAAAACACAAAAAAATGATTTTTTTTTATTTAAAAAAAATATATATAAAAAATCTGGGGGTCTGTGGCTCTGACATCAGTGGCATGGAAACTGAGGTGGATTTTTGCCTCAAAAAATGTGCCAAGGTCATGCAAGCAAAAAAGAGGGCCCAGATTTCAACTATGTCCAAATAAGATGTGCCTTATATGAAAATAGGGGTTTTGGGGGTATTCTGGACACAACCCAGATGTCATTTTTTTCTCAAACTACTCCAAAAAAAAAATCCTCCCAAAAATCACTAAAATCTGAGACAAAAACCTCTCAAAAACACAGATTTAAAGAATAAGGCCAAATCTCATGAAGAGAACAGGGGCATGAAGATCTAGAGCTCTGATAACATAATGGAGTTGATGAAAACTATCAACCCACGGCTCCCAAGAATCACCTGCTTGCAAACCTATCATAGAAAGAGAGAAGCAAAAAAGCTATGGAGGCCAAAAATCACAAATCGATGGAAGGGGAAACATATTGTGCAAACAATAGAAAAACTCTTAATCCAATAACTTCCTCAATTAATTAATAACCATCAAATTGAATAATGTACAAAGAGGGAATCCTTATAAAAGGATACCAAAACCCTAAATGGGAAACCCTAAAGGAAAAATCTAGGTTGCATAATAATAATTAATAAAAGAATTAATTATTATATGCCTAAAGTTTAGCTTAAGTAAAAGAGAGATAATAAGTGACTTAATAATTAAATCAATATGATTTAATTAATAAGTGGAATCACTTTATTACTCTAACAATGATCATAGCACGAAAGACTTCTATCAGAAAATTACAAGAGATGAAGCTTAGAAATAGTTATAAGAGCGACATCTAGCAGCCCAGATTCTTCAAAATCAGTCTTGGTTTACACCAAAGGTGTATCCACAGCAGGTGAACCACAAAGATAAGATACCCTATTTGAATTAATTGACCTCCCTCTATTGGCTCTTCATCTAATACCAGAAGTAGAACTATCTCAACTACTTATTCATGTCAATCTCCTTCTTGTACAATTCATCCACAACTTCAAAAAAAGTTGAAATGTCAGCATCACCAACAAAATAAGAAGCCACCTTGCTAGCATCCAAAATTTGGTTGAAAGAATCAACCCACTCCTACTAGTCCTTCAACTATCCCTATGTGTCCACAATAGCAGGGATATATCCTTTAGAATCTTTAGAAAAAAAACTTTATCTTTGCCTTAATGTTTTTTAACTTGCCATTGAAAAATGCATACAAATCCTTTACTAATACCACCATCTCCTTAACGTCAATTATTTTGTCAGGTAACTCCATTTTTTTCCCATTAGTAAAATTAACCTCTCAAAGAATTGTAAGTGTGGGCCCCAAGTATTAAATAATGGGGTTAGTACAGACAATGCATTAAAACATTGATATTCTGCCCCCTGCAAAGAAATGAATGTGCTATGAATGATTTGAGACTTCCCTTTTAAAACATTTACTCTGTGCAATAGCACCTTCTTCAACATCTCCTTTTCAACAATTCCAATATCAGCAAGTTGATCAACGTCCATTATTATGTTCTTTGTTGCAAGTTCTAGAGCTAAGCCCCCTCATACTCAGTTTCAAACCCAACATCATAGACCTCTGAAACTGCCCTGGACTGATTTTTTAGACTATTTATTCATCTTTTAGCTCCTTTAAAGTCATATCCAGGACAAAATTCTTCTTCAGTTCCTCTTCAAAAAATTTCCTAGTTGACACATAATCTCTGAATGTCCTTGCTAGCTTGTTCTCTAAGTCCTCAACCACTGCCTTATTCATGGAAGATGTATGATGTAGGAGATTTTCTATCTCTGATCCTGTAGTCTCTTGCAACCTCCGTATTAATTGGCTACCCTATGTTGTGTCTTGGATGTCAACCAATCTGGGCTTATTAGATTCTAGGGCCACACACCATATTGCTAGTGTCTTACTATCCATATTGAATCCAGAACCCCTCTGTAGTCCATCAGGGCCAAAAGCTTCATAAGCTACAACATTATCTTGCCTCTTGATTTGGTCAATTAAGAATGAGGAATCCAAGTCCCATCCAGGGATCAACAACATGCCACTTCTCTTGACAAGATCTCTTGCCTCCTCCACAGTTAATGTTTCACTGTTGGGTTCATAGGCCTGTAATTTTTCAATCATTTTAAGAGTCTTTTCCTATGATTCCCCTGGTTTCAAAGACAATGTTAATTCATTCTAATTAACTCTAAAGATAAAACTTTTAAACTCATCAAACTTGATGAATTCATCAGCATCTATAAACTCTTTATCTTGGATGACCCTCTCATCCAATCTAGCTGTAGCCAATTCTAACTCATCTAGGGCCTTTTCTCCCTCTTCTCCTTGTGATGTCAAATTTTTTTGTCTTAAGTCAGCAAAGTATTTCCAATTACCTGGCAGGATTTGTAGTGCCTTTTGCCTTTCCTTTTGTGGTACATTCATAAACTTTTGTTTCTTTGATGGTCCCTACTCAGATGTGGATGGCTTAGCTTGTTCTATTTCTATCATAAACACCACATCAGGTTCAACTTCCTCAGGGTTTATTCTATCCTCCTCCTTCTCCTCAGGGATGTCTGGCAATTTAGACATAATATTTTTGTAATTATCTATACACATGTCAATTCTCAGCATGTATTTGAGATCAGGAAAGAAACCGCGGAAGGTAGGGTCTACCTTTTTCAATTCTTCCTCTACCCTTACAATATTGTGTCATTTAAGGGTTCTCTCCTCAAAGATATCTTCACTAAGCACATTTCTAATAACATCCTCATCTTCCATAGGCTGATTTTGAGCCAAATTGTGATTCCTCATTTCTCTCAATGCTCCTCTAATGAAGTCTTCAGGGTCATACATCCTTGCTTTAGCACAGGGAAATCTAAATTGTCTTAGGAATTCATGGATTTGGTCCACAAATATTTACCTATAAAGAAATCCCCTATTCAGAACCTCCTTACCAGAAATGTTCCCTTATGTCTTTTAGGGCCTAAGTATTCTCTATCCATCATAATAAGCTTCCACAGGAATTCTACTATTGCCAATCTTTCTGGGACATATTTTGGCAGTAAGTGTGGAGGTTGAGGGAAAGCATACACTCTTATAACATAAATATTCTTTAAAAAAAACATATCACCCCAATTGTGGTTAATTTCATTATCAATTTTAAATACTATGGGTCTAATCAATTTTCTAACTAGTAAAGGAAATCTATTCCTCACAATACCTAACATGTTCATTATTGGATCAAAAAAATCACTATAAAAAGCAATGGAATTAGATAGATGGTGTCTTTTATTCCATAACCTGGTCCAGAGTTGAAGCGGAACAGTTCCTCCTGCATTCTTGGTCTCATTGATGAACTCAGAGTTGATGTAGCCAGTATTACAATAGAGGATCAGGTGCATCAGCATGGAGTAGTGATTGAACTTGAAGCTTTTCAAATAAGTCTTTGTCGTCATCAACTCAGTGTGCATTACATTGATTATGTGCCCCACATAATCAAACTCCTTGTTGGTGTACAGGTCCTGAACATCTATAGCCATGACATAAATGTTAGGAGTCACTGTCAAACCTCCATCTATTCCAATAACTTTTATTAGACCATAGATGGTATTCTGGAAATAGGGAAAAAAAATCTCAATATCAAATGAATCTGCAACCTTCTTCGGCAACAAGCCTACCTCTTTAATTTGTCTAGGAATATGCTTCCTCATAACCTTTCCAGTGTAGTAAATTTTTTTTCTATGAAACAAGGCCTCCTCTTCTGTTAGGTCAATATCCATGCTCATAGCTCCCTCAAGGTCGAAAGCTTGAATAAAAGTTTCCCTGTCTAACATGTAAAGTATAGAATTGTCCTGCCTGTGGAAAGCTTGTGTCATTTGATTGTATGCTTCAATTAGTGCTTTCATGAGATCTATATCCAAAAATACCTCAGGAACTATCAACTTTCCCAAGTTCTTGTCCCATGGGTTTGAAACAGGAGGGCCTCTCAATCTATTATTATAGAAATACATGAAGTGATCATACCCAATTGTCTTTGGGCAGACAACATCCCTAGAGAACGCATAAGGGTCCCTCCATTCATAAGCGTTAGCTGATTGCAAATTTGAGGATCCAGGCAACAATTTCATCCATTCTTCAGCATATATGTTTGGCCTCTTTGTTTTTGAAGGAAAACTCTTTACCTGTTCTACAACAACATTAGGAGATCCTTGTTCTGCCATTCTTTATGTATACTAAACTCTAAGTAGTAAGCTCCTTTTTTTCACTTAAAGGTTTCAACTCTTTATTTCTCTTCGACTCTAAAATTTAAGGATGCTCTGTGAAGTGTGAACTGTATTTAATAACTAATAAGCAACTCACAAGTTCACAACCAGCCACCAGGCCACCTACTCTATTAAAAATTAAATTCTCATCAAGTGCACACGCATGAAATTAGTAATTACCTTTTTCCAGAAAAGTGTCACTGTCAACTATTACTTCCAGCATAGATTTGGGGGCAATTTGAGAGCTAATAATTGGCGTGTTGCCAAAGTTACGCTAATGTTCAACCCTAGGTCACAAACGGCCAAGAAACCCTAACAAAGCTCTACAAACATTCCATTCTTTGGCACTTTCCACATGGCATGCAAATCTCACTTTTCAACACCTTACAAAGTTACGAACGAAGTTAGTCGGGACTTTGGAACCCCTAACCATCATAAAAATTAAAATGTTTAGAAGTTACGAAATAGCTAGCCGTAACTTCGTAACCCCTCACCATCATAAAAACTTAACCATTGAGAATTTATGAAACAGCCAAGCTTAACTTTGGAAACCATCACCATCATGATTTAGTACACACCCATGAAATTAGTAATTACCTTTTACAGAAAAGTGTCACTGTCAACTCAAAATTGTCACTTCCAGCATAGATTTGGCCAAAGTTACGCTAACTATACATCTAACCCTAGGTTCTTATTCTAACTTACTCTCACTTTTCAACAACTTATGAAGTTACGCACGAAGTTAGTTGGGATTTTGGAACCCTTAACCATCATAAAAATTTAACCGTTTAGAAGTTACGAAATAGCCAGGCATAACTTTGGAGCCCATCACCATCAAAAATAACTTAACTATTGAGAAGTTACAAAATAGCCAGACGTAACTTCGCAACCCATCACCATCAAAAATAACTTAACCATTGAGAAGTTACAAAACAACTAGACGTAACTTTGGAACCCATCACCATCATAATAAATTAACCATTGAGAAGTTACGAAACAGCCAGACGTAACTTCAGAACGCATCAGCATCATAATAAATTAACCATTGAGAAGTTACAAAATATCTAGGCGTAACTTTGAAGCTTAGAGTGAGTTCCAAATTTTAATGTGCCATGTGGGATTTAGATTTTAGAAGCATCAGACTTCTCATTCAGTCAGTGAAGTGAATCATGGATTCATCATTTAGCATTCTGAATCAGTTAATACATATAGGTATTTATAATTTTATACAGAATCATAGTTCACAGTCACACTCATAGATACTTCAAAGTTCAATTTACACATTTTTCAATTTATAAAACTATTGTTCAATTTCATGAATCATGATTCGCGTAAAACTAAAAACAGTTACCTATAACACTATTTGAAAAAGAGTCTTCTAGTTCTAGTTCTCATATGTATTACAGTATTACTATTAAATTCAAAAACTGGTATTAGGAATTTAGGTATACATAATACTGGTAACTGAATCACTGATTGAGATTCACTAAGTAGTGAGTGACTGAAGTTCTGAATGGTTGTGGTTTCCCCAGAAGGAGAAGCGACAAGCTTCCAACCGTTTCCAAAAGTTAAAACCAAAATGAAAAGTACATTCAAACTTTGTATTTTCAAATTACAACTACAAGTCTACAAGTAACAAAATTTTTCCTAAGATCCATTGAAGTTTTGAACTTTCAGAGGAAATTACAAAAGCCTAGTCCGACAGTCGACTCCTACATATCCTAATACTAATAGACTAATAGTAATTTATTAATTTGTTATAGTATAAATTATAAACTATAATATAATAATACTATCCACAAAGAAAAAAGATCAGTTGATGTGCAGACCAGAAAATAACTGGATCATCTCCTCTTGGAACCCCTCCTGGTCAAAGCCATGATCATCGAAAATGGCGTGCATCTCCACCTTGTCATGTTCTACTTCGAGTTTGAACATGTCGCTTTGGTATCCGGCGTAACTGGTAGCATGATCCCATGTTGCAGACATAAGATGACTGAGGACATCCTGTTGAATCTCCTCCTCCATATCCAAATTTGGTTGGATACTAGGTTTTGGGTTATCATTTGATGATCCCTCAGCTATTGGAAGACCCATTCTAAATTTCTGTCTTCCAAGATTCCAAATTTAGAAATTTAGAAAGCGCACTGTGTTCTGCAATTTCACTACCGAGGAGTATATAAAGAAAATAATCACCAACTTTCCAGGAACAATAAATTTTGAAGGAATTTTTCACGTAAGGTGGCTTGCCACGGAAAGGAAAATTAATGAATATCAATAAAAAAAAATTGCAGACATTTGTATCTGCCTTTGTACCCTGCATAACTTAGCTCCGAAGTTGAAAAGACAAATAATGAATGTTGATGAATCAAAAATTATTTCCCATAAAATTATCCTTTTTAATGTCTAATTAAAATCTTGGCTTGGATTATGTAACTACTCAAGTTACGTAGACTACCAGCGTGTGCTCGAAACCACCATATCCTAGTTGCGATTATAAATTTTAAACTGACAACTTGGCAGCCGCATTAAATTGTGAAGGAATATTTTGCGTAAGGTGACTTGACACCGAAAAGAAAAATAATGAATGTTTATAAATCACAGCTCATATCTCATGCAAATTATCCTTTTTAATGTCTAGTCAAAATCTTGGCATCAATAAGTCTCATTAATAATTAATTGCAATTTGTAGTTTGAAGTTCAATTTGTAAATGCTAAACCTTTAATTCTTTAATCTGCGGTCATCTTCATGTTAGTCGAACCCACGTCACCACAGGGACACACGTCACCACAAGGACATGTGTCATTCAAACTTAATGACTTTCTTGATAGATTTTGATCATCTTGAGACTAAGTCATTAAGTGGGTTGTCCGATCAAACAGAATCTGCATGCCTTTTACCTTCAACTGGGCCGTTGCGTATCTTCGTAACATTTAGCCATCAACCCTCTTTTTAGCCTGTTGAAGCTACGCAAGCTATCCTCACAAAATGGTCATCACTATCATTAAATGACACATAGCACCCAACTTGACACGTAGTCCCATCGCTATGTTTCGAATATTCGCCAATATATTTTTTATACTATAAATGTTATTTTTTATTCGCCAATATATATTTTTTATAATATAAATATTATTTTTATTCGCCAATATATATTTTTTTATACTATAAATATTTTTTTTTATTTGCCCATGTATATTTTTTATACTATAAATACTATTTTTTATTTGCCAATATATATTTTTATAATATAAATACTTTTTTTATTCGCCCATATATATTTTTTATACTATAAATACTATTTTTTATTCTCCAATATATATTTTTTAGACTATACATACTATTTTTTATTCGCCATTATATATTTTTATACTATAAATACTATTTTTTATTCACCAACTGAGATTATTTATATTCTTGGAAAACAATTTTTTTGCCAATAAAATTAATAATTTCCTCATTGTTTTCTAAATTTTGCCAGTTTTTTACACCTTTTTTGAAAGGGGGGTTTCTTAAAGATTACCCTACCCCCCAGTGAAGAGACAAGAGGAAAAAAATGATCTAATTTATAGAAGAATGAGGGGAATTCCATATATCAAAATTATGAAGAAATTGTAATACTGAACAGGAATGAGATATAATTCCAAAAGTAGCTCTTCTCTAACATATAGCTTGAAATGCACACAATCAGCAAGTAAATGTGTATTACTATAATGAAAAGGACATTTGTATTTAGAGAGAGAATTTTTCAGAATAGGTTTGAAGATTTCTTTCTTAGAATTCATTAGTTGGACATACACTTTCTTAGCCACATCTTGAGGAGTATCAGGGTGATCTAAAGAAGGTGTTGGAAGAAGAAAATGAAGAGGAGGACGATAGTTAAGATCAACCACCTTGAATTGAGAAGACACGAAACCTATACCATGCATATCTTGTTTAGGAGATGAATGAATCAGGTTTTTAATGCCTTGTTCATTGATACCAATCCCTAAACTGTTATAACCTTGTTTATCCACCATAGTATATCCGGTAGTGTACATATCTTGCAAAGATTCTACAGGAGGATATTGATTATGGTATTCATGAGAAAATGTTGTATATGGAAGAATGATAGGTTGAGAAGAGGTTTCCTTTTTTTTCCCTTTAATATCATCATGGATTGGATAAGAAGGGGAAGGTAAATGGAAAACGTCCTGAACATCGGCATCATGAACCTTAGCTTGAGCCCCATCATAAGTGTGGGAAGAACTAGGGATAGAAGATGGAGAAATAGAAATAGGAATATTTGGAATTGGATTAGGATTGATAGGATGAGGATTAGGAATATTAGGAACTAGATTAGGAATGATAGTATTAGGATTAGGAATATTAGTAAATGGGGTATCATCTACCCAATTCTTCACATAATCTAAAAGAGTAATAAGTCCACTACACAAATCCTTAATGAAAGTTTTGAAAGTAGGAAGACTAGTATTAGTTAATCTCAAAATAGCATAAGAAAGTGAAACATGAAGATTAACAAACATGATGAAATGAATGATACTCTCATATACATCATAAGTACTATAAAGAGATGCTAAAAGAAGCATAATGATAAAAATAGCCATACCCCAAAGCATCTTAAAGATCTTCATAGTGAATGAAATGCAAGAAATGTTTTTTATATTTTTATGAGTATGTAGATTTTTTTGTATTTTAAAATGAAAGAGCATAAAATAAAACTAATTTCATATGCAAGATCTAGTCTCTAAGAAAAAGAGGCAAAGCATCTAACACCAAAAAATAAAGAGTTGTCTATTGCGGGTTCACCAAAATGTGAGATCTAAAATGTAAGATATAAAATTGAGGGTATCTTGAATGTAAGATAAGATGAATGTTGTTACATTTAAAATTGGAATGTTTATTGAAATATATGGGATAAATTAAATGTGTGTTATAAGAATGATGAAGAAGGTAAGATTGTCCTCTTAATCCCAAATTTATTAAAGGGAAGATCCAAATTGATTAACCCTAAAGAAAGGATCAATGCATAAATTAATCAACCTATTAAGGATAGGGATAAAGAGAAAATCCCTAATCCCCATTTTATAGAAGAGAGTGTGTGATAGGTTTAGATAGATTAAGAACTTCAATTGAATTGAATAGGAGAAAAGTACTAACCTTGAAATGTTGCAGATCTAAAGAATGTTGTTTTCGGGGGTCTGCACTCAATTTTTGGAAAATATGAGATCGGATCTAGAATAGAAATGCAGAGACAAAAAAAATCCAGAAATATTTTTCAATTCTAACATAGTTCCAATATGTACCCTCAAGTCAATGTCACCATTGACCCAGAATTTATGATTTTGACCTAGGGAAGAATTGACCTAAAAAGTCTCTGACAGGAAATCTATTTTTGGATCCCGAAAGTTTGCCAAAAAGGTTATCCAAATCTACACTCTGATCCTCTGTTTCGAACCTATACCTGCAAGAAAAATGGATTTGTTTGTTGGGGGGAGGGGTTTTCCTTAGTCAAACCCTGATTTAGGAATTAACCTTGAAATCAATAATTGAAATAAAGAATGCTAGCAAGTAGTAGAAGTTAATCTAATAATGAAGCTATGATATTCAAATAGATATGCAATTGTATTTCGAATGTAAACAAGTATGAAAATATGAAATCTTGGCCTCAATTAGAAACCATAAACCTCCATGATTGTATGATTGGAATCCACCTTGAAGGGAGAATGAATGAGTCTTGAGGATGCACAAAGGATCTTGAAGGAAGATCACACCACCATGATGGATAGATCTAGGGCTTGAATGATGAATGTTGAATGCTTGAACCAAATCCCTTCAAAGGCTTGAGAGCTTGAATCCTTGATCTTCAATGGAGAAATTGAATGCTTGAGAGGAAGCCTTGAACACTTTGAAAGCTTGAAAACATGTAGAAAAATGGATGCTTGGACTTTTTTCTTGATGTTTTCTTACTTGATTTGATAATTCGTGCTTAACCATGCTTATTCTAGCTTCCTTTTGCTTAGAGAAAATGAGAGGAGAAAACTTCCTTATATATGAAACTAGGGCACAATCTTCTAGAGAGGCCTACATAGGATAATTAAATTCTAATTAGACCTATATCCCTAGAAGGGGACCTATATTAAATATAATTTAAGAATCATTGCTTTGGAACCCAAAACAGCTGACCCGGAAGTGGGAAATGAACTTTTGATGACCTCCGACAGCCGAAAGACTTCCAAATTTGAAAGGGGGAACCAAGTCAAGGCCGAGGTCAACCTTGACCTAGGTCAAGGTCAAGGTTGACCTTGACCCAGGGAGTCAGCACCCCTAGAAAATGTGCCAAATGGGAGGGATGGTGCCTGAAGAGGCCCAATCAGGGTCCTAAACAAATACAAAAGTAGGAGAGGATGTAGAAATGAGGGGACAATATGATGGTGGTAAAAAAAAAACCCCTAAGGAAGGCTAAACATTCTTAACATGGAAGTTCTTCCATTTTAAGATAATATAGATGGAAAAGGGCTTGGATTTTACCAAAGAGAAACATTATCTATGAAGGAATGAATTTCGAACAAAGAAGGAAACTTTACTTAGAAGTCATTATTATATCAAAGGCTTATTTCAATGTAAATATCATAAAGCCCCGTCGAAAACTAAACATATCAATGGAACTACAAGATTCTAGTAAAGAAGAAAGAGTTTATTTGAAAGAAAGGGTTTTATCAAAAGAACACATATCGATGGAATACATTTAGGTTTTTATCGAAGACACAATTTAAAATTAAAACATTGTATCGATGAAGGGCTCTGAAGGTTTCACTGAAAGTAAATTTTGTCCGAGTGACATGTGAGATCTAACAAATAAAAAACAATTCCTTGAAACTCATGTTTCATTGAAAGTGCCCATATTAATGAAATAGTCATAAAGCTCCATCAAAAAGAAAGACATTGATGAAATACATGCTTCTAACAAAGATATAGGGGATTTCTTGAAATGAAGATTCTCATTGAAAGGAAAGCATTTTGATGGAATCCATTTTGGGTTCTATCGAAATTAGGTTTTTAAAGAGAAGCTATGTTTCAAAGAAAGAGAGCATATCAAGGAAATATGTGTAGGGTTTCATCGAAGGTACAAATAAAAGACCGTATTGGTGAGAGGATCAGAAAATTTTATCAAAAGAAAAAATTCATCAAAGAAACATATGAGATCTAACAAAGCAGAAAGGGTTTCTACAAAGCAAAGTATTTCATCGAAGGGGATCCATTTCAAAGAAGTGATTACTTCCATTGAAAATAAGAATATCAACTAAACAAAGGCATAAATAAAGCATCCTATGGGTCCAATGAAGAGATGTTCTATATCAATAGAAAACCATTGATAAAAGATATATCTTCTCCATTGAAACTTCTTATCGATGAAATATATAGATTGATGAAATGAAAAGAGGGTAACACAAAATTAAAGGCTATATTGAAAAGAAGATTTTCAAAGAAAAAATTAATAGTTTGATTGAAGATATCATTGCTTCAAACTCAAATCAATGTAACAAGTGGTCGATTCATCAACATTTTTCTTTAACAAAGAAAATGATATTGGAGAAGCTAATAATAAATTCATTGAAATCAGGAAAGGAAATACATTTTTTGTGAGAAACATAATGTCGATAAAGCTCACATCGACATAGAGATTTAAAATAAGAGCACTAGTGACCATTGCAATACCGCACAAGTGCAACTCCTTTATACCAAATTGTAGAAAATAAATTCACATATTGTGAGCATTTGGAAGAAGAATTCAAATCCGATAAGGAAAAGACTTGTGAAGCATTTTTTGACAAGCACAATTCAGGCTGTCAAAAAATGAAGTAGGTTGCAGAAGCTTTAATGGTTTGATTTTTTATATTCAAATATGGAAGCTTCATCATCTAAAAAACCTAGGGAAAAGAAATAGAAAGACCCCCTAAACTAGACATTTGTGAAGATATAAAACCTAAATGACATTAGAAGGAGGTAGACCTTTGAACCAAGACTTATTAGACCAATTCCCTATTGAAGACAATTATTCAATTATGTATTGTCATTGATGTATACACAAATGTAGTGATGTTAGAATGTTTTCTATACCTAAACCAAGCACAGTCAGTGTATGCCAAGTTCTCTCAAGCATTGAAGAAAACTAATATATTAGCCAAAGTGATTTTTCAGTTCTAACCAAGTTCACTCGGGCAATAGAGTAAAGGTCAGGCATTGAAGGATTACAGTGTTAACCGAGTTATGCATTTAGTGTCATCTGACTAATAGTAGTTTACACTTTATGTTTAATTGGTTAGATGTAGCTGATAGACTTAATTTTTATTGTTTATTTGGAAGGTTATTCAAGCCGACTTGACAAGGCTTATGATATATATACAAGGTCAAGTTTGGATTGAATTTGAAGTAGAAAAAGTGAGATGTGAAAGAGTTCTTTTATATGAAGAGTGAAGGTGAAAAAAGATGGAATTCTGATTATGGACAGAACATCTAGACCGAGCTGTAATAGAATATTTGATCAGTGAGGATCCAGTTTAAAACTAGAGTAGAGATCTAAATCAACAAAGACAGTTGCTTCTTTAAATAGGTCAATCCATTGTTACTTTCTAACAATTGTAGTAGTGATCCAAATCTCTTTACATAGTAGACTTGATAGTCTTTCATAAATCCTCTCACAAGGTGGCATTTCTACATTGAAGTGTTTGAAGACCTCTAACAAGGACACTCCTTACAGGGTGATTAATTCCTCTAACAGGATCACACCTAACAGTGTGTTTTTTAACCTTTAACAGGGTTGAGTCCTAACAGGGCTCACTTCAGAAGAGTGAAAAATAGTAACTAGTTGCAATTGGTGGGTTTCCCAAATTGGGTTTCCATGCTAAATCTTGGTTTCATCTATGTACATGTTATTTTCTTTATGCTTTATGTTTCTGCACTTATTCACTAAAGGATAATCACAGTTAATATCTTAATATTGGTTTGTTATCCGAGTAACAACAAAATATATTTGTTAACTAAGTAACAGTGATAATTTTGTTTAAGACATCTAAGGGACTTGGATTTTTTTTTGTGGTAACTGATTCACCCCTCCCCTCTCAGTTACTCAACTCATTTCTAACAATTGGTATCAGAGAATTTGGTGCTTTTAGGGAAGGTTTCAAGGCCTAAGCTAAAGATCAGAGATGTCTTACAGAAGGGATATCCCCAAGCTTAACAAAGACAACTTTGGTTCATGACAAGAGTTGATGAGGCTACATCTATAAACTATTGGAGACACTAGTTTGCAATTCTTCAACCACAAATATGTGGAACCAACGAAACCTATGTATGTGGATCAGATGGTGGATATGAAGAATCATAACATAATGATGGTTGATATAGCTTCTTCACTCAGCTATTTAGAATTTGATGAAGTCAAGGACTGCCCTATTGCCTATGATATGTGGAAGAAACTACATGATATCTATGGAGGAGATGACATTGTAAAGAGAGGAAAAGAAGAGAGTCTCAGAGGTTAGTTTGATTAGATGAAAATGAAAGAAGGAGAAGACATTACAAAATACCATGAAAGAATCAAGAAAAGTGTCAGTACCATCAGAGCTGTTGGTGGAACAACTGAAGACAAAAGAGTGGTTAGTAAGGTATTGAGAACTTTAATTCCTATCTATGCAATTAGATTTTTAGCTATTCAAGAGATGAGGTGCAATAATGATATAAATATAGATGCATTGGTTCGAAGGATAACAACTTTTGAGTTGGACAATTTTGACAATTATTCTCCTAATCCTAGAAATTTTGAGTCTACATTCAAAGCTAAATTAAACCTTGGTAAGATGGATACAAAATCAAAAGGAAAACATATTGATAGTGATAGTGATGATGATTCTGATGTTGAAGATCTAGAAATCATTGAAGCATTACTTGCAAAGAGAGGTGCTAAAGGAAAAAGACAGTACAAAGGAAGAATACCATTGATTTTCTTTTCATGTGATGAGGTTGGTCACATTGCTGCTAATCATCCAAACAAAGAAGACAAAGGTGAGAGAAAATTCAATAAGTGCAAAGGAAAGAAAGAGTTCAAAAGACATAAAAGCTACAAGGAAAAATGTAAGAAATGTTGTTATATTGCAAAAGATTCTGGTAGTGATGAAGATGAAGATGAAATGGTTTACATTGCTATTAAGGATGAGTCAGACAATGAAGATAATGAAAAGAGTGTACTTTACTCTCATAGTAGAAAGAATGACACTTGGATAATTGATAGTGGTTGTTCTCACCACATGACTGGTGATAAAACTAAATTTGAACATCTTGAGCACTATGATGGTGGGAGTGTCATTTTTGGGAATGATGAACCTTGCTATGTGAAAGGTAAATTTTGCATTGCTCTTGTTGGTTGTATTTCCTATTTTTGCTCCTCGCCTTTTTCTTTGCCTTGCTCTCTGTGAAATTTTCAGGTTTTCATGCTTATTCCTTGCCCGAATTGTCAAAACCCTGAAAAACCCTAGCAACCAAGTGTTAAACGATGTATTTTGAAACCCTAAGCCATGTCTTTATATTTCATCGTTACCTTTTTCAAGTCACTAAAGACATGTGCTCTAAGTCAGGTCGCTTAATCGCTTTACCAGAAATGAATATGCTAAAACATTCCCCGACTTTGCTTTCGCCTTGTGTCACGTAGTCTCGTTAAGAAACAGAATATTCCATCAGTGTCTCGAGACTTGGCGATCTTTCTTCAGTCGGGTTGTCACTTGAACATCATGTTGTGACCTTTTAAAAGGAACGGGACCCACCTCAGTCGGGTGATCGCGAGAAGAATTGGCGAGTCAAAGAAATGTCTCCCGACTTTGCGATTCACTTCATGTCACATGGTCACTGGATCAGCTTGGTCAAAATAGTTAAGGCTTTTCTTCTGTCGCGTGGTCTCATGATAATTGGCGGTTAGTGGATAACAGTCACGACTCAGCGACTAACGGTTTCATGCTAAGAGATTTCCCTCAGTCGGGATGTCGCCAGAACAAGGCGGTTACTCAGATTTTCAGAATATATTAAGTGGACCAAAGAATAGATAAAATCTGTCACAGACCTAGTGGTTGTCGCTGGATCGCTATAAGAAGGAAAGGGATCAAGCGATAAGGAGACTAAGGTATGTTTGCCCTCAGTCACGAAGTCTCCTGATGATTTAAGGGCATAAAGAAATGTATAGCGATTAAAAGACAGCCGTGTGATGGAAAGATGAAAGGATCTAATGGTGGTCGCGTAGTCTGGTGATAAAAGTGCCCCAGGGAAAAAGTCCTTCCGACTAAGCGATTAAGGTATGTCGCGAGGTCACTGTAAACAGAAAAGGGCATGTGCTATATAATAAGGTTAAATTGATCTTATCACCCGACTCAGCGACTAAGTGTTGTCGTGAAGTCTTGAAAAGAGAAATGAACATCCGGGGACTTTGCGATTACTATGAAAAGTTAAAAAACAAGGGTTTGTCACCAAGTCTGGAGAAGATGGATGAGTTAAGTTTAACTCCCCGCGACTTAGATTTTTGCATAGTCGCCTGATCGCTAGAGAGACTTGGGTCAGCTGAGGTAAAAGGATTACTGTTGTCGCCAAGTCTGAAGAGTAAACCGTGGTTAAGGAAAAGTGCTCGCGATAAAGAGACTTAATGAGGTCGCGAGGTCGCCTGATAATAGGATCTATAAAAGCGGCGCCAAGTGGAGGACGTGACAGAGAAGATCACCCGGCAGCCAATCAGATATAAGAATTTTCGATTACTATGTACAAAAGGTAGCTGAGATGTATGACAGAGGACGAATCAGAGAGTGCCATGTCAGCTGTCTTAACCGTTTTATAATTGCGCCAAAGTATTCATGATTTAAATTTGATTTTCTATCACCTCGCACGACTACGGCTAGGTTTTTGAACGTTTCATGGCATATCAAATTAATGGCAGAGCTGACGTTTCTAAATTTTGAGCCATGTACTCTGAATCCTTTGGCTATAAGTAGGGGTGATATTTCTGAGCTATTACAGTGTTCTAGGGTGATCAAGATTTCTAAGAATTATAGAGAGTTGTGCTTAGATATATCATTCAGATAGAGATTTGAACTACTGACAAACTTGGCACTGCACTGTTCATGGACTTGATGGACAGTTATTTCAAAAGAAATGTAGGTGAGCAGGCGAGAACAACTTTCAGGACTTACATAACTACACTAGCTGCCACTTACAAATCAGATTGCAGTCGAAAGGTCGGGAGAGGAACAAAGACATATCAGATTTCACCTTTTTGACTCAGTCATCTCGTCGTTTCTCTCTCTCTCTCTCTCTCTCTCTTTCTCTGTCTTGCATCTTTAGGGTTAGGGTTTTGAGACTATCCAAAGCTTGTTGCATCCTTATGGATCCTAAGGTGGTCTCAAACCTATATATATGTAAAATTTTGTAATAGAAATGGTCTTTGATAATTACAAGTCTTTGATCTTTTAGAGGTCTTTGATCTTTTGGAATTTTTGTAAAGAAGAGATAATATACAACAGAACTCAGATATTCTGGTTCTTGTTTATCTGTCAAAGCTGTGTAAACTTTTCATGTATCAACAAGCTGGATTACATAAATGAAATACGGTGCAATTTTACTCTTCTCAA
>MU224969.1:1400515-1434360 GCA_018584345.1 Thuja plicata
TTGTTTCTGTAATTTCTTTGCTTATTATTGACTCTGCAGCCCTAAGGATAGGCACTGATCTAGAAAACATTATGAATATCTATCTATGTTCAAAGTATTCCAAGTTATCAGAACCAAATCAAATTTAAACACTGTTACTAAGAACACATAAGCTTAACTTATAAAGGACCTCTGTCAGCAGGAGATAGTCCATGTTATTGATTCCTTGAAGAGAGAATCCATTAGGTTGTCCCTCCTATCAAGAAAAGGAAGAAGGATTGAAATCCTTGTATCACTGGTTTTCTGTCATATTTAAGATTATGATTTGTATGGTTAAATCCTATATATGATTATGCTTGATCATTTACAAGGTATTTTATAAAGTTGGTTCAATAGAGATACTTGACAAATCAGTGTCCACATTAACAAATACTGTGTTAACAGCCATCTTGAAAGGTAAAACCTACCTGAGTAGTTGTGGAACTCAAAAATGAAGAAGGACCTTATCCAGTCCTTAGCAAATAGGCTTTTCTTGTCTCTGAATCAGGAGTAAAAGGTACAAGGTTCACATAGACATTTCAAGCATTGTGATTCATACAAGAAAAATCCCTAACAACTCTAATGGAAGGAATCAAAGGTGATAATGCTTATTGGGTTGAAGGACTAAGGCATAACCTACTAAGTGTGGCACAACTGAATAACATTGGTTTCAAGGTAGAATTCATGAATGGTAAGGCCAAGCTCTTGGATGGTAAAGGAAACCTAGTTGGAATTGGCAGGAAAACAAAAGGTAATCTATTCTATCTTGATCTCACTGAAAGTTCATGTTTTATTGCACAAGTAGAAGAAATATGGTTATGGAATAAAAGATTGTGTCATGTGAATTTTGATAACCTGGTCAACATAAGAAAGAACAAAAGAGTAAGAGGTATTCCTATTTTGAAGAAACCTGAATTGGCAATATACAAACAATGTCAAATTGGGAAGATGAGAAAAACTTGTTTCAAGAGAAAGAATTACAATACTGAAGAAGTATTGGAGTTAATACATATTGATCTGTGTGGACCAATTGGAACAAAAAGTTACACAAGAGAGAATTATTTCATTTTATTTGTTGATGACCATTCCAGAATAATGATTTTTATGTTTCTCAAAGAAAAATTAGAAGCTTTTCAGAAGTTCAAGTGGTACCTTGCCAGAGTTGAGAAAGAAATAGGAAAGAAACTAAAATGCCTAAGATCTGATAGAGGAGGTGAATTCATTTCTAATGAATTCAATAAACTAAGCAATGAAAGAGGAATCAAGAGACAAGTATCTTCCCCAGGTACACCACAGCAAAATTGGATAGTAGAAAGAAGAAATAGATCTATTATGGATTGTGCAAGAACCTTGATGATTGAAAAGAATGTTGCAACCAAATATTGGAAGGAAGCTATTAGTACTACAATTCACACCTTTAACAGAGTTCAACAGAAGAAGGGTACTGAGCAGACACCTTTTGAATTATGATATGGATATAAACCCAATGTTCATTTTTCAAAGTGTTTGGAAGTAAATGTTACATTTTGAAGGAAGAAAGAAATGGAAAATCTGATGTAAAAGGCGATGAAGGTATATTCCTAGGCTACTCTTGTAAAAGAAAAGCATATAAATGTTTGAATCTTGCTACTAATAAAGTCATATAAAGTGTACATGTAAAGATTGATGAGTTTGCAGAGAGAAGTGAAGAAAAGAGTAGTAAAGAGCCTGAGGAATACAAAAACTTTGTGTATTATGAACCTGATACTATACCTAAGACACATGAAATGGTGATTGGACAAAAACCATGTCAACCACAGAATTCATCAGTAAAAACCTTGTTGCAACCTGTGCAGCCTGAGCTGTTAACTGTTGAAACTACATCATAGACATACGGAACCAAGTCTCATATAGAGGCACCCGAGTCTCAAACAGTGGAACCTGAGTATGAGTTAGAAGAGCATAAGAGAATGAGCATGGTGAACCAAGTGAAGCAAGCCCAGAATAAAAAATGAAGTAACCCGTACTTGCCAAATATGTTAGAAGGAATCATGCACCTGAGAAAATAATTGGAGATTAGACAAAAGGTATAATGACAAGGAACAAACTTAAAGGTACATGCTTTCTTAGTGAACTTGAGCCTAGATCCATTAAAGATGCATTGAATGATGAAAGTTGGATAGAATCCATGAATGAAGAGATTCAGAAGAGAGAAAAGAACAAAACCTAGACTCTTGTACCTAGACCAAAAGACAAGAATGTGATTGGTACTAAGTGGGTTTTTAGAAGCAAGATGAATGAAAAAGGTGAAGTTTCTAGAAAAAAAGAAAGATTAGTGTGTAAAGGATATGCTCAAGAAGAAGGTATTTATTATAAAGAAACTTTTGCTCCTATTTCTAGTCTTGAAGGAGTCAGAACTCTTCTGGAATATGTAGCACATAAAGGATTCAAGGTATACCAAATGGATGCAAAATATGCATTCTTGAATAGAATTATAGAAGAGGAAGTATATATTGAGCAACCTGAAGGTTTTGTTGATCCTTAAAAAAGGAATATGGTTTGCAATTTGTACAAAACCTTGTATGGACTAAAGCAAGCTCCTAGACCTTGGTATGAAAGATTGCATAGTTACCTCATAAGTATTGGATTTCAGAGAACTGATAACAATAGTAGTGTTTACATCAAAGAAGGACCTCACAACAAGATACTATTAGTAGAGATATTTGGTAATGATATACTATTCATTGGACATGATGATTTATACAAAGCATTCTCTAAAGCTATGAGTAAGGAATTTGAGATGTCTATGTTTGAAGAAATCAAATTCTTTGTTAGTTTACAAGTTCATCAGATGAAGGATGGTATCTACATTACTCAATCTAAATACATCAAAGTGATACTAAAAAAATTTGAAATGGAAGATCTAGTTGGGACACCTATGTCTACTGGACATAAGTTGTCTAAGGATGATGACTCAAAGGAAGCAAATCAAACTACCTACAAATCCATGATTGGTAAAATTCAATATGTTGTTCACACTAGACCTCATATTGCATTAGCAGTTGGTATTGTTGCAAGGTTTTTAGCTAATCCTAGAGAGAATCATTTGATGGCTATCAAAAGGATTTTGAGATATCTTAAGGGCACTGAAGATTATGGATTATGGTATAAGAAAGGAGGAAACTTTGATTTGAATAATTTTACTAATGTTGATTGGGGAGGAAGTGTTCATGATAGAAAGAGAACCAGTGGTGGAGCATTATTTATTGGAAAGAGGTTAGTCTCTTGGACCAGCAAGAAACAAAATTGAATTTCTCAGTCTACAGCAGAGGTAGAGTATGTTGCTGCAGCAGTAAATTTTTCAAATATCATATGGTTCAAATAGTTGTTGTCAAGTATGAAGGAGGAAATCAAAGAACTAGTTATTATCTACCGTGACAACACTAGTGCTATTAACATTTCAAAGAACCCTGTGATGCATACTAAGACTAAACATATTACAATAAAGTATCATTTCTTGAGAGAATTGGTTCAGGAGAAGGAAGTAAGGTTGGAATATGTGAATACTAAAGAAAAAATTGTAGACATATTCACAAAACCTTTACCTATGCATGCATTCTTGTATCTTAGAGGAAAGCTAGGGGTGATTCCCCTAGCTGAGGCTCACTAATGGATAGATTAGTGATGCATAAAATGAGCTACATAAAAGATTTAACAAGTTGATGCAGATTGTTAGAGATTATTGCATATGAATCAATACATCAGGTACACTACAATTTCATTGGATAGATTCTTTGGCATTTGGATGTCAAAGAGGGAGATATTATTGATGTCATGCCAAAGAAATTATTAAAATAAAATATTATTGATGACAGAGGGAGAAATTTTATTAGATATTGATGTAAGAGGGAGAAATCTGTATTTCAGTGATTGTGAAGAGAGAGGGAGTTTTTTCTGGATGAGAATAGGAATGAAGTTGAGGAAATTAATAAAATTTTATTTTGTTTCTGTTTCTCTGTAATTCTTTGTATTATGATATGTTGTATTTCCATCAATGTCAAAGAGGAAGATTGTTGAAGACAATTATTCAAATTTGTATTTCCATTGATGTATACACAAATGTAGTGATGTTACATAAATGTCTATACCTAAACCAAGCATAGTCAATGTATGTCAAGTTCTCTCAGGCATTGAAGAAGACTCATATGTCAGCCAAAGTGATTTTCAGTTCTAACTGAGTTCACTCAGGCAATACAGTAAAGGTCAGGCATTGAACAATTACATTGTTAACTAAGTTATGCATTTAGTGTCAGCCGACTAACGATAGTTTACACTTTATGTTTAATTGGTTATATGTAGCTGACAGACTTAAGTTTTATTGTTTATTTGGAAGGTTATTCAAGCTGAATTGACAAGGCTTATCGTATATATACAAGGTCAAGTTTGGATTGAATATGAAGTAGAAAAAGTGAGATGTGGAAGAGTTCTTTGATATGAGTAAAGGTGAAATAAGATGGAATTCTGATTAAGGAAAGAACATCCAGACCGAGCTGCACTAGAATATTTTATTAATGAGGATCCAGTTTAAAACCAGAGCAGAGATTTGAACCAGAAAATATAGTTGCTTCTTTAAATAGGTCAATCCATTGTTACTCTCTAACAATTGTAGTAGTGATCCAAGTCTCTTTAGAGAGTAGACTTAATAGTCTTTCATAAATACTCTCACAAGCTAGAATTTCTACATTGAAGTGTTTGAAGACCTCTAACAAGGCCACTCCTTATAGGGTGATTAAATCCTCTAACATGGTCACACTTAACAGTGTGTTTTGTAACCTTTAACAGGGTTGGCTCCTAACAAGGCTCACTTAAGAAGAGTGAAAAATAGTAACTAGTTACAATTGGTGGTTTTCTCAAATTAGGTTTCCACATTAAATCTTGGTGTCATCTATGTACATTTTATTTTCTTTATGAATTATGTTTCTGCACTTAATCACTAAAGCATAATCACAATTAATATCTTAAGATTGCTTTGTTAACCAAGTAACAACATAATATCTTTGTTAACTGAGTAATAACGATAAGTTTGTTTAAGACATCTAAGGGACTTGGATTTGTTTTTGTGGTAACTGATTCACCCCTCCCCTCTCTGTTACTCAACTCATTTCCAACATTCCCAACATATGGACAGAGATCAAAATAGATTAAGCTTGGAAATGAAGGATTAGAGGATAAATTAAAAAAATATTGGGGATATCTCGACAAAATTAAGAGGGCATGATATGTTCGTGTTTCAATATAAGAGGAAAGATGGGGTTGACCCAATAAGAAACCCTTGGAAACTAAATTTAGGCAAGTTGGTTGTTCCAAATGTCTTTGTAAATAGTGAATTGATGCACACGCTTGTAGAAAAGTATGATCCTGGGACAAAAATGATATATGACTATGAGGGAAATCCCTTACTTCCAATAACAAGAGAGTATATAGAATGATTATTTTACTTGGAGTGGAATTGTGAAAGTCACATCGATGTACAAAAACTTAAAGAGGATTATTTCACTCTTGAGAATGCATATAAGAGATGGAGGTTACCTATACATAGACCTAGGACAGAGTGAGTCCTCTCTATGTTTGAAGAAGCAAACAATCCTCTATATGATGTAAAATTATTTCATCTATATATTAAATACACTTAATACTCGGCAAGATAGGTACTTGGGATAGAAGCTTCTCCTTTGATGAATATTCATGTCATGGCTCTAATTGTTGATGTACAATAGAAGGATCTTCATATTATTGATTATGTTTCTTACTTGGCTATAAAAGTCAATCATAGACTAGAATAGATAAAGAATGACCCCAATCAAGTACACATCAAGCAATATTCCCTCTTAATGCCGATGTTTCTATATGTGGGTCAAGAAATAGGATTGTGGATGGAAGAATTGCCAATTAGGATGTATGATAAAACTAGATTCCTCAAACTTGTGTAGTTGTGGTTATTTATTTTGGATCAGAGGATTTCTTTCTGTCAATATTTGTGCTTTGAAGAACATTTTGTGAAGCCATTGTGTATATTTTTGGGTCATTTATATAATTATTCATTGAGCCCTGAGATAAAAGGATTCCTTAGGCCTTAAGAGTTTGAAGAACATAGTATAGAGAATAATTGGGGAGATTGGTGCTCTTATAAGGATCATACCCAGATAAGAGTCTATGGATTTGAAGTATTTCCTTATGTTCTGCCAAGGACTGTTCCAAACAGAATTGCATACCTTGGGATAATCATACAATTGTATGCTTCTAGCACCTTGCATTTGAGTTCCTATAGCAAGAAATCTATAATGTCTGGATCCTTACCCTTTAGGGAATTTGCAGTTAAAAGCACAAAAATCTATGATTTGGTCAAGAGAAAATTGAATTATTAATTTGCAGTTAAAAGCAAAAAAAATCTATGATTTGGTCAAGAGAAAATTGAATTATTACCACATGTCTATTAACAATCCAAGGAATAACTTTGATCCTGAGGGATATATAAAATGAGCAAGGAATTCCCAGAAGTTACAAACAATTGAGCATGAACCTTTGTTGGTTGATGACTTTATTATAAATATGGACAGAGAAGATTCTATAAAGAAGAAGGACCTTTATGAGAAAACAACCACAACTTATGAGTGCAAAGTAAATAGGAACAAAATTGATTTGCAAATATTGAAAGATATCGAGAATCCTGTGTCGATGAGTACAGAGAAGATGATCGAACATAAGGTAGAAATTATCAATGATGTTCCTTTGTATGTTTATAGAAATAAATCAAAGGATGTCAAGGAAGTCACACCTCTAGCCAACCTTTCACCAGAGTCAATTGTATAGTTTGGGTACATTGATACGTCTATGAGGGAAGAAGTATTGTTTGATTAGATACCGCCTCTGGAAATGAATGATGATTTCCCAATGAAATCATGTTGGGTCTAGTGCACACAAAGGAAATTTTTAATGAAAGAGTCCTCAATTATGAGGAGTTAATTTCAGATCAAGATTTCATTAAAACCTTTGAGTTCAAATCATTTTTGTACCAATATAGAGGCAGATTACTTAGAGAAAGGTCAAGAAATATAGCAAATAAAGAGGAGTTGTTAAAAGAATTATAGATTTAGGTAGAGACCAAAATTAATGGTATCACTCCTCGGAGAGGGAGACAATTTTTGAAGGATGATGGAGTGATTATTTTTCCAGGGCGGGATATGAAATCAGCAATTATACTTAATAGTTTTGTTAAGTATAAGAACTTGGAGAAAAAGATGATGCTAGACCAGGTGGAAAAGATTTATACAAGCTCTCGATATTGCCTGGACCAAAAGGCATTATTGAAATGGGATTTATATCCTATGGATAAAATACCTACCATAGTTGATACTGAGGAGGCATTTGTACATTTGATGATTCAAAAAGAAAGGATAACTTATCCTAGGGTGACTGAACAATTGAATTTAAATGTAGCACAATTGAACCATGCCCAAATGGAGTTGTTGGTTAGAGAGAGAAAAACTTATAAATCCATGTATGAGCATTTTGGAGAAGAGAAATAATAGTGGAAAGAGAGAGATACCAAATTAATTGGAGGGAAAACTACCCAATTTAGTGAAAGAAGAGAACCCTCCTATGATTTTGAACAAGAGAAGTGGGTGGTGGTTTCTTTACAAGATACTACATTTTGAAGCATTAAAGCACAAAATTTTAAGAAGAAGTTGAAAAAAATAACTGAGAATAGTGAAGGAAGAGTGAATGAATTGGTGTGAGAAATAATCAAACATCGATTTGAGGCCATGATAGAATTATATACATTATTCTATAATAATTTCACAAGGACTACTAAATCTATTGAGGAGCATGTTCGGTTATAGAAAAGGTTGGAAGAGAAGATACAAAAGGAGGACTCATTATCACCAAATAGTCTAGAAGAGGGTAAGAAATTGATTAAAATTTACATAAAATTCCATAAAGATTTGGTTGAGTACATGAAGAAGCTAGAGGGAGATGAGATAGCCATACTACCTACAATGATACATGACGGAGCACTTCTTTCCCTAGAGAAATGGTAGGCTGAATTAACAAATATTTTCTCTTAGGCAATGGAAGACATAGGAGGAGATAAAGACTTGATGCCTCATGTGATAAGGATCACTGATGGATTCTACAAATGGTAATACACCTTGATGCATTTATGCATTAATATTGTTACGTATAATGATCAAGATTACATTGATCATCTAGGAGAACTCAATTTGTTTTTGATTAAATAAAATAGGTTTTACAGGGTACCTAAAACCCAATTACAAAGCTAAACATCAGAATGTTTTCCCAGAAAAAAAAAAACATTTCCAAAAAATGAAACAGGCCACCACTAGGGCTATAGAAAAAAAAAAACTAAACTACTAAAAAGAAAATAGAACACAGGAACAACCAAAAGAGCCAGGGAACACAATCAGAAGATGTTCCTGAGCAGGCTAGCCGCTTTGGACTCGAGGATATCCATCTTTGTAGAATATTCCTTTATCTTATGGAGATCAGTCAGAGTTTCATTCTCTTTATTCTTCTTAGAACTTGCCCTAGTCCTCTTTCCAGGTCCCTCTTCAGGCTTCTTCTCTTATTCCATGCTAGTTTTGGCCCCATCTGTTCCCTCAAGTTTTTCTTCCATTTTTTCAATGAGAATCTTTATATGCTCATTGGAGGTTTTTAGGATGTTGAAGCTCTACTCTACAATTATTTTAATAGTCACCTCAAACCTTAGCATTTTTTCCTCCATCTTATTAACCTTGGTATTTAGATTCATTTTATCTTTAGTTGTTCCATCACTATTGATGTGTTCTATCCCTTTATCTCTGTTCTTGAGTTCCCCCACTTCAAGGTATAACCACTTGATTGAACTATAGTTGTCCAACATGTTGTTTCTGGCATTGTTGAGAAGGTCGAGCTCCATTTCCCTCAAATTACCACTGAGAACCACCATAGCCGGGTCAATCATCTCCTCCAGCTTTATCCTGCCATCCTCACCTTTGATAACTTTGGGATTAATGATTGATGGTACGTAATTGATTGAATGTTTGAATATGTTAAGTAGATCACTGAAATGCAGAAAGATAATGCAAGACATTAAATCATTTAATGGATTGTATTTTCATTGATGTCAACTTGATATAATCTGATCGGTTATATTCAAAGTGTCAAAGACTTTAGATAATCAGATAGATAAAGATTATGCTTTTAGTAATGTGTAAAAGACCAGCATTCACTAAGTGACTACAAACACCAACGACTAGTGGAAACTGAAGGATAGAGAAAACCAAGAGCAAAGTCACAGTGATGCCCAAGCAAAGAAACTGACAAGCATTACTGACGAGCAAAACCACAAGCATTACCGACAGCCAGAATTATAGTGTTAACCAACGAGTAGAACTTTCCAGTGAAGCCTGAAGGATAGACAACCTTGAGAGACAGAAAACACCGACAGAGAAGCCCAAGGAGAACTAAAGTGTTAACCAAAGATATCAAAGAGTCAAAACACCAAATTTAACTGAAGTTCAGAAATGACAAAATACTTAGCTGGCAGAGCTAAAAATAGACTTAACTAGTTGTTATCATTGTTTTCATCGACAAGATAAAGCCAGAGATAAGTAAAAGATTTAAAGTTGTTTTATCTAGTTGTCAAGGAGAAATCTAATGGATAAAACTGAAGTAAATATTTAAAGAAAGATTGGTTAAGATTGTGGATCATGCCAATAACAAGAAAATCAAGAAGTAAGAAATGATGATATCATGTTTATAAAGAGACAACTTAATTCATTATGAATTAAGGGGAGTGAATGAAAAAGAAGTATGTTGGCGAGAAACTAAAGAACAACTTCATACAGTCTTGATCAATCAAGCTGAGGAAAGAGCTAAAGATTTCTGTGGACACCAAGCAACAGAGAAGCACAACATCACCGAGTAGAAAGAAGTGGAGAAAAGGTATTGAAAAGATATATTGATCAGAGTGGTTTAATGAGCTTACAATAGATCTGAAAATATACAAGTATAATTTGTATGTGTGAATAGATCATTTACTATTTTAGTTTAACCATTGATTTAGAAAGTCTCTTATCTGAGAAGGATTTAAAGATCCTTTCTATATTGAGATACAACCCAAGGAGTATCAAAAAGTTTGATCATGAAGATAGCATGAGATGCCAGATACCATTTGACAAATTAGATTTTGGTCATAGAAGGTAGCATAGAGATGCCCGATATCAAGTGAAAAACTAATCTATCAAATCCTCTAACAAGGTCACACCTAACAGTGTGTTTGTAACCTTTAACAAGGTTGGCTCTTCACCGAGATAAATTCATAAGAGTGAAAATTTTGGGTTACCGGTCCCAAGTGGTTTTTCCCTTAATAGGGTTTCCATTTTAAAATCCATGTGTCAAATATGTTTATGAGTCATTACTTTAGTGTTTTGCATAACACAACTAAATCTAGATTGATCGGTATACACTAAGAAATTTACTATTTTTTGGTAAATGAAAGACTGCTATTTGGTAAACATTAAGAATAAGGTTTAAACGTCAACTCCAACTAGTAGTTATTTGATAAGTTTATTTGAAGGAATGCATCTTGTAGGAATGAAGATAACTAGAGGCTTAATATTGTGGTACTAAGTTTTTGGGTTGGTTTATTGGAATAT
Source organism: Thuja plicata (assembly GCA_018584345.1). Taxonomy (NCBI): domain Eukaryota; kingdom Viridiplantae; phylum Streptophyta; class Pinopsida; order Cupressales; family Cupressaceae; genus Thuja; species Thuja plicata. The sequence goes on from MU224969.1 coordinate 1,411,231, forward strand.
TTTTGAGGCCATTGATTCACCCCCCTCTCAGTTATTTCTAACAATTAGTATCAGAGCTTGTGTGCTTGGAAAGGGAGTTTAATAGCTCAAGAAAAACATCACAATATGAACAAGTGAGATGTACCCAAGTTGAATAAAGACAACTTTGCATCATGGCAAAGAAGAATAAGACTCCACCTATCAGGTATTGGTAATGATGTTACTCAACACCTTGATACTAGATATGTGTTTCCTACAAGACCTCACACCCTTGATAAATTGAGAGAAAAACATGAGAAAAATTGCATGATGATAGAACTTGCTTCCTCACTCTCCGATGATGAGTTTGAAGATATCAAAACCTGCACATTTGCAAAGAAAATGTGGGATAAATTGAAGCTGGTACATGGAGGAGATGCTAATGTACTAAGAGCCAAGGCAGAAAGCCTAAGAGGGAGGTTTGATGACCTAAGGATGAAAGAAGGAGAAAATATCACTCAATATAGCTATAGAATCAAAGAGGTAGTTAATGCTATCCGAGGAGTTGGAGGTGTACTTGAAGAAGAGACAGTGGTAAGTAAAATCTTAAGAACCTTACTACCTGTATATGCTATTAGAGTATCTGCTATACAAGAAATGAGAGCAGTTGAAAACAATACTGTTACTCTAGATGGTATGATTGGTAGACTAATTTCATTTGAGATGAATAACTTTGATAGTATTGTCTTACCATCTATAGAGTCTGCATTCAAATATTATTTGAAAATAAGTAAGTCAAGTCATAGACACACTATTAGAAATGATAGTGAAAGTGATAATGAGGATCAAGGACTTGATGAGATTGAAGCACTAATGACAAGAAGATTGTAGAGAGGCAAAGGAAGATACAAAGGTAAATTACCACTTGTATGTTTTAATTGTAAAGAGGTTGGACACTTTGCTACAAGATGTCCTAATAAAAGAAAAGATGACAGAAGTAATGACAAAACTTATGAAAATAAGTTTGACCGAGGTGATAACATAGATTACCAAAGCAATCGACAACCTGATAGAAGAGATATCCGAGACTACAAGGACAAAGGGAAGAAAGCTTGTTACCTAGATAAGAACAGAGCTGATGATACTGACACTAAATCTGAAGAAGACATTGAGATGGTATTTTTAGCCATGAAAGATGATTCAAACGAAGAAGAAGAAAGGTATGTAGAAACTGCACTCATATCTAAGGTTAGTAAGAATGATTTATGGATTATAGATAGTGGTTTTCGTCACTACATGACTGGTGATAAAGAAAAGTTTGAAACTTTTGAATACTATAATGGTAGATCATTAAGAATGGGTAATGACACACCTTGTCCAGTTGAAGGTAAATGAACAATAATGCTAAATAACCTGATCAAATGTGAGAATGCTTACTTAGTAAAATGACTAAATTATAATCTATTAAGTGTTTAACAACTGAACAATATAGGTCACTGAGTAGCATTTGAGATTAAGAAGGAAAAGATCTTCAATGAATCAAGAAAGTTGATCAGAACCAGTGAGTAGACCAGAGGTAACCTATTCTATCTTGATGATGTAAGTACTACTTGTTTAGTGAGTAGAAATGAAGACATATGGTTGTGGCATAAGAGATTGTGTCATGTGAATTTTGAAAACATGATAAAGATAAGCAATAAAAGGAATGTAAGAGGCTTACCAAGCATGACAAATCTTGAGCATATCATGTGCAATAATTGTCAAAAAGGTAAGATGACAAAGTCTATTTTTAAGAGTAAAGCCCATACATCTAATGCAATTCTAGAATTAGTCCATACTAATTTATGTGGACCCATGAGGACAAAGAGTTACTATGGAGATAGGTATTTCATTCTCTTTATAGATTATTATTCTAGAATGATGACAATTATGTTCTTAAAAGATAAATCAGAAGCATTCAAGATGTTTAAGTGGTATAAGGCTATGGTAGAAAAAAAAAGTGGTAAGGAATTGAAATGCTTAAGATCATATAGAGGAGTGGAATTTATTTAAGATGAATTCACTAATTTTTGTAATGAGCATGGAATTAAAAGACAGGTTTCTGCACCAACAACACCACAACAAAATGGAATTGTTGAGAGGAGAAACTGATCAATTGTTGACTATGAAAGAACGTTGATGATTGAGAAAATCATCACTCAAACTTTTTGGAGGGAAGTTGTCAATACTATTATCTACACATTGAACAAAGTATAATTGAAGAAGGACACAAAGAATACACCCTATGAGCTTTGGTATGGTTACACACCCAATGTAAGTTACTTCAAAATCTTTGGTAGTCAATGTTATATTTTGAAAGATGAAACAAATGGAAAGCTTGAATCAAAAAGTGATAAAGGTATCTTTCTAGGGTATTCCACCAAAAGCAAGACTTATAAATGTCTTAACAAGTCTTCTAAAAAAATCATTGAAAGTGCAAATGTAAAGATAGATGAATTTGCAAAGAAGAATGATAAGGAAAGTAGAGAAGAACCAAAGGACTACAATAGGTTTTTTTACACTGAAGAGCCTGACACTCTACCCAAGAAACAATGTATCACTCTCGAGCAACATAACATTACACCTGAGCATCAGGCCATACTTACCAAAAAATTAGGAAAATCCTCAAGGTGATGTACCGAGCGATGAAGATCAAAATGAAGTTCAAGATGATGATCAGAATGATGGATAAAGAGATCAACCAAAAGTTTCCAAGTATTTCAAAAGACATCATACATAGAATCAGATCATAGGAGACAAGAAGGCTGGAATGAGAACACAAAGTAAGTCACTAAACACTAGATGTTTACTTTGTAATTTTGAGCCTAATCTGTTAACACTGCACTTGAAAATGAAGAATGGGTCAGTGCTATGAAAGACGAAATAGAATAGATTGAGAAGAATAGTGCATGGACACTAGTACCGTGACCAGATGAAAAGAATGTCATCGGTACCAAATGGATATTCAGAAACAAGCTGAATGACAATGGAGAAGTCACAAGAAACAAAGAAAGGTTAGTATGCAGGGGGTATGCACAAGAAGAAGGCATTGATTATGGTGAAACCTTTGCACCCATTGCTAGACTAGAAGGAGTAAGAATATTATTTTCTTATGCTTCATTTAAAGGATTCAAGGTATACCAGATGGATGTCAAATCTGCATTCCTAAATGGAATACTAGAAGAAGAGGTATACATTGAACAACCAGAAGGGTTTGTTGATCCAGACAAGAGAAACATGGTATGTAGACTACAAAAAGCCTTGTATGGATTGAAACAAGCACCTAGAGCATGGTATGAAAGAATTCACTCCTATATCATTAGCATTGAATTTGTAAGAACAAGTGAAAATAGCAATCTGTACTTAAAAGAAGATAATGATGGTAATATTCTAATTGCTGAAATATTTGTTGATGATATCATTTTTGGGGGAAATAAAATTTTATGTAAATCCTTTTCTAATGAAATGAGCAAAGAGTTTGAAATTTCTATGTTTGGGGAAATCAAATTCTTTCTTGGTCTACAGATTCTTCAACAAGATTCAGGCATATATATATCACTCAGTGCAACTACATCAAGGAAGTGTTGAAGATATTCAAGATAGAATATTCAAAACCAGTAAGAACACCTATGGCTACCGGATGTAAAATGACAAAAGAAGACAAGTCAAATGAGGTAAATCAGACCTTGTATAGATTAATGATTGGAAAACTAATGTATGTTGTTCATACTAGACCAGATATTGCACATGCAACTGGAATAGTAGCAAGATTCTTTGCTAATCCCAAAGAATCACATATGACTGCTGTCAAGAGAATTCTGCGATATCTAAAGAACACCAAGGACTATGGCTTATGGTATAAAAGAGAAGGAAAATTTGAGCTACAAGTCTATACAGATGTTGATTGGGTTGGAAACATTGATGACCGAAAGAGAAAAACTGGAGGAGCATTCTTCATGGGTGACAAACTTGTCACATGGATCAACAAGAAGCAAGGATGCATCTCTTAGTCTACTACAAAAGTAGAATATGTGGGTGTTGCTGCAAATTGATCCAATATTGCATGGATCAAATAGTTGCTGGAAGGTATGAATATGAAGATTATTGAACTAGTGATTATCTATTGTGATAATACCAGTGCAATTAACATTTCTAAGAATCCAGTCATGCATGCTAAGACTAAGCATATTGCAATCAAGTATCACTACTTAAGATAAGAAGTGCAAGAAAAAGAGGTGATACATGAATATGTTCAATCAAAGGAACAATTAGCTAATATATTCACCAAGCCATTACCGAAAGATACATTTGATCACTTGAGACAGAGACTAGGGGTCCAACCCTTGTCTATCGGTCAGTAAGCTGACTAGGAGGATGCATCAGCCTACACACAATAAGAAGATCATTCATGTTGATGCAAGCTGAGAAATGGACAACAAAGATACATCTGTACACAACAAGGTACAAATCTGCACTAAACACAAGAGCCAATGTATTGCTGATGGATAGGGAAATTCAAGGAATATATTATATAAAGAGATGGAAGATGATATAGAAGAAAATTGTTTGGCATTTTTGTCAAAGGGAGAGAAGATTCTCATTATCATAAGGGAGAGATTATCACATTATCAAGAGAAATTATATCATTATCCATGGAGAGAAGTTCCTAAGAGTTCAAAGAAAGAGATAATCAAAGGGAGAGATTGATTACATATGAAATATCCATCAAAGGGAGAGATTGTTGTCAAAGAAAAAATAGATATTCAAGGAGAGGAATAGTCAAGGCAAAGCACATATCAGAAACAAAGATAGAAGCTGCTACATCTATCTAGTAAAGGGATTGAAGAATAAAGACATACAAAATGCAAGAAAAAAATCTAAGCTATATGAGCTTACCAAGAGTCAAACATTTGTATTAGTTATAATAGGAGAGATTGATGAACTTCAACTGTTATATTTCATATTATATTAGTAATAATATAGTGTGATAATGTAGTGTGTTTCCATCAATGCCAAAGAGAGAGATTGATGACATGTAACTGATTCAATGTTTGAAGATGTTAAGTAGATCACCGAAATGGAGAAAGATAAAGCAAGACATTAAATCAATTAATGGATTGTATTGTCATTGATGTCAACTTAATATAATCTGATTGGTTATATTGAAAGTGTTAAAGACTTCAAAGAATAAGATAGATAAAGATTATGCTTTCAGTAATGCATAAAAGACCAACATTCACTAAGTGACTACAAACACCGATGACTAGTGGAAATTGAAGGATAGAGAAAACCAAGAGCAAAGTCATACTGATGCCCAAACAAAGAAATTGATAAGGATTACCGATGAGAAGAATCACAAGCATTACCAACGGCTAGAATTATAGTGTTAACTGGTGAGTAGAACTTCACAGTGAAGCCCAAAGGAAAGACAACCCTGACAGACAGAAAACACAGACGGAGAAGCCCAAGGAGAACTGAAGTGTTGACCAAAGCTATAAAAGAGTCAAAACATCAAAATTAATTGGAGTTTAGAAATGACAAAATACTTAGCTGGCAGAACTATAAATAGACTTAACTGGTTGTTATAATTTTTTTCATCGACAAGATAAAGCCAGAGATAAGTAAAATATTTGAAGCTATTTTTATCTAGTTGTCAAGAAGAAATCTAAGGGATAAAACTAAAGTAAATCTTAAAAGCAAGATTGGCTAAGATTGCGGATCATGCCAAGAAAAAGAAACTCAAGAAGAAATGGTGATATCATATCTATAAAGAGACAACTTAATTAATTATGAATTAAGGGGAGTGAATGAAAAAGAAGGATGTTGGAGAGAAACAGATGAAGAACAACTTCATACAGTCCTCATCAATCAAGCTGAGGATAGAGCTAAATATTTTTGCAGACACCAAGCAATAGAGAAGCACAGCATCACCGAGAAAAAAGAAGTGGAGTGAAGGTATTGAAAAGATATATTGATCAGAATGGTTTAATGAGCTTACAATAGATCTGAATATCTGCAAGTATAAGTTGTATGTGTGAATAGATCATTTACTATTTCAGTTTAACCATTGTTCAGAAAGTCTCTTAACTGAGTAGGATTTAAAGATCCTTTCTATATTGAGATACATCCCAAGGAGTATCAAAAATTTTGATCATGAAGATAGCATGAGATGCCAGATACCATTTGAAAAAGTAGGGTTTGGTCATAGAAGGTAGCATAGAGATGTTCGATATCAAGTGACAAACTAATCTATCAAATCCTCTAGCAAGGTCACACCTAACAGTGTGTTTGTAACCTTTAACATGGTTGGCTCTTCACTAAGCTCACTTCAAAAGAGTGAGCATTTTGGGTTACCGGTCCCAAGTGGTTTTTCCCCTAACAGGGTTTCCACATTAAAAATCCATGTGTCAAATGTGTTTACAAGTCATTACTTTAGTGCTTTGAATTACACATAACTAAATCTGGATTGATCGGTATACACTAAGCAATTTACTATTTTTTGGTAAATGAAAGACTTCTATTTGGTAAGCATTAAGAATAAGGTTTAAATAATGAACTCTGAGCAGTAGTTATTTGATAAGTTTATTTGAAGGCATACATCTTGTAGGACTGAAGATAACTAGAGGCTTAATATTGTGGTACTAAATTTTTGGGTTGATTTATTGGAATATTTTTGAGGCCACCAATTCACCCCCCTCTCAGTTATTTCTAACAATGATCTCCCTAGTTATCCCCATTTTGGCAGTCTTAACATCAAAGTTGCACCAAACCATCTTCCTCCCCTGCGCAGACACATAACAACAAAAATAGCATTGAATTTGTTTATCTTGAAAAAACAATTAAGTTATTTTTTAAGATTGTGTGTTATGTATTAAAAGACATGTATGCTCAGTGAAAAGACTTATATCTTCCATATTTACGGAAGATCATTTTGTATTTTATAGATAGAATCAGTAATATAAATACAATATGCAAGTACCTCTTAGTTTTAAAAGTAATATAAATTAGTACTTTTCATCTCAATTATTCTTTGGAAAATCTTTTTATCTAGATCAGTTCTCTATGATTATCATTTAAGGTAAATGATTGCTATCTTAAATCCACTTATGAAGAAATTGTATGTTTTTCATAGTAGTTTGAACATCAAGATACATTCAAGAAGAAATTATCTATTTGTTTCTTTTCTAATTGGTCTTTCATGGGAAAGTTAAATTCAATTGGACTAATTGTGGTGGTGGCATATAGTTATATATTATTGAGGGTTAGATAGATGACAAATCCATCCACAAGGAGGATTTAAAAATTATCTCATAGAGTTATACGTAGGGTCTAGAAGAGAGTCACTCTATAACCCAAGAGAGGAGAAGGTACTAGTCAAATACATCTTAATTTTATTCAGGAACATAAATCAGACTTTTAGTAGGAAAGTGAGAAGCATAGATAGTAGTAAAGTAAATCATATATCAAGATAATAGTAGGAGATAGAAATAAGTAGCAGTAGAAGGAAAGAAGATAATTAAAAGTTAAAAAGGGATTAAGCAATCGAAAAAATCAATATGTTTTAAAGATTCATGCCACTTTGAAATATTAGAAGTAAGATACAAGTAGGGGATATAATCCACTATAAAAAGCATTAGTTGAAGAATTAATTGGTGAATAGGTGTACCCACCTAGATCCTATAGAGCCTAAAGTGTAGGGGAATTTAACCTAAATCTGGTTAATCCTATTTTTTGGCTAGGTCAGTTGGAAGGTTTGAGCATAGAGCTTGGCAAACTCTAACTTTCCAATTTTTTTATTTATTTTGGAACTAGCAATTACCCTATTGTATGCCAACCGGTGGTAGGGTTGAGATAGTATGTAGGAGTACTCAGTCAAGGGATGTATGGGCTGGCCTATCACCACCGATGGTTTCATCCTTCCCTTTTTAGGTGACTATAATTATAGTCACATAGTGACATGAAGTGCAATTTCATATTGATCTTCTTTATTTTCTTGCCTGGACCAGTAAACTTGTTTATCTTTGCCTATGAGAGTTTAGATACAATTTGTGAAACTTAATTCAAGATTTATTTACTGTCATGAATTCTTATTTCACCTTATTTACTATTGAAAATTCCTATTTGTTTCTTATATTTGCAAAATTTAATGGCTAAACAAGTTTTCCTTTGGTGTTTAATTATGAATGTTGGTCCTGTGTTGTCATGTGACTCCTCGCCAAGGACATATGATGTGGGCTTGGTCAGTGTATATGAGGGAGAAGATGCAAGAAACCATTGGGTGTGGGCTATGGAATTGGATTTTGTTGGGATTAGTAGTGTATGATGGTGCATTATGGTGTATGCCACTCTTAAGTCTAGAGTTGTACATCCCAGTAGGTGTTGTGGTTAGGTGTGTTCTTAGAAATGCATGTCCCTCTCTATTTTTTCTAGCAAAGTAGATATAGAAATGGATTCATGTGCTTAATTAGTTCATATTTAATCATGTTTTGTGAATATTGGTGGTATTTCATTTAGAAAATTTAGAAATTTGAAATTATGCTTTGCATCTATGCCTCTTGGAAATGGAGAAAATTGATTGAAATAGAAATGTTTTGAGAAAAATAAGATGAATTGTAAATATTGCTTCGGGCCAATAAAATGGTAGTAAACTTATGTACTATCGTTAAAATCAAAGAACTTCTTGCATTCAAATTAACGAAAAAAATATAAATTATTGTTCATTAGGAGATAATATGCACTTTGTTGACTGCAATGAATAGAAATTTCCTAATTTATTATTATGTTTGGGATTTTGGATGTTCGAGATATTGGTGATCCTATGTGTGAAAAGTATGTTTAGTGTGTGTTTATGACTATTTAATTTGCAAGCAATTGATTTGTAATGTTACTTCTATTAGATTGTGTGACCTAGTTGCTGGTAGAAAATTGTGCATAGACTTGTTATTATGAATTGTTTAGATGAAAATATTAACATCAATTAGAATTTGAGATGGAATAAAAGGGAAATATAGAATTTTTTGGAAATGTACATGAGAATCGATTTATTTTTTGTATGGATTTCTAGGAATTATGTGTTATTGATTATGTTCAAGAGATACCATAGGACTAATATCTGAAGTATTTCCATCTTAGCTTTTGTGACTTCCAAGATTAATTCAAGACTTAGGGGGAGATGATGTAGTGTCACCCCAAACTCGTCTCCATACGAACGTAATGTAACTTCTGGCCTTGGTTTGGATGTAGAATGAGGTAAGCATATTTTCCATATTGATATATTAGTGTCACTTTATTTCTATTATATAATTATAGAAATGATGCTATGATGGTTACTGTATATGAAATTATACCTAGTTGCATTAATGACCCTGGTTGGATAAGAAGGTTACTTGATAATTGTGATCAATAACTGATTAGGATGATATGTTAGTTTAGATGATATATGATATGAGGATTGTCCAGATGTTATTACTAATTGTAAAGGCACAATATGTTTCCAATTGATGCCATAATGTTTCATGAGGATGTTACCTGCATGTTATGAATCACAATTGTATTAATGTGTGTATCCACTGGTGTTTGGTTATTACCATGCTTATGTTATCGATTATGATAAATCATGTTTGATGTGTTTGTACAAAGAGGGACAAATCCTTAGCTACTCATTCATGAGGTCCACACGATGTCTCGATCCCCTTCACTATTTGATATTATATATGCACATGTGCTTTGGCTATTGCACTAACAAGGACAGGTACATAGCATCAAATTCCCATGAATTGGTAGGGATGAGTGTACCCAAAATATATACATATATATTAACCCCAAAAATGGTTAATATGGAGTTAATCATATGGCCAATTGTTTCCCTAGCCACAATTGTCGTGTCTGGTTGTACGACAATTGCCACACTATTTATTTTGGCTAGCCAGTTACCAGGTGGTAACAACTGGCGACCTGTTTGGTATGCTAAGATATGCAATTTGGTGCGTGTGGCTAGTTTTACATTTTTATTAAGTCCTTCAGTCATCATAAGAGTTTTAATTTCATTGGGTTCCATGGGCGAAGTCACCAATTAATTTTATGTTATTATTTCATGGTTGTCGACTACTGTATTTCAAGATATTTTAATATAATTATTAATTTTAATCTTTTGATCATGTGATCTTACTTTAGAGTTTATTTTATAATTTTAATGTTATTTATGTTTTAAATGTGAGTCTGTTTTAATATATCAAAAAAGTGCATGTTATTTTATTCCATTGATTCTCACTTTCTAATTTTTATGAAGTTTTTACCAAAACATTTCCTTGGGAATTTGAATGTGGGTTCTTGGAGGATTTTTGAGTGGAGATAATTTTTTGGGTATATTTCCAATAGATTCCTCACTTCAAAAAAATCTTTTCCCTCAAATTTTTGTGGCTTTTGGTAGAGAATTTCTCCATGTGTTGTTATTTTCTTGATTTTCTTCATTTGGAGGTAAGTCTCTTTATTTCTCTTCAAATAATATTTATATTTTGATTTAAATCCATGAAATTTGTTGAATAAGTATAGTATGGTGAATTTTATTTAATTGCAAATTGATTTGATGAGTTTCTATTAATATTTGATGAGTTTCTATGAATATTTGATGATTTTCTTCTTGATCAGGGGAAAATGAGGATTTTCATGTTCATGCTTTGCTAGATTTAAATTGAAAGATAATTTTATGAATTTAATTTCATTTTTGTGATGATAATGGTATGAGGTCAAATAGGTTTCCACATATTTTCAATCAGACAAGTTTTAAAAATTGATGATTTTGGCTTGGTTGGCCTTATATATCCATTTTTGGGGAATGAATTCCAATTTAGCCTTCTTCTTGAGAGGAAATTGAATTGGAATCTCATAATCTAGTATTTATTTCTTAATCTAGTATGGATTTCCCTTGAGATTTGCTTGGGATTGGATGACAGTTTTCTTTTATACTTGTACATAGCTGGAAACGGGCATTACTCCAACCAAATATTCTAGTGATTTTGTAATGGGAATGTTAATTAGATACCTTTTCCTTATGATTTTGATGATCCATTTCATTGTATTGTATCATGTCATTCCAATTTGAGCTATATGGCTTTTTCCATGCTTTCATTTGTGATTTGCTGGTTGTGAATCCAAAATTGTCTTGTGAGAATGAGTTAATGTTTGGTTATAAATTATGTTTTTAGTGGGGTATATGCTTTGGTATGTGGTTGATTTCATGGATTTCCAAACCCTTTGGCACTAATTTTTATTGATCTTGTGTATACCTGGTTGGGTCTTTATATATATTCTAGGTGACTCTTTGATGACATGTAACTGATTAAATGTTTGAAGATATTAAGTTGATGATCATGAAAGGCATTAAATAAGTTAATGTAATGTATTTTCATTGATGTCAACTTGATATAATCTGTATGGTCATGGAAATACTGCTAAAGACTTCAAAGAATCGATGAATCAAGACTATGTTGTCATTAATGCATACAAGTCAAGTATTCACTAAGTGACTGCATACACCAACGGAGTGCACACCGATGATCAGAGTAAAAGAGAAGAGTCAGAGTGTTACCCGATGAGCTAATGCACAACATTACTAATGAGAAAAGTTTTAGTGTTACCCAACAGAGAAGACAAGGATGGAGATCCCGATGACAACTGAAGTCACACTGACGGAACAGTGAGTTATCACCGATGACTAATTGAAGTGTTGACTAACAGAACAGAGAGTTCAAAAAATGACAAAATGCTTAGCTGTCAAGAAGCTAAAGATAGAATTAACGGATACTTATCATTGTTTTAATCATCCAGATAAAGCCAGAGATAAGTAAGTGATTTAAAGCTAATTTGTCTAGTTGGCAAGAAGATCTCTTTGAGATAAATCATGAGTTTTCTTTAAATCTATTTATCAAGAATTGTGGAACATGCCAAAAATCAAGAAAGCCAAGAAAAGGGGAAATCATTTCTATATAAAGACAATCCCAATTCATTATGAATTGTGGGGTGACCAAGGGAATAGAGGAAAGATGCTAAAGAAAATATGAAGGAGAAGAAAGTCTTCATTCAGTCTTGTTCAACAAGCTAAGGAAAGAGCTAGATTCTGCACACACTGATGAATAGTGAGACAAGCATCACAGAGCATAACATTGTGGAGCAAAGGTATAAAGTGATTATATTGATCAAAGAGGTAATGGACTTACAATAGATCTAAAAATCTATAATTTAGTTGTATGTATGAACAAATCATTAGTGTTTCAGTTTAACCATTGAAGCATATAAGCCTCTTAACCAAGCAGGACTTAAAAGTCTTTTACAATTGAGATACATCCCAAGGAGTATCAAAAATTTTGATCACAAAAGTAGCATTGGATATTCTCGATGCCTATTAACAGGCCAAGTGAGAGTTTGATCAAGGATGATAGCATTAGATGCTAGATACTAGTTGACAAACTATTTCTAAATCCTCTAACAAGGTCACACCTAATAGTGTGTTTGTAACCTTTAACAGGGTTGGCTCCTAACAGAGCTCACTTCAAAAGAGTGAAAATTTGGGGTACCGGTCTGATCGGTTTTTCCCTTAACAGGGTTTCCACGTTAAAATCCTTGTGTTATGTGTTTATGGTTTATTAATTTACTATTTTACATTTCACATATGCATTTCTAGATTTATCAGTATAATCTACATATTTATTGTGTTTTGGTAAATAAGTTTGCTACTTATCGGTAATCAAACAGAAGAGAGATTAGCAAAGTAATCTGACAAGTAGAAAATTGGTTAAAGTATTTCAAGGCATACATTGTAGGATAGAAGATAACTTGAGACATAATAAGTGGTTATAAGTTTTAAGGGTTGATTTAAGGATTGATTTTTGAGGCCACTGATTCACCCCCGCCCCCCTATTTCAGTTATTACTAACAATTGGTATCAGAGCTTGTGTTCTTAGAAGGAATGTTTCAATACCTAAGCTAAATATCACAAGATGAATAGACGAGATGTGCCCGAGTTGAACAAAGATAATTTTGCTTCATGGCAGAGCAGAATAAGACTCCACTTATTAGGTATTGGTAATGATGTTAATCAATACTTAGATGTTGAATATGCGTTGCCCATAGGAGCACCAATAGTCAAACAATTGAGAGAGAAGCATGAGAACAATTGCATGATGATAGAGCTTGCTTCATCACTCTCTGATGTTGAATTTGAAGATGTCAAAACCTGCAAAACTACAAAGAAGATGTGGGACAAATTGATGCTTGTACATGGTGGTGACAAGAATGTTTTGAGAGCCAAGGTAGAAAGCCTTAGAAGAAAGTTTGATGATCTCAAAATGAAATAAGGTGAAAAAATCACTCAGTACCACACAAGAATCAAAGAGGTAGTCAATGCTATCTGAGGAGTTGGAGGTATACTAGAAGAAGATACAGTGGTAAGTAAAATTCTAAGAACCTTATTACCTACTTATTTTATTAGAGTATCTGCCATTCAAGAAATGAGAGCAGTAGCAAATAGCAATGTTACTCTAGACAGTTTGATTGGGAGACTGATTTCATTTGAGATGAACAACTTTGATAATAGTGTTTTACCAAACATAGGGTCTACATTCAAAACTTCTATGAGAATAAGTAAATCAAGTCATAAAAACACTATGAGAAAAGATAGTGATAGTGAAAGTGAAGAAGATGATCTTGATGAAATTGAAGCACTTATGGCTAGAAGAAGGCAGAGAGGCAAAGGTAAATTACCACTTGTTTGTTTTAATTACAAAGAGATTGGACACTTTGCTACAAGATGTACTAATAGAAGAAAATATCATAGAAGTAATGACAGATCATTTGAAAAGAATTCTGATAGAGGTGATTACAGAAGCTACCGACAATCAGAAAGAAGAGATACCTAAGACTATAAGGACAAAGGAAAGAAGGCCAGTTACCTAGAAAAATGCAAAGATGAAGACACTGACATTGAATCTAATGAAGACATTGAGATGGTGTTTGTAGCAGTAAAAGATGATTCAGATGATGATGAAGAAAGGTATGTAGAAACATCTCTCATATCTAAAGTTAGTAAAAATGATGTTTGGATCATAGATATTGGCTGCACTCACCATATGACTGGTGATAAGAAAAAGTTTAAGACTTTTGAATATTATAAAGGTGGTTCAATAAGAATGGGTAATGACACACCTTGTCTAGTTGAAGGTAGAGGAAATATAATGTTGAATAACCAGATAAAATGTGAAAATTTTTATTGAGTAAATGGATTGAATTATAGTCTATTGAGTATTTCTCAGTTGAATAATTCAGGTCACAATGTAGCATTTGAAAATAAGAAGGCAAAGATCTTCATAAAACCAAGAAATCTAATTGGTACTGGTGAGCAGACAAAAGGTAACTTATTCTATCTGAATGATACTAACACCACTTGTTTGATTTCTACAAATGAAGACATATGGTTGTGGCACAAAATATTGTGTCATGTGAACTTTGACAACATGATAAAGACTAGAAAAAATAGAAATGTCAGAGGCTTACCGACGATGACCAAGCCCGACAACATTATGTGTAAGAATTGTCAAAAAGGTAAAATGACAAAGTCTAATTTTAAAAGAAAAACCCATACATCTGATGCAATTCTAGAATTAGTCCATACTAATTTATGTGGACCTATGAGGACAAAGAGTTATTATGGAGATAGATGTTTTATTCTCTTTGTTGATGATCACTCTAGAATGATGACAGTCATGTTTCTAAAAGATAAATCAGAAGCATTTAAGATGTTTAAATGGTATAAGGAAATGGTTGAGAAGAAAAGTGGTAAGGATTTAAAATGCTTAAGGTCAGATAGAGGAGGGGAATTTATTTCAGATGAATTCACTAACTTTTGTAATGAGCATGGAATCAAAAGACAGGTCTTTGCACCAAGAACACCACAGCAGAAAGAAATTGCTAAAAGAAGGAACAGGTCCATAGTTTATTGTGCAAGGACACTGATGATAGACAAAGGGATCACCCAAATCTTCTAGAGGGAAGCTGTCAATACTTCTATTTACACATTGAACATAGTATAATTGAAAAAAGACACCTTATGAGCTACGGTATGGATACACACCAAATGTAAGTTATTTCAAAAAATTTGGCAGTTAATGTTATATCTCAAAAGATGATAGAAATGGAAAAATTGACTCCAAGAGTGATGAAGGAATATTTTTAGGGTATTCTACCAAGAGAAAGGCATATAAATGTCTAAACAAAGCCTCTAACAAAATTGTTGAAAGTGGAAATGTAAAGATAGATGAATTTGCAGAGAAAAATGAAAAGGAAAGCACTAAAGAACCAGAGGACTACAATAGGTTCACTTACAATGAGGAACCTCAAACTCTACCCAATCAACAATGTAGAGCTCCTGAGAAACACATCATTTCACCCAAGCATTAGGCTGCAAATACCGACGATCAGAATATTGCTCAAAATAATGCACAAAGTGATGGAGAACAAAATGAAGAAAAAAATGATGATCAAGCTGATAAACAAAGAGTTGAATCTGTACTTACAAGATATGTCAAAAGGAACCATCCATAGAACTAGATCATAGGAGATAAAAAGGCTGGTATGAGAACCAGAAGTAAGTCTCTAAATACAAGATGTCTCATTTATGATTATGAGCCCAAATCTATAAATGTTGCACTAGATAATGATGAATGGATAAGTGCTATGAATGAAGAGAATGAACAGATAGAGAAAAAAAGATATGGACACTTGTACCAAGACCAGGTGACAAGAATGTCATCGGTACAAAATGGATATTCAGGAATAAGCTGAATGATAATGGAGAAGTCACCAGAAATAAAGAAAGACTAGTATGCAAGGGGTATGAACAAGAAGAAGGAATTGACTATGGAGAGACCTTTGCACTAGTTTCTAGGCTAGAAGGAGTAAGAATATTACTTGCTTATGCTGCATATAAAGGATTCAAGGTATATCAAATGGATGTCAAGTATGCATTCCTAAATGGAATGCTTGAAGAAGAGGTATACATTGAACAACCAGAAGGGTTTGTCGATCCAAACAAGAGGAACATGGTATGTAGACTTCACAAAGCCCTGTATGGATTAAAACAAGCACCCAAGCCTGGTATGAAAGACTTCATTCCTATCTTATAAGTATTGGATTTGTAATAACTAGTTAAAATAGTAATCTTTATTTGAAGGAAGATACTGATGCTAACATTATGATTGCTAAGATATTTGTTGATGACATCATATTTGGAGGAAATGATATGCTATGCAAATCATTTGCAAATGAAATGAGCAAAGAGTTTGAGATGTCTATGTTTGGAGAGATCAAGTTCTTTCTTGGTCTGCAGATCATACAATAAGATAAAGGTATTTTTATTACACAATCCAAGTACAACAAAGAAGTACTGAAAATATTCAAGATGGAAGAGTCCAAACCAATTGGAACACCGATGGAAATAGGATGCAAACTGACAAAGGAAGACAAGTCATCAGAGGTAAATTAGACTTTATACAAATCTATGATTGGAAAAATGATGTATGTTGTACATACTAGACCAGATATTGCACATGCAGTAGGAATAGTTTCTAGATTTTCTCCTAATCTTAGGGAATCACATATGACTGTTGTGAAAAGAATCCTAAGATATATGAAGAATACCAAGGAATATGGCTTATGGTACAAAAGAGAAGGGAAATTTGAACTTAAGGTCTTCACCGACGCTGATTGGGCTAGAAATATTGATGACCAAAAGAGCACAACTAGAGGAGCATTATTTATGGGTGACAGACTTGTCACATGGATTAGCAAGAAGAAAGGATGCATCTCACAATCTATTATAGAGGCAGAGTATGTTGTTGCTGCTACAAACTACTCAAATATTGCATGGATGAAACAATTACTGGAAGGTATGCATATGAAAATTTTAGAACCAGTAATTATCTATTGTGATAATACAAGTGCAATAAACATTTCCAAGAATCTAGTCATGCATGCTAAAACAAATCATATTTCCATCAAGTATCATTATTTAAGAGAACAAGTTTAGGAAAAAGAGGTAATACTCTAATATGTGCAATCAAAGGAACAATTGGCTGATATCTTCACCAAGCCACTGCCTAAGGATGCATTTGAATACTTGAGAAAGAGACTAGGGGTCAGACCCTTGTCTACTAGTTAGTAAGTTGACTAGAAAACTACATCAACCTACATATTATCATAATATCATTCATGTTGATGCAAGCAGAGAGATGGACTTCAAAGCTAAACCTATACATGGAAAGGTATATATCTACACCAATCACTAGAGTTGTTACTGATGGAATGGGAAATTCAAGGAATATATTATGGATAAAAAAAATCCATTTGGCATCACTATAAAATATTTGTTTGAAAAAGATGTTTGGCATTGTTTTCAAAGGGAGAGAGATATATCATTATCATACATACAAAGATTATATCTAGTATCAACTAAGGGAAAGATCATATTCATCACATTATCCATAGGGAGAATACACACAAAGGAAGAGAATTGCTGACAAGAGACATCACAAGAAAGGAGAAGAATCAAAGGGAGAGAGTTTGACATAGAAGGAGAACACATCACATCAGAGAAAGAAAGATTCTACATATATCCAGTAAAGGGATTGAAGACAGAAAGAAAGCTGCAAGAATCAAATCAAAGCTAATTGAGCTTATCGAAAACTAGACATTTGTAAGTCACATAAGGAAAGCTTGATGAAACTGTATATTTCATATTGTATTAGCAATAGTGCAGTACGATAATGTAGTATGTTGCCATCAATGCCATAGGGAGAGATTGATGACATGTAACTTGGTGAATGTTTGAAGATATTAAGTTGATGATCATGCAAGGCATTAAATTAGCTAATGTAGTGTATTGTCATTGATGTCAACTTGATATAATCTATATGGTCATGGAAATACTGCTAAAGACTTCAAAGAACCGATGAATCAAGACTATGCTATCATTAATGCATACAAGTCAAGTATTCACTAAGTGACTGCATACACCAATGGAGTGCACACTGACAGTTAGAGTAAAAGAGCAGAGTCACAGTGTTACCCGATGAGCTAATGCACAACATTACTAATGAGCATAGTTTTGGTCTTGCCTGATGGAGAAGAAAAGGATGGAGATCCTGATGACAACTGAAGTCACACTGACGGAATAGTCATCTATCACCGATGACTAACTGAAGTGTTGACCAACAGAATAGAGAGTTCAAAAAATGAAAAAATGCTTAGCTGTCAAGAAGCAAAAGATAGAGCTAACAGATACTTATCATTGTTTTAATCATCCAGATAAAGCCAGAGATAAGTAAGTGATTTAAAGTTGATTTGTCCAGTTGGAAAGAAGATCTCTTTGATATAAATAAGGATTTTTCTTTAAATCTAATAGCAATAATTGTGGAAAACACCAGGAATCAAGAAATCCAAGAAAGCCAAGAAAAGGGGAAATCATGTCTATATAGAGACAAACCCAATTCATTACGAATTGTGGGGTGAACAAGAGAATATAGGAAAGATGCTAAAGAAAATCTGAAGGAGAAGAAAGTCTTCATTCAGTCCTGATCAATAAGCTAAGGAAAGAGCTAGATTCTGCAGACACCGATGAATAGTGAGACAAGAATCATAGAGCAGAACATTGTGGAGCAAAGGTATAAAGTGATTATATTGATCAGAGAGGTAATGGACTTACAATAGATCTGCAAATCTACAATTTAGTTGTATGTATGAATAGATCATTAGTGTTTCAGTTTAACCATTGAAGCATATAATCCTCTTAACCAAGCAGGACTTAAAATTCTTTTACAATTGAGATACATCCCAAGGAGTATCAAAAATTTTGATCACAAAAGTAGCATTGGATATGCCCGATACCTATTGATAGGCTAAGTGTTTGATCAAGGATGGTAGCATTAGATGCCAGATACTAGTTGAAAAATTATTTCTAAATCCTCTAACAAGGTCATACCTAACAATGTGTTTGTAACCTTTAATAGGGTTGGCTCCTAACAGACCTCACTTCAGAAGAGTGAAAATTTGGGGTACCGGTCCCAGTGGTTTTTCCCTTAACAAGGTTTCCACGTTAAAATCCTTGTGTTATGTATTTATGGTTTATTACTTTACTTTTTTACATTTCACATATGCATTTTTGGATTTATCGGTATACTCTACACATTTACTATATTTTAGTAAATAAGTTTATAGCTTATCGGTAATCATACAGAAGAGAGATTAGCAAAGTAATCTGACAAGTAGAAAATTGGTTCAAGTATTTAAAGGCATACATCTTGTAGGACAGAAGATAAATTGAGACATAACTAGTGGTTATAAGTTTTAAGGGTTGATTTAAGGATTGATTTTTTAAGCCACTAATTCACCCCCCCCCCCCCCCCCCCCCTCTCAGTTATTACTAACACTATTGTGATATAAGAGAATTTGGCCTTTGTAATGTGGCTTATGTGATTGCTAACATTGTTTGTGGGCAAAAATTTGGAATTATGATATTTTTTATGAGATCTCCTTGGATAATGACACTCTCATGTATATGGTCCCTCTCTTATGTTTCTATGGTGTTCTTATGCATTGATGGATATTTTTATATGGTTTCTAGGAGATTACGCTGACAACATGCCATGCTCATTTTGGATGAGATCCATGTTATTGTTACTGGTAGATATGTTGATAACATTTTATGATTAATGTTTTGGGAGAGATATTATCTTTCCATGTGTGTGATGGAATGAATATTTAGCCATCAGTTAGAGTGGCTCTCCAATGTGGGAATGAGTCACAAAGGGACCACAATGGTAACCCATTGAAGAGTGTTAATCAAGTGATAAAATAACACATAATAAAATTTATAGGGAAAAATAGAAAACTAAGATAGAGTAAGACTAACAATGTAGGCCTAGAATAGCCATCCCACTAATGATTGAGTTACAGTGTGGTGAGGCAATGGTGCATTTCATTCCCCACCTTGACAACAAGATTCTTGGCATCACATGAGCCACGCTGCAATGGGGTGATTGGTCACTTCCTTCTCCACTGGGCTATGTGTCAAATATGGTGAGGCAAAGAGTCATTTCATTCCCTATGACGCTATGTGATGACACTCCCATTCTTAAACTATGCACCCATTTTTTAGTCAATGATTTTATGGTTACGTGTTGTTAAGTTTGTGGCTTTCATGGTGATTATGGTTTATGCTTGGTTATAGCCCTTTTTGGATATAAGTGAGTGCTCCTTGTATTCAATGTGATTATTCTTATCATGATTTGTATGCCTTTGTGCCTTGGGTTGTATATAATTTTTCCTCCTTTCATTCGATAGATTCTACTTGTGGTTTTTTTAACACCTAGATTCTGTGTGGTTATGTATTTTGTGAGTATGGGTTGATATTGCATTGATGTGCATGTTTATACCCTGTATGTTGAATTTCTTGTAGTGTGTTATATGGGCCATATGGTTATCTATAGAGCATGGTGGGAGAGGGCATGAGGTTTACTCATAGTTAGGTGGCATGGCCAAACACCATTGGGGAACAAAGTATAAGTTCTCGATCGGTCCCAGTGTATATGCAGACTCTTTTTAACATTGATATTTCTTGTATTCATATTCTTGTACTTTTGCACATGTTAGATTATTGTATGACCATGTGGAAATAGTTGTATCTTTGTAATGGTTTAAAGATATCTTGATGATTTTATGGAAAATAGTAAATTTATTCCTGTTGTTCTTGATCAATTTCACATTTTGCTAGTGATGCTTTCTACTTTGGAACGAAATGTGTATGATTCCTTCTTCTTGATTTATGATGTATTTTCTTGTGAACTTTGAATATGAGTAGACTCTATGTATTATATTATTGGTAATATATTTTATGCTCCATCATGGTTTTATTTCATCCATGTTGATGTCCTTAGAATTTAATGACTCCTTAAGTTGTTACTCGGCAAGTTAATGTATGTCTGTTAGTGAGCTCTTTAGCATGAAGTTAGTACTCGTGATTGAGATGGAAAGTAGGAAGGATTTAGTTGAGAATGGACTTAAACTCATAGTTATGATCCTTTTAGATTTTTAGATGATCTTTTTGTACACTCTCGAACCCTTTCGAGAAGTTAAATGACTCTTCATTGACCATATCTAGGAGTTAGAACCCTGAAAATGCCATTTTAGTGAAGTTTTTGACAAGAATATGTATTTTAGCACATTTAAAACCTATTATAGTGCATTTGACACCTGATTTAGCACATATGTTGTACATAATAGTGCATATGCCAATTATTTTAGCACATTTGGCAATTCTTTCAGCACATATAAATTAGCACATTTGAGATAGAGAGGTGTTCCTTGGGGCCTGAGAGAAAGAGAATTATAGTTTTAGATACCCTTTTTCCTTTTCATATGTATTCATAGTCTGATTTCAACCTTAGGGTGGTACATAAAATGTAACATTTAAGTATATATTATTATAATTTAAGTTACATTTTATGTAATACTTTCAGGATGTTTGAGAGTGGTTTCAGATTCATAGGAGTTATAATAAATATTCTAGATTTTGTGAGATTCTTCAAAATTTCAGACTTAGTCAAATTTCTGGAATCAGCATGTTTCCATCAACATTCATTATCAGGTTGAAACATCATCTCTTCTTTCTTTGTATCATGTTGTCTTAGTGGGAGTAATCTTGTTTTTAATGTAAATAAATACATCTTAGCAAACAAGACAAAACATTATTGTTTATGCATTGTACATTCTTTTTCGAGGGTTCTCGGATGGGCCATGACACCCTATCTCACTCGGGAAAATCTTTCTCAGTAGTGTATACTTTCTCATAATTTCAAACATACACTTGGAGAATGTATGGTATCTCAGAGAGAACCATATATTCTTCCTTCATTCATTTGATAACAAATGAGGAGTGATGTCCACGAAGAGATAGAAAAAAATCCTTGGAAGAACAATCCCCCACCTTAAGTCAATGCATCCTAGCTTTGATTTGGGAATTGTAGACAGTGTGACCTTGAGCAATTTTATTTTTCAATGGAAGAGCTAAGAAACCCTAAATTTTAGGCTAGGAGAGAAGGGATTAGAAGCAAGAACTTCTATGGAATGACAAAGATTTTAGGTGGTAGCCTCATAGGACCACTACCAAAGCATGGCTAGTTGGTGACCATAAATTTGGAGAGAGTGAGTTGTGCATTGGATATTATGATTTCACTAGGAATTCCACTTGGGTCACTGAGTAGGACAACACTCCAGATTCCAAACCCACATACCATTTAATAGTAAACTTTATGGGATAGTGTTTTGACAAGGTTACCTCAAGGAGATGTTAAACTGGTAGATCTTGATAGAAAGTAAAAGAGATAAAAATTATGTCGTAATCATGGCACAATGAAGTCGTTCAAAGAGTTTGGCAGAATTGACCCAAAAATTGCTTCATGTATACCAAACACCTTGAGGATGACAATGGTCAGTATTGGGATAAAAAAGGCCCAATTTATTACACATATAAAACAACACTTCTCTCTCTTTATTTGTCCAATGAAAGAGAATGAATCCTTCTTTGTCAAAGTCCACCTTGACCATATTAAAATCATTGCATAGTGTGTGCTATAATTGTGTCACACTTCTATGAATCCTTACATTCAAGAACACTCAAGAATGAGATCTCAAAAATTGATCCATAGCTCCCTAGGCATGGAGTGTAAGGGTTTTTAGAATGCTCTCAGCTAGAGCTATGAAGCCTATAACCTTGCTAATAAACCATGCAATGGGAGATTCAATGAAGACAAGGGCAAGAATGCCAATATCCTCAAGAATAAAAAATGAAATGCAATGCAAGCTAAATTAAGGTGAATATGCAAGCTAAGCTATGAAAAATGAAAGAACAAGTATTACAAAACCTCCTAGTTAAGCTAGATGAATTAATCTAAAGCATAAAGGAAATCTAAGCTAAGAATGCCATGATAATGCAAGAAATGGAACTATGATAACATGTAAATGCAAAAGCCAAGAATGCTCCAAATCTTCAAAAAAGCTCCAAAGTGACCTAGAAAACTTGCAGCATAA
>MU224969.1:1452337-1478153 GCA_018584345.1 Thuja plicata
ATCCTTTAAATGCAGCATAAGAAAGTAAGATTCTAACTCCTTCTAGTCTAGCAACGGGTGCAAAGGTTTCTCCATAATCAATACCTTCTTCTTGTGCATATCCCTTGCATACTAATCTTGCTTTGTTACTAGTGACTTCTCCATTCTCATTCAACTTGTTTTTGAATATCCATTTGGTACCGATTGCATTCTTGTCATCTGGTCTAGGTACTAGTGTCCATGTATTGTTCTTCTCAATCTTTTCTATCTCTTCATTCATAGCACTCACCCATTCTTCATTCTCAAGTGCATTGTAAACAGATTTAGGCTCAAAATCACAAAGTAAACATCTGGTGTTAAGTGACTTACTTCTTGTTCTTGTTCCTTCCTTCTTATCTCCTATGATTTGATTTTGTGGATGATGTCTTCTGACATACTTGGCAAGTTTTGATTCAGCTCTATGTTCATCATTTTGATCATCTTCTTCACCTTCATTTTCATCTCCATTGTTTGGAACATAATCTTGAGTATTATCCTGATCATCGGTAATTGCAGCCTGATGCTCAGGTGCAATGTTCTGATGCTCAGTAGTGACACACAGTTTCTCGGGTAGAGTTTTAGGTTCTATATAAACAAACCTGGTGTAGTCCTCTGGTTCCTTTTTTCTTTCCTTATCATTCTTTTCTGCAAATTCATCTATTTTCACATTTGCACTTTCAATGATTTTTTTAGATGACTTGTTAGGACATTTATAAGCCTTGCTTTTGGTTGAATACCCTAGGAAGATACCTTCTTCACTTTTGCAGTCAAGCTTTCCATTTCTATCATCCTTCAATATATAACATTGACTACCAAATACTGAAGTAACTTAAATTGGGTGTATAACCATACCAAAGCTCATATGGTTTCTTTGTGTCCTTCTTCAATTGTACTCTATTTAGTGTGTAGACAGCAGTACTGATAGTTTCCCTCCAAAATGTTTGAGTGATGCTTTTCTCAATCATCAATGTTCTTGCACAGTCAACAATTGATCTATTTCTCCTCTCTGCAATTCCATTTTTCTATGGTGTCCTTGGTGCAAAAACATGTCTTTTAATTCCATGCTCATTGCAATAATTAGTGAATTCTTCTGAAGTAAATTTCCCTCCTCTATCTGACCTTAAGCATTTCAATTTCTTTTCACTTTGTTTTTCTACCATTGCTTTGTACCATTTAAATATCTTAAATGCTTCTGATTTATCTTTTAAAAACATGACTGCCATCATTCTAGAGAAATCATCAACAAAGAGAATAAAATACCTATCTCCATAGTAGCTCTTTGTCCTTATTGGTCCACATAGATCTGTATGGACTAATTCTATAATTGCAGTAGATGTATGGGTTTTACTCTTGAAACTAGACTTTGTCATCTTACCTTTTTGACAATTCTTGCAAATGATATGCTCGGGCTTAGTCATTGTCGGTAAGCCTCTGCATTTCCTTTTGTTTCTTATCTTTATCATGTTTTCAAAGTTGACATGACACAATATTTTATGCCACAACCATAAGTCTTCATTTCTAGCCATTAAACAAGTGGTGTTAGTGTCATCGAGATAGAATAGGTTACCTTTTGTCTACTCACCGATACTAATCAACCTTCCTGATTCATTGAATATATTTTCCTTATTTTTAAATTCTACTCTATGACCTAAATTGTTCAACTGAGAAACACTTAACAAATTGTAATTCAATCCTTTAACCCAGTAAGCATTTTCACATTGTATCAAGTTATTCAACATTATGGTTCCTTTACCTTCAACTGGACAAGGTGTATCATTTCCCATTCTCACTGAACCACCATTATAGCATTCAAAAATCTCAAAATTTTGTTAATGATTGGTCATATGGTGAGTGCATCCACTATCTATGATCCAAACATCATTTTTACTAACTTTAGATATGAGTGCAGTTTCTACATACCTTTCTTCATCTTCATCTGAATCATCCTTCATGGCTTCAAATACCATCTCGATGTCTTCTTCTAATTCGGTGTTAGTGTCATCAGCTCTATTCTCAGCTAGGTAATAAGCTTTCTTCACTTTGTCCTTGTAGTCTCAGGTATCTTGATTGTCAGATTGT
Source organism: Thuja plicata (assembly GCA_018584345.1). Taxonomy (NCBI): domain Eukaryota; kingdom Viridiplantae; phylum Streptophyta; class Pinopsida; order Cupressales; family Cupressaceae; genus Thuja; species Thuja plicata. The sequence continues at coordinate 1,454,435 of MU224969.1, forward strand.
CGCTTGCTCCAATATTCTCTATTTTCACCTTTATCAAACTTCTTCTCATAAGGTCTATCATTTCCTCTGTTGTCTTTTCGTCAGTTCGGACATCTTGCAACAAAGTGTCCAACCTCATTACAATTGAAACATACAAGTGGTAATTTACCTTTGTATCTACATTTGCCTCTCTCCAGTCATCTGGCCATAAGTGCTTCAATCTCATCAAGTCCTTGATCCTCATTATCATTGTCACTATCATTTCTAACAACGTGTCTATGACTTGAGTTACCTATTATTAAAGAAGATTTGAATGTAGATTCTATGAATGGTAAGACAGTATTGTCAAAGTTATTCATCTCAAATGAAATTAGTCTACCAATCAGACTATCTAGAGTAACTGTATTGTTTGCAGCTGCTCTCATTTCTTGAATAGAAGAAACTCTAATAGCATAAACAGGCAATAAGGTTCTTAAGATTTTTCTTTCCACTGTCTCCTCTTCAAGTACACCTCCAACTCCTCCAATAGCATTTACTACCTCTTTGATTCTACAGCTATACTGAGTAATATTTTCTCCTTCTTTCATCCTTAGGTCATCAAACCTCCCTCTTAGGCTTTCTACCTTTTCTTTGAGTACAATCTTCAACTTATCCCACATTTGCTTTGCAGAGGTGTAGGTTTTGACATCTTCAAACTCAACATCAGAGAGTGATGATGCAAGTTCTATCATCATGCAGTTATGCTCATGCTTGACTCTTAATTGCTCAAGAGTATGAGGTCCTGTAGGTAACACATATTCAGTATCTAAGTTTTTAACAATATCATTTCTAGTACATGATAGGTGGAGTCTTATTCTACTTTTCCATGGTGCAAAGTTGTCTTTATTCAACTTGGGCACATCTCATCTGTTCATCTTGTGATCTTTTTCTTGAGCTGTTAAACTCACTTTCTAAGCACAAAAGCTCTGATACCAATTGTTAGTAATAAGTGAGAGGGGGGGTGAATCATTGGCCTCAAAAATATTCCAATAATCAACCCTTAAAACTTAGTACCACAAAATTATACCTCTAGTTATCTTCAATCCTATAAGATGAATGCCACCAAATACTTATATCAAATTACTACTGCTTGGAATGCTTTTTAAAACCTTCTACTATAGATTTACTGAATATCAGTCTGTTAATTTACCGAAATACAGTAAATTATCTAGAGTATACCGATCAATCCAATTAAGTTAAGTGTAATGCAAAAAACTAAAGTAATGACTCATAAACACATTGACACATGGATTTTTAACATGGAAACCCTATTAAGGGAAAAACCACTTGGGACCGGTAACCCAAAATTTTCACTCTTCTAAAGTGAGCTTGGTGAAGAGCCAACTCTATTAAAGGTTACAAACACACTGTTAGGTGTGACCTTATTAGAGGATTTAAAAGTTTAGTCTATCACTTGATATCGGGCATCTCTATGCTACCATCCTTGATCAAACACTCACTTGGCTTGTCAATAGGTATCTGGCATCTCATGCTATGTTCATGATCAAAAATTTTGATACTCCATTGGATGTATCTCAATATAGAAAAGATATTTAAATCCTGCTCGGTTAAGAGACTTTCTGAATCAATGGTTAAAATTAAATAGTATGATCTGTTCACATATACAACTTATACTTGCAGATTTTTAGATCTATTGTAATCTCACAAAACTATTCTGATCAATATGACTTTGTTTATACCTTTTCTCCACTTTGATTCTACTCGATGATGCTGTGCTCTATTGCTCAGTGTCTGTAGAATTATTTATCTCTTTCCTTAGCCTATTGATTAGCACTATATGAAGTTTTTCTTCATCAGTTTCTCTTTAGCATCCTCTTGTTCATTCCTTCACCCACACCAATTTGTAATGAATTGAGTTGTCTCTTTATAAACATGATATCACCGTTGTTAGGTTCTTGATCTTCTTGATCTTGGCGTGATCCATAATTCTTTCCAATTATATTTAAAGAAAAACTCCTGTTTTATCTCACTGAGATCTTCTTGCCAACTAGACAAATCATCTTTAAATCAATCAGTTATCTCTGGCTTATCTTGTCGATGAAAATAATGATAAATACCAGTTAACTCTATATTTAGCTCTGCCAGCTAGATATTTTGTCATTTCTGAACTTCAGTTAATTTTGGTTTAAATCTTTGATAGCGTTAATCAACACTCCAATTCTCCTCAGGCTTCTCCGTTGGTTTACACTATGTTTTTGGCCATCGGGTTTGCTTGTGATTCTGCTCGTTGATAATTCTCATCGGTTTTCTTGCTCGGGAATCTCTATGACTTGACTGTCGGTGATCTCTATCCATCGGGTTCCATTAACCGTTGGTTTTTGTAGTCACAATGTGACTAATTTTATTTTATGCATTACAAAAAGCATAATCTTTATCTCTCTGATTCTCTGAAGTCTTTAACACTTTGATTATAACCGATTAGATTATATCAAGTTGACATCAATAACAATACAATCCATTAACTGATTTAATGTCTTGCATTATCCTTCTACATTTCGGCGATCAACTTAGCATCTTCAAACATTCAATCAATTACATGTCATCACATTCTTGTGGGTACTATCCCCATTGGGGTTTTCCCTTGGCCAGGGTTTCCTCGACAACAAATTATGGTGTTATGAGTACTATGTTATTTTCTTATGTTCTTTTCATTTCTGCAAGTATATGGTTAATGTTTAATTGGTTGAAAATTTTTAATAAGTGTTGTAATATAATTCACCCCCCTCTCAGTATTACCTAATCCTAACAATTGGTATCAGAGATTTTGGCCCTTGGAGAGAAATTCTAACAGCTTGAGGGAGATCATAATGGATTTGGATAGTTTTAAAGAAAACTTTGTTGTTTCACTTGAAGACCTTGATAAAGCAAAAGCAGAGAATGGAGAATTAAGTTTCAACATGTGAAGAGCTGATAAATTTATAAGGAAACTCAGAGACTAGCTTGAACTTTCCAGAAGTCAGAGACAGGATCTTGTAGTTCAGATAAAAGAAGATTCAGAAAAAGACAATTCAGATCAGATGAAGCAACTCGAAGAAGAAAATGAAATTTTGAAACTTGAGAATGAAGCTATGACTAAAGAGATTCAGTTACAAAGGGATGCTAAGAAGAAGATTGAAGAAACTTTGAATAGTACATTAGAACAAATGAAGATTGAGGCTGACAACTACAAGAACAAGTATCTAGAACTGGAGAAATACAATCAGATCATAAAAGGTGAACTTGTTGAGGTAAAGCAATACATTGAGAAACTTCACACAAGTAGTGATTTGATCGATGAACAAAGAGACAGACAGAAACATAAAGGTGATATGACTGATATTGGCTTCAATGAAGCTGAGTACTCAAAGAATCAGGAAGAGAAATCTGATCGAAAGATTGATGCTGAAAAACCCTACCATTCAAGAACCTAGAGAGTAGATCAGACCTTTCAGAGGTAGATGCTTTGGTTGTAACAAGTTTGGACACATGAAAAGAGACTGCAGAGGTAGTACCCCTTTTAAGACCTTTTCTGGTTATTGTTTTAATTGTAATGGATATGGGCACAAGACAACAGAATGCAGGAAACCTAATCAACATGGGTATAGACAAGACAATGGAAGAGAACCTAGAATGAAACCTACATGCTACAAATGTAATAACATTGCACACATTGTGAAGTACTATAAGTTGCAAGTAAATCAGGAAAGAAGGCCTCCTATATGTTACAAATGCAATAATGTAGGTCATATAGCAAAGTTTTGCAGGTATAATGGAGCAAACAATAGAAGAGTACCACCTCCTATGAATATACAGAAGAATGGAAGTGATATTGGTAAGACTATTGCAGATTTGAAGAATTATTTTGACAATTGTTTTAAGAAAGAAGAGGATAACAACAGTGGTAAGATATGGAAGATCAAAGTAGCAAGTGAGACATTGGTTCAGTGAGAGACATTAGACAATACTAGATCTTCGTTCGATGGTAGTAAAGCAGAATTGATCTAATTGGCCGATCATGGCCTTAGGCAGAGCTTTGGATAAAGACGTCAGAATATATCCCACCTCGTATTTTTTGGATTAAGCTCTATCAAGCTTGGGTATGAGCATGGCTAACATCATGGAGTATATAGTTAAGAGCACAATATCAGCAGATGCATATATTTTGATCCCAAGATCTACAGCCAACTGGACAATATTGGGTAAAGTGAACTTTTATAACTTAAAAATTGTATAAAGCACCATATGATAATATATTTCCTTACCATTTGACAAAGAGTGACCTAAGGAGGTTAGAGAGCAGAGAGATTCACTCTATTCTACAATTGTTGTGTGTGATCAATTGAAGCAGAAAACTCAGAATTTAGCGTGAAAGAGGTATTTACATCATCTAGTTATGGATGCACTTGTTATTAATGATGTTATAGATTGACTTAGGTATAAGTTCAAGAAACATCCATTCAAGTCTTGTGAAGAAGACCCTGAAGGAGCATTTTCTCAAACACCCTATAGAGTTTTACACGTAGAATATATTAGGGCTTACATTCACTGTAAGTATGATATACTAGGTATTGATGAAATTTCTACTAAGATGGAATATGTAACTGAAAAAGTAATCATGAGAGATGAATAAAAACATATTGACCCATTGAGTATCATGAAAATTCTGTATTTGTATGAATTTGATGAAGGATGGTTCAAGATATTATTGAGCAGAGTCATTTGGATAGGAGAGCAACCTGTGAAGATTTGCAGTGATTTGATTTGTGAGATTACTGGATTGGATAATACTGGAGTCATTCCCATTGTAGAAAAACATGTGAAGAAGCAAGTTGAAACCCTAACTTACTCGAAATGGGACAAGCAAGAAATGACTGTGAGTGATATCTTTCAGAAAGATGTGAGACTGATTGCTATGATACTTGGCTATAAATTCTACTACAGTAGTAGAACTAATTCGATATCAGAAGGAGTTATCATGATGGCATGGAGAATGGTGAAATAAAATGTCAAATATAACCTATGCGAAGTGTTATCTCAGCAATTTTTGGAGAATGTAAAACTGATAAAGAAAGACATATCGAAGACCTTCAGATTTGGCTCACTATTGATGCATATGTATTTACACATTGAACACAAATTTCTAAGCATGAACCCTAGTGGTTAGAAGATAGGGATACCTATTGGTATTCAGATTTCACAGAGCTACAGAAGATAGAACAACACATGGGTTGACAGTGAATTATTTGGCATGATCAAAATCCTTCAAAGGCAGATGAAAAATAGATATAGGATATTTGATGACATAGTTGAGAAGTACAAGGATACAATATGTTTCATGGTTGAAAATGATTGTGTATGCTTTGAAGCAATTATATCGAGGAATAAATGGTGTTATCCTATGGGATATGAGGTAAGTTCAGAGGTACTTACTATGCAAGTTGAACATGTTCTTACATCTGAGATTGATACATCAGAAGAAAGATGGGGAACCTATGAGGAGAAATCTGCTAAGGTAAGAGAGGAACATACTAGAGGTCTGAGGAAAAGGAAAATTGATAACATTGTGCATGAATGTGGTGTTAAGGCAGGAATGACAGAGGAAGAATTGAAAGAAGTGAAAAGGAAAATGCCAGAACGATCTTCTAGATTGGAAAGTGCTCGTACCTCAGCCCTTCCTACTCCTGAAGTAGTAATGGTAGACAGTCCACCTCCTCCATCACAAAAGACATCGCAATAAAAAAAGATTAATTCTAGAGTAAGCACTAGATCTTGTAGGAAGCCACCACCTAAGGAACCAAACACTAAGATAGAAGAGAAGAAAACTGCAAGTGAGAAACTCTTATGGAAACCAGACTTGAAGATGATTGAGAAGAGATCTATTGAACAAGGTGAACTAGTGACAATAGACAAATATTATGATAGGTATGAGGTGACAAATAAAATCAAGATTAAGGATATTGTGATTAATCATTTACTTGTTTTCAAGAAGACTCTATTGGAAATTAAGGGTAGTGTGCCTAAAGATTTATATGGGATATTGGAGACAAGGAAATAGTTAGCACAGTTTGAGGATGAAACCATCATAAATCAGGAAATTGACAACATGTTACCTATGATATCTTTACAAGAAAGGGACAGAATACTCAAAGAATTGAAACCTTTACTAAGAACTAAGAGCAGAGTACTGAAAATCATGTCAAGAAGATATGATGAAATCACTGAGGAAACTTAGAAAGTACTGGAGAAAATATTAATGAACACTAATGAGGAGACTCCACTTCCTAAAACTACTTTGCCTACACCCTTAGAAATGGGAGAGAGTTTGAAATCAGTTGAGCCAAGTGCTGAGAAAAGCAAAGTTGATACACAACCAGATTTCTATGTTTATGGTGTACCTATAACACTTGACACCTCCAATGATGAGAATGACCCATTTGTAGAAAGTATGGACAACACAATTATTGAGGAAGCATAGCAGAAAGAGGAATAAGAGCATAAGAAAGAAAAGAGTGAAGCAGTACAAGATAAAGGAAAGAGAGAACATGAAGAAAAAGATGGAACAAAAACTGAGGTAAGTACATCTTCTATTTCATTGTTGGCAAGAAAAGACAATCCAACAGATGTCGATGTTGATTGCATGGATGAGGATGAGCTAGTAAAATTGGATTTTACTGCACTTACCAAAGCCAAGGAGAGATCAGAGAAAAAAGGTGACAAAAAGGTTAAGGTAATAACCAAAGAAATTGATATTGTGAATAAATTGCTTCCAGTACCTATTGTTTTCCAGCACAGAGATGATATTAAAAACCTGCAGATAACACTTGATGAATTTGATGGTTATTTTGAGAGTTTGATAAAGATTGTAGAAGAGAATGCAGAAAAGAACTACTCAGAGAAGAAGCTATCTGAAGTTTGCAAGTCTATCTCCTAGGACTTGAGCATTTTAAAAACTTCTGCTGAAAATGCTAAGAGTTGCATTGGACATGGAAGGAAACTATTTAGTTACTGCATGAATCATATCAGGCATGTTTAGAACATTGAAGATATTATTGCCAAGGACAGGGCAACTTTGAATAGTATGATGGATAGTTGTGAAACCTCTTCACAATATGTAACAAAATTGGACAAGGAAGTAGCAAGAATTTAGGCAAAACTAGATGTTTTGAATATTGAGAAAGGGAGAGTACTGACCAGATTCAATTTGCTGAAGAGCTTAATCACTCCTAAGGTATCCATTATTGAAGCACACTTATCATATATGGAGAAGACTGCAGATTCATTGGCTAACTCTATGCCTACAAAGTTGAAAGAAGAAAAGACTACATCATTTGCACTGAATTGACTAATTCATGTTAGTCAACTATTGTTGAATTCATTGAGTACAGAAGTGAAGATCTTGGAAGATTCCTTTCAAGATATTCTAAAACTGGTGAGCAAGCACTAAATTTTTACTTTGTATGCACCTTTGTCATTGTTGTCAAAGGGGGAGAAGAGAATAAAAATTAATGGGAGAAGATGAGAGTAAAATGAATAAGGAGAAGAAGAAAATGTATGAGGAAAGAAGAGAAAAGAAAAATAGATAAAGGAAAGACAATTTTGTTTTGTTGGAACACTTAGTCATTTTTTTGTTAAGTGTTGCCATCAATGCTAAAGGGAGAGATTATTAGTCATTTTTTTGTTAAGTGTTGCCATCAATGCTAAAGGGAGAGATTATTGGAAAGTGATCAATTTTGTATGATGTGATTCAATTTTTGGTTTTCATTTCTGGAAACACATATGGGTTATAGATTGATTCCTATAAAGTTGAGTTTTGGTGACTCTGAAATTGACTAAGTACAGAAGCAGAGATACAAAGGTATTTTGGGTATCGAAGATCGAGATCGATGAGTTAAGGAAAGAGAGATTAGAGGAAGATAGTATGGGGTATATGTGACCTCCACCAAAGATTGGTTTTGTTTTGGTAATGTTTACAACAAGTTAGACAGATTTGAAGACTGACTAGCAACAGCAGAATAGTGATACAGAGCAGCTGGACATAAGCAATGATTCAAGGAATATGACATGGACTCCTGGAAATCAGAGTTGAATTATGGTTGGTGATAACATATAATTTGATTATGTAAGAGTGTCGACTATGCATTTGATATTTTTTTTATTAAATGTATTTGTATTGAGAGTCGACTATGTAATATTTTGTAATTGAGAGTCGACTATGTAATATTTTGTAATTGAGAGTCGACTTGGTAAAGAGAAAAGATATATATATGATCTTTTTGTTGAGCAAAGAACATATATGGATGTATATAGATGAGATGATATTTTTTTATGACATGAAAATGGTAGAGAAGAGGATGAAAGAGATCATTGATGAGCTATGAATAGGAACTATCTAAGCATTAGAGATGCTTGTTTTGTTCATTACTGAGAACATTTTGTAACAGAATTACATTGTAAGAGTTGTAAGCTCATTTGGCCCCTAATAGGGTCTTGTATACCTTTAACAGGGTTTGTTATTCCTTTAACAAGGAAATGTATTATGTAATATTCATCTCCTACCAGGGCTAGGTCTCCTAATAGGGACACTATACTTTAGTGCATGCTTGTGGGTACCATCCCCACTGGGGTTTTCCCTTGGCCAGGGTTTCCTTGACAACAAATTATGGCGTTATGAGTACTGTGTTATTTTCTTATTTTCTTTTCATTTATGCAAGTATATGGTTAATTTTTAATTGGTTGAAAAGTTTTTATAAGTGTTGTAATACTGATTCACCCCCCCCACTCTCAATATTACCTAATCCTAACAGGGTCTACACCAGTCACTGAGTTGGATCTAACCCATATACCATAATAGAAGACTGCCAACATGGGGAAAGAAGGGTAATGACACCTCCACAACCTTCCTCTTAAACCAGGCTAGCTTGCTAAATAACCTGTCATGCCGAAAGAAGGATGAACAAAGCAATTTTGATTTCTTGAAGACAAAAAAATCTATAATGGGATATTTTTGGCAAGTATTTCACAAAGAATACTTCCTCGCAAGGTCAGTGAGACCTTGAAAGTTTCATGACATGAAATTCATAATTCAAACTTTTTCATGTCATCCTTTTCCTCAAGAGAGGAGAATTTATTCTATAAGAATTTAGTTGCCTTCTAGAATCCAAGATAAGAAACCCTACGCTTTTATGGAGCTCCGTTGGCATCCTTTAGATGCCCAAAAGGGTTGCAATAGTGATAGATAGTGTTCCAATGAGTGGTTAACATCAAGGTAGTTTGAGGGGTTCAAACCCAATCTGGTTGAACAATACCTTCACCGGTCATTAAGCTCCTTTCCCTTCATCAGAGGGTTTAAAACAATGGGTTGAGATTGTGGCAACAGTTGCGGAGAAACAAAAAGTATTGCTTGTGATAATTTGAGCTAGACAAGGAAGCCTTCCCCTTACATGCTACTATGGTCCATCCATCCTCTACTTTTGGGGCATCATAAGAATGCAAATCTTTGAACTCCTTGGGAGATGCCTTAACCCGTGGACTAGTTAGAGGAAAATCCTTAATCTTATGCTCTGAAGATTGGCATTGTAAACAAGTATTGGGTATATTCAAATAAAGAACTCATTGAGAGTGTCAAATACAAGTCCTATTTGAACATCAATAGTCTCTTTGAGGTCACGAGACAAATCAAATTGAACACAAACCCTCTTCTATGGTTGAGAATGGTAAAATTGGTTAGGCTCAAAACAAACAACCTTGCCAATGGATTGGGCAATGGTTTTCCAAAATGGCCAACAAGGAAATGAATTGTTGGAGGAATTCCATCCAAATAGGAACCTGAAGCTTCTTGTCATCAAAGATAGAAACTTCTCAAAATTATGGATGAAACAAAAGCAAGCAATATTGAACATACCAAGGTCCATGTTTGAGAATGACCTAAACATGGTTAGACTCAAAAAAGAAAAAAGAAAAAACCTTTTTTTAGATTTTGGATGCCATAAAGATAGATCCCATGAGAGGCCCAAGTCTTGGTGACCCAGTATTCAAGCATGCTTTTGGGTGGAACCCTCCCCACAAAATATCTTATCAAAGAATATTGCTCTAACCACTGGCACACATCAACAAATCTTGAACTGGTAAGAGAACATGAAGAGTGATAGAACACATACCCCATGAAAGATATTGGGAAAAAATTTCATAGGGATTTTTTTTGGAGGTGTCATGGTCACCATATGCCAAAGCTTCAACACCATCAATAACTACTAGGCTAAGGTTGGCCAAGGCCACTATAAAGAAAAGTTTTATCACAATAAATGCAATATGATGCTAGACAGACACCAAAAATAGATAGTAGATGAAAGGAAGAAACCCCCCTTATATTTCAATATTTTAAATCACTTGTAATATATTAAGTCTCTTTATTTTCAATATTTGTGCATATAAAGATGCAATTCTACCTCACAAAATGAATTTTTTTGAGTGAAGTCAATATTATATCTAAATCTATCTCCTTTTGATGAAAATGTCATATTGAATATTTTTGGGGGAGGCTAACTAAACACATACACACTAGGGGAGAAAATACCTTAATGAGAATAAGGAGGTACTTTAGCACAATCCAAATCTTGAAGAGAAGAAAGGTTATTTTATAAAATTTTGTTGAAAAGAAAACTACCCAATTGGATGTTGGGAATTGAAATTATTTCATTTTCTACATCATTCTCTCCCTCCTCAAATTTCCTAGGTGGACTAAGAGAGTGTTATAGATATTCAGGAGAAGAGGGAGATCGAACAAGAGTTTTAAGTTTAGAAGATAAAATTGACATTATTTGGGGGATCCCATAAAATGTTGGCCTAGACAAAGGCTCACTTGTAGGCAGGATAACATCTTTCTCTTTCTTGAAAGGGGTTTGAAACAACTATGGGTTTCACCTTAATATGTGTTTGATCCATAGTGGCTTGGGATTTAACTCTAGGGAGACCAATATTATCAATCTTATTTTTACATTATTGAAGAACCATTATCTATTTTTCCTCAATATTTTAGGAGATAATATCAATAATCAACCTAGAGGTGGTTTAAACCTTTGTGCCACCAAAGAGGAACCCTTGATCTTGTGCATAGTATATTGGTACTAAAAAAAATTCTAGGACAAGATGATGTATACTACATGCTAGGCATGACAAAAATGTCAAATTTGAATGTCTAGAAATTTTATAAAATGCAAATTGATCTCAACAATAATACATTTTTGTGGACTGCCCTAATGAAACATTTTACACAAATGAAAGTCCTAAGGGAATAAAAAATGGTGGTTAAAAATTTTAGCCAAAGAGGACATAAATTGGAGAACACAAGACAAATTGGCACACAAAGCATCTTCTCACCTGAGATGAAAAAATTCCAGATCCATGTGTCAAAGGCATAGAAATGCATAAACATACCACATGTCATGCTTGAAAATGACCTTACCAAAGTGAAAAATAACAAACCCTTTAGTAAGATTATAAAAAACATCAAGTCAGACCCCATACCCCATGCAAGGACTAACACTTGTTAACCTAATCCTAAAGCATGCTTTTGGAGACAATTCTCCAAAAAATAACTTATAAAGGTAAAATACTCTAGCAGCTTACATGCATTACCAAACTCAAGGATGGGTAAAATTGCATTTGCTAGAGATTCAAAGTGCGTTCATTCATACCACGTGAAAATATTTTGTAAAAAATTGATGCGGTCACTAGTTTGGAGGTGCAATTATGCAAAACCTCAAGCTATGAACACCAACATGAACTACTAGGCCGAAGTAGTTTCAATCCATAAAAATACTAGCTAAAAAGTTCCCACTAAATCTAGAAGGTTAAATATTTTATTTTACTAAAGGAACCTTAAGTATGGTGAAAGACACAAACCTTAGCAAATTCAATTTCCCTTTTTAAATATCTATGTTATTTCACAATTATAGTCTACTCCAAAAGTAAGCAATGTGGTAGCTCTACCATCACACTTTATTAGGATTGTTAATGATCTTAAGAGAACTATGATTGGAGAATCACTTTTAAGACAACAAAAATGAGATGATAATTGAATTATACTTTAATCAATACCTTAGAGAACTCAGAGTTGATTACAGTTACTTAGATTTTAATTTCCCATTTCTAAGTTGTAGTACATAAGTGCATGTTTACTAGTCTAACTTTCTTATTTACCATTGAACTAGTTAATTAAATTTATGTTTTGAATTGTTATGGCAAACAACAAGTTGCATTTATTAACTACTAAGTAACACAACAACAAGAGGCCACTTTTTGAGGGTCTTCCATAGGTTGGAGATTCACCAAGGACATAGGGTCAAGTGGACCTTTAGGATTTAATGTAGCTATTTGACGTGTATATTATATATTATAGATTTTAAGATGGAATAAACCATATTTTATAACACACACACACACACACACGTGTGTGTGTGTGTGTGTGTATTACATATTATATATACATATTCATATACATACATACGTATGTATGTATGCATATTTTTATATGTATGTGTGTACACACAAACACCTTGATATATCTTGTAATTTAATATTTGTATGCGATTATTCTTACTTTGAAACATCAAATTTGAATGTTAATCACATTAGAATGGTTGAGTTATGAAAAAGAGAATTGCATAGATTGATTCCTTGTTATTGTTGGGATTTAGGTGTCTAAACCTTTGCAAGCCCTAACAATAGCATTTTATTTTTTTAATTAATATTTGGTTTAATTTATGAGCCTATATGGACAAATTTGGTTGCACATGCTATTTCATCATCTAGTGGGAGTTGGCATGTTGATTCTTTTACAATGGTGAGAAAGAATGATTGTTCCCTTGGTCTCCTTTGTTGTTCAGCGTAGTGGTGGTTTGTGACATGACTTGATGGCCTCTTGTATCTTCTATATGTCTAGTGGTTGTATCAGGCATTAATAGGTCAATATTTTGGTGCAACGACAACTTATAGTTGTAACAAGTGGTATCAGAGCTTGGTCATAGGTTTGAACCTAGGGATTGTTAAAATGGTAAGAAAGACTAATTTTTCACTTGGTTTCCTTGGTTGTTCAGCACAACGGTGATTCATGACATGTCTTAACTGTATCCTATGTCTTCTATATGTTTAGTGGTTGTATCGGGCATTAACAAGTTGATCTTTTGGTGCAACGAAAACTGCTAGTTGTAACAGACTTGTCATCCTACTAGGAATGTGGTATGGTTTATTTTGTCCTCACATGTAGGTAGGTGCTCCACTTAAACAACCTTGGAATTTTTTCAAGGTGGGTGACAAGATTCTATAATACACCTACCTATGATAGTTTATGACAACTTATGACATCTTTATGACATATTCTCTGACAAAAAGTACAAGTGTCAGGAGATATCTTTTGCATGGACAAGGTAGGCACCCAAGTTGGGTAATTATAGGTTACATAAGAGAATGTGATATTTATGGTCAGTAATGACATATTCTCTTACAATTGTAGGTGTTGTAAGTTATGAGAGTATTTATGATAGAATTTTATGATAGTTGTAATTGTGTAAGAGTACTTGTCATACCTCAAGATAGTAAAATTTGGGTGCGCAACTTAGGAGGTTTGAATATGAAGTCATTTTGAGATGTACATGTGTCATTTGCATGCTTTTAGGTGGTTGGAAAATTGTGCAAAGTATTTTTGCAAAACCTCATCATGTATCTTCATCTAAAAGATACCTCTTGAATTATTTTTATTTATATAAGGTGGTCTTGGAGATCATTATGCATGTTATGTTTTGCAAGTGAAGTGTGAAGCTATCAAAATTAATCTAGATTACGGGTTGTTAGTTGTAGACCCCTATTGAAGAAACAATGTGCTAATATTGTATTGTAATTGTGGTTTCAATAATACAAGCTATTATGCTTTTGGAGTGTAGGGTTTTTCTCTCAAAATGGTTTTCCCCATGTATATCCTATCTTCATTGTTGTATATCTTTATGCATGTTTATTACCTCCTTCTAAATGTGTTTCTTATTCTATAATAGTTAAATGTTATAAAGAGATTCACTAGATTAGTCTTATCAATCATTTTTTGCACCATAGCTTCCTTTTAGTTATATAATTATTTTTTCTAATAGAAATAACATATTCTACCGCTATACATAACAACCCCTATGGGGTTTTTAGAAAAAAAAACTTTCTTTTTGTTATGTTTTTATATCTTGGACACTGGTTCCTATAGGAACTTTATCTTTGTTGAAAGATGTTTTCAATATTGGACTTGTGTTAGTTTTAGGCTCTATATGAACTCTATTAATATTTTAATGTGTTGATATAATGGTTGTGTATAGGTTGCTCAATAACAATGTTAGTGGTAGATTATATGTGGATGTTTCTTTAGGTGGTTTTTTACTTCTACTATTAGTGTGATTTTTGTTCTTACATCCTTGGGATATGATTCTATAAGGGTCAACACCCTTATTTTGCTAATATTTAATATAAAAAACCATCTTGAATGTTCTAATGGTAGTTGTAGTTAGATATAGACATGTCTTAAAATGGCATGTGACCATTTGACCATCAAGTGAGGTGCTATATATTTCTCTATGAATGCCTTAATCTGTGATAATTAATAAAATAAGCATAATGTAAATTTTATATATATATATATATATATATATATATATCATTTTAATTTATGTTAAATTAACATACTTGTTCAATATTTGTTGGTGCTAAATTATTACATAGATGTTTAATTTTAACATATTTTGTACTCTTCTTTTTGTACACATCCCATAAAAATCATGATGAAGACAATACTATATTTAATATGCTAACTATATATAATTTATCATCTTACATATTAAACACGATAAATGCTTGTTAAACAATTGATCTAGGTAACATTAGATTGAGAGAGTCTTGTAAGAAACCTAAGAGCAAAAAGTTGTCAAACATTAACAACAATTCTAAAAACTTATCACACCTTGGAATGTCTTATTTGGGTCTATAAATGGATGTGTGGCCTATCTAGTATATCATATCTTAGTTTTTATCAAATATTGACTATTTGACTGTGCCAATAATGAATGCATTCAATGGAATTTAGTGTAATGGTGCGTAGAGTCAGTTTTACATCTTATCGCACCAAAAGAAATGCTAATGCATTGAGGTGGAAAAATGAATTATAGTGGAGGCCTAGTTCCATTCCCTAGGTCTCCCAATCCTTTTAAGCTACATGGGACCAAATGAGTCTCTTACGATCCCTAAGAGAAATATGTTGACAAACTTTGTTGTAACAATTTTTGAAATTCCTTGCACCTAGGAATGTTGTGTTTATCCCTACAACTAGATATTAGGATCCTCTACAATAGCCTATCTCATTTTTTCTTAGCTCTAGACCATCTGATTGTGATAACAATGAATTCATTCGTACAAAATTCTCATTCAATAGAAGTATAAAGTTGCTAATAGCTATATTTTTTCTTCCACACCTAATTATCTTCTTCAGGGATTTGACTTTAGAAGGTTACCCTTGTTCACCTACCCCGTTTGATGTCTCTCCTCTCTTGGTGGACCTTTTATTTTCCATTGGAGTGGTATCATGCATGTGGAAGGGGTTCTTCAGCCACACCCTTGTTCTATTTATTACAACCTTTGTTATAGGTTCAGTGGAGGTGTCCTCATTAATAGGCTAATTAGTGTTATTAATTGGCTGGTTGAAAACCTTATACATTGTATGAAGGTTTCAATACCTTCCCATTTATTAAGAGCTTTGAGAGCCCCTTTATAATGTCCCCAATTGGGAATTTACTTGGTTTTCCCTAAATTTCCCTAATTAGGGTTTGAATGATGCCTGGAAATGTGCATTATTGAATTAGTGTCATAATCTTGAGCCTGCAACCAAGTTAGTCATAAGATAAAAAGAAGATAAGACAATATTGTATGATTAGAATTAAAATTCACTATTATAATTTTTGAAATGTGCTTATGGGATTCCTTTGAAGTTCCTTCCAATCCAACTCATTGTTATTATGGAGCACTAGTTGGAAGACCATACAAGGTGCCTCAAGCCATTCCACCTAGCCCAAGAGCATGGAATGACAACCTTTATCTAGCCTCCTAGCCCCACTTGGGGTGTCTCTATTGGTGTGGCTTCCGAGCTACTTGCATCCTTCATATGTGTTATATCTCCCCTCCAGAACAAAATGACATAATGGATGAGAATCTTTAAAAGAATATTCATATGTATCACATTATACATAGGTAGAGGTATAGAAAAGTGAACATATAACATGTATATTGGTTGTAAGGTGGAATATTCTATATTAGATGCAAGTTTAATGATTAACATACAATTCGCTACAATATGCATCATACCATCGAGATGTATAGAGGATGTGATTAATATATATGTATTATTTAAAAGTGTAGCCTTATCAAATTGCTCAGTGATATGATGTTATTGTCCTCATTCTATATAAATCTGATTTTCTTGTTATATTTAGATATTTATTAATGTACCTCAAAAATACTTCACATGTCTCATCCCTCATCTATTGACAAATTAGAGTCCAAATATATATTCCTTGATGCCCCTTTGTAGAGAGAGGAGACTCCACTTCAAAGAGCCAATGGTTCATAATGGAACTTTCTTATTTGACGAATCATATTTTTTTGGATAACTTATTAGCTTATGTGTTCAGTGTTATTATTGATGTCAACATGATTTATGTATTAATGTTAGCTTGATGTTGAGGAGTACATAAGGAGTATGAAGATGTCTGATATGCAAGAAAGAGTACTCAAAGTCTAATATGCAGGGAGAGGATTTGAAGTCTAATATGTAAGAACATAAGTTTTCCACAATCTGTCATTGTTATAATTGTTGCTTCTGGTTTATATTGTGTCTATTTTTTTACACCAATATTTTGGATCACACTCTGTGATCCATCATCGGGATGAAAGGAAGCTCGGAGAGAATAAATATAGGAAAGAGTATCTAAAGTCTGATATGCAAGAAAGAGTACTTGAAGTCTAATATGTAGGAAAGAGTATCTGAAGTTTGATATGTAAGAAAAGGTATTTGAAGTATTGTGTGCATGTGATTAATCTAATGGTTGGTGAAGATAACAAGACTTTATGAGGTATATTCAGAAAGATGGATAAATGTGAAGATGAAATATGCAAGAAAGAAAATTTGAAGTCCTTATGGAAGAATGCTCTACTTCATGAGAACTTGTTGGCTTACGATGTTGATATTGTAATGCATGATCTTTGAATGTTGCACTGCCATTTATTCAAGTCCATAATATTTTAGAAGAAGTTGTATTTTGTTGTTTGTTGACAGAAGGATGACTATCAGGAATGGTCAAAGGAGGTTTAGAGAATTCTTCACACTAGGATCTCGAGATATGTGATTTGGTGGACATGTTTCCATTGTCTATGCAGTGTTCCAATTTGAATATTTTATGTTAGTTTGCTTAGCAAGTGAAAATATGTTGTTCTGAGTGGGATATTGTTGTTTGTGCTGGTCTTTGGCCAACTTGGCTAATTTTAATGAATTATTTATGACTTGTTGGTCCCGATATGCATTGGATGAAGTGTGAAGAGAATGAATTTGGTCCTATAATGGTGTGATGTGCTTCGCATGACATCATATGAATTGGAATGTGTTTTTGGGCTAGCTTGGTGGTGTGCTTTAATATTTTTCTACATGTTTCATTTGGGTCTGGTCTTAAAGGTGGTTGTGATTCTTGTGCTTTAATGAAAACATCTTTGGATGACATGTTATGAAGGTATTGGGTCCCCTTTATCTCCTAGGGTGGACCACATTGAATATTTGTGCTCATGTGGCTGACTTTGTAAAAATATTGTTTATCTTTTTGTCACTAACGTAGTTGAATTTCCAATG
Organism: Thuja plicata; assembly: GCA_018584345.1. NCBI lineage: Eukaryota > Viridiplantae > Streptophyta > Pinopsida > Cupressales > Cupressaceae > Thuja > Thuja plicata. The sequence continues at coordinate 1,472,370 of MU224969.1, forward strand.
ATCAAGCTTGTGTATATATGTGTGCGGAAGGATGAATTGAGTATGAATTATGTATGGATCGAATGTGAAGGTAGAGTAATGTGATTGAGAAAGAGTAGAGCTTGAAGAGTATGAATTTGATAGAGTATCTTTAGAGGTTAATCAAGGCATCATATATCTTTAATTTCAGCATTATCTTGTACTTGATGGAAGATTAATCAACTTGTGCAGATCTGTGTATTGCACTAAAGTAGTGTGCCTTAATTTGTAAGTGCTACATTGGGGAGTGGTTTGCTTCATTGGCAATGTGTTGAAACAAATATTATAAGCACATTCATATAGTGAGTAGACTCTCACTGTGGTTTTTGCCATATTGGGGGTTTCACGTAAATCAGGTGTTCATGTGTATGTGTGTTCATTGTTGTATCTTTCACTAATAATTAGTCTGTTTAAAGTTAACTGCTAAATGTGTATGATAGAGTAATTTGAGTTTAATTGTAAATGTTGATCTACCCATCCCTTACACCCCCTACCCCTCTCAGCTTCTAGAAGTGTTCAACATAACTTACTTTCTTTTAGAGGCCCTCTAATGATTAGCAAATAATAATCGCACCCATGTTCCTTAACAAAATCACGCTTTAAATTAATATTGTTTGTTACTATTAATAATTTTTATTAACAATTGCGTCTACTAGCATGTTGATGCAATTACACATTAAGGATCTTTTTGAGACTTGCTAGAGTGTTGATCATTGCATATTGGATCGTTTGCATATTGAAGATTAATTGCTATTTAATTTTAATTATAATCATTGTCTCTAGCTTTATGAGAATAGTCGCTTCTCCTTGGATAATCATTAGTAAATCCAATTGGTGCATCCTCCCGCTTTGTCTATATTATTTTTTGCTTGAGATTGATTTAGAAAATTATGAAGTCTTATAGAGGACGACAATTTTCAAATTTTATTTAATTAGAATATTAATGTGTTATAGATAGGTCATGGCATATTAATGTCTAATGTCTATTACTAATTGCTAGTTTTAATCGTTAATACTTCGATAGTCGAGAGATATTTAAATTGTTAGTTTATTCAATTCTTCCTTAGACGAGGTCATGACACCCTTCAAGATTTATTTATTTTATGAGGGGTGACCATCCTATAGTAATCCATTAACTCAACCTCATGCTCATCTAAGCAATCTACAAATAAACCTCTGACATAACCTTGAAATGCCCATAAAACTCCTCGAATCATGGTCCTATATTGCATGCACGGTCATATTTTCTCCTAATCTTGTATACATTCAAGAAAATAATGTATTGTAGTACCTTGGTACAATGAATGTTTGAGCATGAGTAGGGTTCCACAAGTATAAGGAAGGAAAAACATCTCTTTGACTTCCCTATTATCACCCTTTGTACCTCAACAGTTTTCCTACAAATATCAAACAATATCAACTTGTAGTTGAGGTACTTGGGTAGCTTCTATGGGGTAATCTTCCAATTTTCATGTAAGAAGATATTTTGAATTGGATAAACCAACTCCCCAAGCATCTAATGATGGAGAATACAGGAACACCGTGAACCCTCTTGTAGTGTTTCCAACTCTATAGTGAGTATTATAGATCAAAATTTACCTAGTGTCATCTTACCCACCTTTGTCAAACTTGGAAAAAAATCTTATTTAGCTATAAAATCGTAATAAAATAGACTAAGTAGGAGGTCATATAAAGGTTGTTTCTCTTTTTTACTTCAGTCAATTGGATGTAGAATTTTTTATCAACGATTGCTCTAAATCAATTTATTGTCATCATTGATGGATAACGTGATCAATCAAATCCAACTACCTCGCAGAATAAATTCTTTGCTTAACATTTTAACTTTCAAAATCTAGAAGAAAAAAAAACCCCTTCAGAAGTTATCAGCTAATGAGCATAGGGACCTCTCGACCATCAACATATCTCATTATGGAGATTATCTATGAAGTATACCTCAACACACAAGAAGAACTCATGATGCTAATCAAGGAGAAGGTCTCCTAGTTTGAAACACCGTCAACAATTTAACAAAGTGCAAAGTTATGATTGCAATAGAAATTTGATAATGTTTGATTGCCCATTTTGACTCTAGAAGCAAGAATAACCAAGAAATAGGGGAAATTTGATTCTCCTCAAACAAAGTAGAAGGTGAGAGTAAATTCACATTCTTCAAAGCTCATCTTAGACATCTCTATAGTCCTCGTTGCTTTATCTTCCTCTTTTGAAGACCCATTCAAAAAAATTGTAGGTATTACTTCTGTAGAAATGAACAACATCAAAAGAAAATGGGGGTCTTAAAATTTTTTGAAGGTATTACTTTTGTAAAAATGAACAACATCAAAAGAAAATGGGTGGCCATACTTGATAAGCAACACTTCTAATAGACTTATCACAACTTGGAAAAACATGGATGCTTCCATTTGTGTACCCCAAATCCAAAACAACAAATAAATCAAATATATAAAAATAAAAACAAAAAACCTAAAAATATGAGCTAATAGAACTGAAATATTCAATTAATTGGCAAAACACAAATTCGATTAACAGCGGTCAAACAAGAGGTTGTAAAGAGGAAAACCCCCCAAAAACAAAAATACAAACAGCACTGAAATCTCTGGAAGTGGCTATCAAACAAAGAGAACAATCCAAGACTACATATTAATTCCTTACAGCTGTTCCCAAAAAATTCCTTCTTTATCTCCAATGTTTGGTGGACAGACTACCTAGGTAATTGATATTTTACTGAAATTCGAGATTTAAATCTGTAGGTGCAGCGACTGCAAAATTCGTGGAGGAGAGTGATTCGATCCTTTCAAAGCGCCTGCTTTCCACTTCGATATTCTCCACTGGTCGCCAATAATGTAATTTCACGTGACAGGCTTCAGAAAATGTGGTAGGGCCGCCATATATGTTCATTCAAAGCTGTAAAGGAAATGCTCCAAAGTCCAAACCCTAAACTCTAAACCCTAGTCTCCTTTTACAAATCGATCTTTGCAGTAATCAAAATGTAAATAAAACATTGGAGCTTTACCGAATTAAACGTTGTATACGATCTGGCGCCTTGAATATAGGTTCCTGAGATTTTCCTTGACTAAAAGTAGCAAGAAATTTTTTATTTGAGATAAACATATTTTGAAAATACCTGCAATATTTGCCAAAGCCCTAAACAGAATTTATTTTCCAAGCACCGCTCCTTGTCGCTTCAGATCACACAGTGACAGGCTCACTGCTGCTTATTACAATTATTTTTCTCTGTGATTAAAAGATTTTTTCTCTACTGGTAACATGTGATTCCTTCTCCACTGTCAAGTTTTTAAATCTCCTCTCTGCAAATCAGAAGCATATTTTCACATAATTGCCTGTTCCGATGCCGCTGTCAAGTCGGAATGAGAAAAGCAACACCACAATCTTATTTCTGGGGCAGTCAAAAAAAGCTTTAAACTGCTACAAATGAAAACTCTTAAAATTTAATGATTAATATAAATTCTTATATTAATCATGGCAATAATGGTATAATGGCCATGTTGTAAGTATATTAAGTAGGAGATCATTTTTTTTATATTAATATTAAAAACTATTTTTTAAAATTAATAATACCCTCCTATCTCATATGTTTCAACATTTAATTTTAAATTTAATAGATTCCTATTTAGATCCTAGTTTATTTTTTAAATACATATAATTATGTTGTTATTAGAAATAAGGGAATGTATGCATCTAGAAATGATAGGTGTTAATGTTTGGTGTGTTTCTAATGTATGAGAGTCTAGGTGATGTTTGGTTTGTACTTATGAATGAGAATCTAGTTGCATGTGCACTACAACTCGTCAATTTTATTGTATTGTTCAATAATACTAAATATTTCACAGTTGAAATTAATGCATATATTTGGCATCATTGTGTTGTTAAGGAGGCGAGGTATGTTGAGTATTCAAAACATTCAAAGGGAAATATTGAAAAAAAAATCATTAGACATTACATTCTACAAGTACTTCAAAACCATAATGCAATTATGAAGCTTTGCCACCACCTAACTTAGCAAATTTATCAAACACATACATTTTTTTTTCTAGAATTCTATTAACAATGTGCCTAATTTTCTCTATTATAAAAATAATAATAATTAAATTGCATCAAGATCCTCATTATTCATTTTGCATATAATGTTAATGATCCTATAGCCCTTTGTTACCTCTTACCAAAGTTTTAAAAGACACTGCATATAGAAAATCTTTTGATTGCTCTACAATGTTTTATTGCAGAGAAGAAGAATAAGTAAAAGTGAGTGCATAAGAGTTATATTTATTACTACTCAAAAATGGTAAAAGTATTTTCCCAAGGCCTTTCTACTGGATGCACCAACATATGTCCATTCATTATAAACATGAACATGATTCTATCAATAGAATAGAGAAGATTATACTGATTCTTTGAAAATGTATTACTACAATTCATTTATCTTTTAATTTTTTTATAATAATAAGCCTAAATGAATGCTTGATTATTTTCTAGTTTTTTTCATGTCCAAATGACTACAACATTTGAAGAATTTTCTATTGCATTGATATTTCCCAAAATTACATTGAAGTTATGGCTCAATTATGAAGATTTTTATTGTTATAGTTCAGAGGCATTAGAGTCACTTTACCAAAAATATTATGTGATGGTTCTAGACTTTTTGTGTTTGGCATACGTCTAGGAAAGCACTTTCTACAAATACATCAAATGGAAAACCAAACCTAATGATATACATGTAGGCTTTGATGCCCTATAATCAACATTATATCAAATTAAAATCAACATATCAATAATTAGCATATTGTTTATATGTGTGACCGTGTCAAAATAATGGTATGTACAATATCACAAATTATTTATACATCATCATATAAATGTCTCAAAAGTACATGTAGAAAAGAATGACACATGGCCTTTGTTGGAATTGTATTGAGATGATGTACTGAGAGGGGAGGGGTGAATCAGTACCTCTAAAACTTTTCTTGGTTAGCCCATTAACCCTTAGTCATCAATTTGTAAAACAGCTTGTCTATTTGTTCATCTTTCTTTATGTATATGAAATCATATCATACATTCCATTTGATGTGTAACAGTAAAAGAAACATACATGAAATTTGATAACACATAACACAAGATATGGTATCGCAGAAAACTCTTGTTAAGGAAGTAAAAACTGTGGTGGGGATTGTTACCCACAAACTTCACTATCTGCAGATAAGAAGAGCCGGTTAAGGCTTACAATTTGGTCACTTCTGATGACCTACCTAGTTAGGAGTATTATAGTGGAGACCTGTTAAGATCTACTTCGTTTGAAGCTTTAGCAACATTGTTAAGTGTGCACTCTGTTAAGAGATTTACAAAGGATGGTTAAGTCCACCTTCTACAAAGGATTTTAGATGTGATGCACTTGTTAGAATGCAACTACATAAGTCTTTGATCTAAAGATAAATGCAATCTTTAATTGCTGATAACCGATCCTATTAAGCTCCAAAAATATTGTTAATCATCCTTCCATGATTGAGTATTACCTTTATCTGCTCGTCGGTAGCCTCTGTGTGTTCTTGATAACTGATGTACTCTGTTTCTAATCTTTTGCATGAATTCTGCCTTCTGCTCCTTAAATGCTCTTCATGGCTATCAATTAATAAGAATTCATGTACTCACAATTGAGTACGAACATCTATTTATACTAATCTAGGCTCAATTCTTGATTCATGCATTTACACGTTAACTCTAGATTCAAGATAT
>MU224969.1:1484056-1499847 GCA_018584345.1 Thuja plicata
ATAAGAATAATCTGATTAGTGACCTCATGGTGATGCTCAGTGAGTCTTTGAATCTCTGATTCTTTTTCTTGTAGCTTCTCTGTAATTTTCCTCTTGTCATCAATGGCTAGTGTTCTTTCATTTTCAGATTTTCTTGCATCATTCATAACATCAATCATTTTTACCATTTGAGTCTCTTGACCAATTTGCAGCATCTTTATTTGATCTATCAGATGTAGATTGATCTCCTGCATACTTGTAATTTCTTCAACTGATGCGTTTGAAGCTTTGCTCACTGATGATTCTGCTGTTTCAAAATATTCTTGTATTTACATTTCTTTGTAGTATTTCTCATTCAACCTGGTTGCCATAATTTGTCTTTCATCAAGAAGTTTTCTTAGCTTTATCTTCGCTTCCTTATACTGCTCAAAGTTTATTTTCATCTGTAACTACTCGTTCTCAATAGTCATGTCCAATCTGAACTTATCCATAGCTCTGATCTTTTCTCTCAAGTCTTTAAGATTTTTCAAAAAAGAGACTAAGCTCTGATACCAATTGTTGGAATTGTATTGAGATGATGTACTGAGAGGGGAGGGGTGAATTAGTACCTCTAAAAATTTTCTTGGTTAGCCCATTAACCCTTAGTCATCAGTTTGTAAAATAACTTATCTATTTGTTCATCTTTCTTTATGTATATGAAATCATATCATACATTTCATTTGATGTGTAACAGTAAAAGAAACATACATGAAATTTGATAACACATAACACAAGATATGGTATCGCAGAAAACTCCTGTTAAGGAAGTAAAAACTGTAGTGGGGATTGTTACCCACAAACTTCACTATCTGCAGATAAGAAGAGCTGGTTAAGGCTTACAATTTGGTCACTTCTGATGACCTACCCAGTTAGGAGTATTATAGTGGAGACCTGTTAAGATCTACTTCATTTGAATCTTTAGCAACATTGTTAAGTGTGCACTCTGTTAAGAGATTTACAAAGGACAGTTAACTCCACCTTCTACAAAGGATTTTAGATGTGATGCACTTGTTAGAATGCAACTACATAAGTCTTTGATCTAAAGATAAATGAAATCTTTAATTGCTGATAACCAATCCTATTAAGCTCCAAAAATATTGTTAATCATCCTTCCATGATTGAGTATTACCTTTATCAGCTAGTCGGTAGCCTCTGTGTGTTCTTGATAACTGATGTACTCTGTTTCTGATCTTTTGCATGAATTCTACCTTCTGCTCCTTAAATGCTCTTCATGGCTATCACTTAATAAGAATTCATGTACTCACAATTGAGTACGAATATCTATTTATACTAATCTAGGCTTAATTCTTGATTCATGCATTTACACGTTAACTCTAGATTCAAGATATACAACTTGATCTTGTTCTATAGTTAGATATGCTTTAGATCCGTTAGGATGCTTTAAAGCATTTACATAAAGCATGCATGACCATCTAATTTGATTTAAAACAAAAATAAAACTCTATAAATATATTTACATTGCTTTAATCGACATGTAAAACTTAGATCCATAATTTGCGGGTTCTTGATCTGTCTGTTGGTTATGATGGTCATTTTTCTTGATCGTCGGTGTTCCTTTCTCTGAACATGTCGTCGGGTATGCTTGTCTATTCCTGTCGGGTTGATTCTGGAAACTGTGTTGTCGGTAATGCTTGTGTTTGCTGGCAATGCTTGTGTTCACCGGTAAAGCTTGTGTTCGCATTTATACTTAGCATTTTCTTAAAATTCTTTGTGCTGTCAGGTATGCTTGCAATTCACCGGTACTGCTTGTGTTCCGCCGGTGATGCCTGCTGTCTGCCAGCAATGCTTTCTGACTGTGTTTTTCCTCTAAGTATACTAATGGAAAAATAATGTCTTCAACCTTATCGTATATTCATCGTACACATCTCTTACATCCACTCTCTCCCACATGGGTGAATCTTCCACATGCTTAAATCCTCAACATCCTTTAAAAATTCCAAAAGCATCTCCACTCTCTATTTTCACATGTCTTCACACTTTGCCACATGTGTGAATCTTCCACATACTCAAATATTCACATTTCATTCTAAGATTTTATCATCTATATCCACTTCCCTATCCCCTACACATCCACATTCTTGAACTCCAAGATCCATACATTTTAAGGTAATCTTCATCCTTCACTTCCTCACTTTATCATTTCCTTCTACTTGTCATTTGGAGTTCTTGCACAACTATGCAAGATAATCCTTTCCATTTATTTTCAAACAAATCCTAACCCTCCATCCTCATTATTGAATCTCTATTTGAAGAACCTCTTCCCATAATCACATAAAAATGGTCATATAAACCCTAGACCCCCAATCACAATAATTGATCAAGAAACCCTAATCTTGATAAACCCTAAGTCCTAAATCAAACATGCAATTCTTCAATCTATCAAATTTGATCTGATCTTACCTAAACCCTAGGTCCCAATTGATCATCTTACTTGATTAATTAATTAATTCTTGAAATCACAATACACTGGCAAATAAATCTTATGTTAATTATTTAATTGATATTCTGATATATTAATTAAATAAAATTACAAATTTGTCAATTAAATAAAAAAGGAAATTAAATTAATTAATAAAAACAAATATGCATTCAAAATCATTTAAATTACTAAAAATGCATATGACATCATCAAATCTAGTTAACTAATTATCAAATTGGAAATAATCCAGTTCCATAGTTAACTGATTCTCCACTATTTATCATTTTGGAAACAAAGTTGTTAACTGAAAATGATTCTGGAAGTTTCCAAAAAGACTGATCAGTCAGTTCAGTCAAATGAATCTTTCGACCAATCAAATTGCTTGCACATGGATTGTGCTTCCTCAAATTGAATCTGAGCCACTCATTTCCTCTATTCTCGACCATCGATTTGGGAGAGATGTTCTATAAAAAGAAGCTCTTTTTCCTTCATAAAGATCCCAGTTTTATCTATCATTATTATACTATTTTTAGCATTCAAGCATTTAGTATTTCATAACTTTTTTGATTAATTGTTGTTATTACTTTCAAGCATGCAAACTATAATCTTAGAGCACATTTGATTTGGGTTTTAAAATCAATCATCATCTTTCATTTGGTGCTTTAAAATTAATCTATTTCTCTTGGATGAACAAAAAACTGCATTTGCATTTAGATTAATCAATCATTTTAGTTTCATCATTTAGCTTTCTTTTAAATCCTTCGTTTAGGATCTTGTGTAGTCACTGGACTTTGCGATGACCTGAGAGAAAATTCCATACTCCTTCCTACTAGAAGATAATAGATCAATTTAGATTAGTCATTTGTTTATTATATTTGATTTGGACTAACCATGCAATGATCTATTAAAGTTTGTGTGTTTGTAGCTGTAGATACTTACCCAAATTTACGCATATATTTCTAGTGCCCACCATGGGGCTTACCCACATCTCCTCTTAAGAAAAATATGACCCCACCATCGTGTCTAGATCATTGTTTCGGTTCAAAATGACTATAAATTTGCCTATACCTAGCGAAAGTAAAATCAGTGGAAAAATTAATCTCCATCTGCATATTAATCCACACCCAAATTTAATCCTCATTTTAAGCTCCACCAAGCCCAACCCCTCTTTTTTTCTTGTAAAGCATTAAACTCTGTATATAAATAAATGAGATCTCTTACACCATGGGCATGTGTGACTAAAGCCCCACATACCCCCACTTCATTCTGCTCTACCACTCCCACACATCCCCACTTTCCTCCACCCCTCCCCGCAGTCACCCCATCTCCACTGCCCTAAACCCCACTTCTCCTGTGCTACTACTTCTTATTCTCCATCCTCCCCGCAACCACCGCCTCCATTCCTCCCCACTTATTCTATCTACCACTCCCTACGCTACCCTCCCACGCCTCCCTCTCCCACTCCCTCCGCGACCTCTACTCCCTCCACCCTACCTCCCTTCTACCCCACGCCACCCTCTAGGCTACACAGCGCCCAGCTCCTCTTCCCCGTCTCCCTCAACCTCCACTTCTCTCCACCCACCGTGTTGTCTTGATACCTAGCCCATCTATATCCTTCGATGATTTTGTCTTGCCAAGGTGTGGCTCTTTGTCAACTCTACATTTTCCATATGGTTGTCTAGCATTTTATTGCTATGTCAACTTAATATTTCTTTGACTTGCAAGTCATTTTAAGCAACATTTTTCATATTGTGGTCAGTCCCACACAGCTGCAGACCTGGGCATCTTTTGGATTGGTCTATTTTTCCATCTTCTTTTTGACTGTAGGCATATAGATTTTCTCAAGAGGTATATGGTTGGCATCTTCATCAGGCCCATGTGGTCTTTCTAGTGGTTGTGCCAGCTAGCTAAATGGTCTGCATTAAGTGTTGTCAACAAATCTCTACTTTTGTCGGCTTTGAAATCTTTAGCGATTGTCATTGATGTATGTCACATGTCCTCACACTAATTATGAACTTTCCTATGAAGGGAATGTTCACACTTCACAGATTTTTGCAAATTTTGTTTGTAGTCTGTCATTTAGAACACCTCCTTGTTGATCAGATGTGCACTTGAGGCGGTCTCTTCTATACGTTTTAGATTTTGCTCAGTGTTTGGTCAACAATTGATTGATCTGTGTCTAGTGTTTGGCAGTTGGGATTAATCTGCTTGAGCTCCACCACCCAATCACCACCCACCCTCCACTTCCACTCGGCCTATAACATCCCTCCAAATGGGCAAATAACATAGTAGCACATAGCACGTGACCACATCAATCAATGCACAACTTCAACTTCAAGTGCCCTAAATTTGATGATCATCTAGCCGTTACCCTGCATGCTTATTGGGTTTCTGTGACAACCTCCAAATCATCAAATTAAGCACACTAATCTGCTGACATCAGCAGGGTTTGAAAATTTCTTGCCTTTACCATTGGCATTTTTGAAATTGCAGTCTAATTTCAAACGCTCATAACTTTCTCATATTAAGTCCTTTTTTTGAGCAATTGTTTATTATTATTTTGGGTAGAATTTGCTGAAAATCACTATGGTAAAGTTAGTTTCTATTTTTGGTTGCATGATTTATCATAAATTGCACTTTTTAATCACTGTACCTGTCTAATCCTCTATTTTACAGCTTCTGGAGCTTCGTACGGGCTCATACGGTAACATTTTTTAGTGCAATTTTTTTCAAAGTGCATATTTTTCATCTACTTTCTAAATATGCAATCAATTTTTTTTATTTTTTGAATTTTCTAATGCTGACCAATCTTTGGCTTTGTTGTTCTTGAGCTTATCTTTTTCTTACAACCTAATAGTGGTTTGCAGGACATTGTAAATGAAGAACAAATCATAAACTACTAATGAGTTTGATGCAGGATGCTTGTTGAAGACTTTGTGTGTCTTCCAAAACTATCATGTCTGCATTTTTTCATTAAATAACACTTCAGATTTGGTGCTTAAAAAGAATCACTTTGCTTATGTGTTTTAAGTGTTCTCTAGATTTTTAATCCAAAATATTCGCATGAACGTATCCTCTCCCCTCCCCTTCGTGGATCTTGGGTGAAAGAGAAATTCATGCAAATATTTTAGAGTGGATACCTCCCGAGAGCTTTCACAGGGTCGGTGAGAGGGATTTCCCAACCGGTAACAGGCTAAATCCAAGCCCCTCCAAATTGGTATATTAAAAATGTCATTGTGATTTATCTCATAGTGAACATGTGTCAATTTCTCTATGCCGACAGAAGATCTCCCTCAGTACCCTCGTCATGCATAAAAACCTAAAGAACTTAACTTTTGTAAGTTGGGAGGCCTCCTTAACGGGGATAATCTTCCGCATGTATAGCCACCTGAACGGATGCCCTAACTAAAAACTTTGTTCTAGTGACCAAAATCCCTCTATCTACTGGTGTGGAAGGTTCAAGACCGAGTAAAATGTCCCAAATTTTCACGGCTCTTAATAGAGACAATGGTCCCTTGGAAAGTGATTACCCTTGGGATTCAAAGCTTGGTGTGCCTGTGAAGTGAGTGCACTATAAGGAGGAGCCTGTGCCTCCAAGCTTCTAAGTTTTCTGCTATGAGTAGGCGTGGCTAAACTTCAGTTCATGTGGGATTTAGCAGATATTTCCCTCGCTTACCTAGGTTGTGGTGTGTCTATTCTTTTTTACAATAACCATTCTTCTTGATGTGTCTTGCATGAGTGAAACATCAAAATAGAAACCAAAACATCAAAACGATCAACAAATTCAAAATCTGCACTCTTAGGTGTTAAACTGTCAACTCTCGTCCAAGTTTCTGCATCTAGTGTCAAAACTCTAGAAATCAGTTGAATTGTTGTCCAATTTGGTACTCTATCATGATGGTTCTGTCTGAATTTTCTGAAATCTATGTTCTCACCAACATCACTCCTAGTTTGTTGTTGACTGCAATCTTTTGACAGTCTGACTCGCTTTTTGTTTCAAAATCTGACTTTGTTGTGCTAGTCCAAGTGACTTTTTATCTTAATCATCTTTGTCCTCATTGTCCTTATGCTGAGTTGTGGGATTAGCTTTGTTAATTGACTCAAGATCACAGTCATTGCTATCTCTCTTTCAGTTAGAAATTATCTCTTTTGTCTTTTGGTCTTGGACTTAGTCAGCACCTTAGATATCACTTCAGCACCTGTCAGGCAATCAATTGATTCATCATACCTTCTCTTCATTCTTCTAAGAAAGTGCATCAAGACAATCTTACAATTTTCAAAAGCAAATGGGCTAAAACTTATCATCCCAACAATGCGAAAGAAGAGATTCTTATGGAAGCTTTATCAAAATAGCTTCAAAATTTGAAATCTGAACACCAAGAATTAAAGGGGGAAAAGGATACACCATCCAAAATATCCTCATTAAGATCAACCTATCCTTTACTATTTGATCATGATTCTCACATCTCTCCACTTCCTTCCAACATGGAGAAATCTTGGTATGAAAATCCTAGCTTTGATCAAGAGAGTGGCTCTAAAGCCCTAAAATTTGTTGAAAACACCACGAAGTATCCCTCCAAAGGGATTAGTAACCTCATGAAATAAAAACCTTGGGTTAAATGCAAGAGGGAATTCACTCCTTTGGGACAATCTTTTGAATTAGCATTGGAAGAACTTCTTGATCATGATCTCATCACATTACCTCAAGTCACATCATTTGGATTGAAATTCTTGAGTGCCTATTGTGCATATCATCGACACAATGAGCATAAAAATTCATGCAATACTGATCAATCAAGATGAAGGAGAGCTAAGGAATTTTGTAGACACTGATGAATAATGAGCACAACATCACAGAGCAAAAAGTGTGGAGCACAAAAGAATTGAATTGATACATTGATCAAAGAGGTAATGTACTTAAATAGATCTAAATCTGCAATTCAAGTTGCATTAGAAATAGGTCATATTGTTTCTGTTTAACCATTGAAGCATCAAGTCTCTTAACAGAGAAGGACTTAACAGTCTTCTATATATTGAGGTACATCCCAAAAAGTGCCAAAAAGGTTGATTCATGAAAGTAGCATTGGATATACCCGATGCCTATTGACAGTCTAAGAGAGAGGTTGATTCAAGGATGGTAGCATTAGATGCCCGATACTAAGTGATAACCTATATGTGTAAAATCCTCTAACAAGATCACACCTAACAGTGTGTTTATAACCTTCAATAGGGTTGGCTCCTAACAGGGCTCACTTTAGAAGAGTGAAAATTTGGGGTACCGGTCTCAGTGGTTTTTCCCTTAATAGGGTTTCCACGTTAAAATCCATGTGTTATGTGTTTATGATGCATTTCTTTATTGTTTTGTATCTTACATAATTCATTTTGGATTGATCGGTATACTCTGCTTATTTATTGAGTTTCGATAAATAGTTATACTTCTTATCAGTAATCAAGGAAAATAAGGACAGACAAGGAAAACTGACAGACAGTTAATCATTATAAGTATTTCATGGCATGCATCTTGTAGGGACATAATAATCTGAGGTTTATTGATCGGTGGTTAAGTTTAAGGATAAATTTTTGAGGCCACCGATTCACCCTCCCCCCCTCAGTTATTACTAACAGTATTAGTGTTTGTGTGCTTAGAAGGAAGGTTTCAAAGACCTAAGCCAAAGATCACAAGATGAACCGACGAGATGTGCCCAAGTTGAAAAAAGATAATTTTGTTTCATGGCAGAGCATGATAAGACTCCACTTATCAGGTATTGGTAATGATGTTACTCAATTCCTAGAAACTGAATATGTGTTGCCCACAGGAGCACCAATAGTTGAACAAATGAGAGAGAAGCATGAACATAACAACATGATGATAGAGTTTGCTTCCTCACTCTCTGATGCTGAATTTGAAGATGTCAAAGAATGCAAAAATGCAAAGCAGATGTGGGAAAAATTGAAGCTTGTACATGGTGGTGATAAAAATATTTTGAGAGCCAAAGCAGAAAGCCTTAGAGGAAAGTTTGATGATCTCAAAATGAAAGAAGGAGAAAACATCACTCAGTACATCACAAGAATAAAAGAGGTAGTCAATGCTATCCGAGGATTTGGAGATGTACTAGAAGAAGATACAATGGTAAGTAAAATCCTAAGAACCTTACTTCCTACTTATGCTATTAGAGTATCTGCCATTCAAGAAATGAGAGTAGTAGAAAATAACAATGTTACTCTAGACAGTTTAATTGGAAGACTGATTTCATTTGAGATGAATAACTTTGATAATAGTGTCTTACCAAACATAAAGTCTACATTCAAAAATTCTATGAGAATAAGTAAATCAAGTCACAAAAACACTATGAGAAAAGATAGTGATAGTGAAAATGAAGAAGATGATCTTGATGAAATTGAAGCACTTATGGCCAAAAGAATGCAGAGAGGCAAAGGTAAATACAAAGGTAAATTACCACTTGTTTGTTTTAATTGCAAAGAGATTGGACACTTTGCTACAAGATGTACTAACAAAAGAAAATATGATAGAAGTAAGGACAGATCTTTTGAGAAGAAGTCTGATAGAGGTGATTACAGAAGCTACCGAAAATAAAAAAGAAGAGATACCTGAGACTATAAGGACAAAGGAAAGAAGGTCAACTACCTAGAAAATTGCAAGGATGATGATAATGACACCGAATCTGATAAAGACATGGAGATGGTGTTTGTGGCTGTAAAAGATGATTCAGATGATGATGAAGAAAGGTATGTAGAAATAGCTCTCATATCTAAAATTAGAAAAAATGATGTTTGGATCATAGATAGTGGCTTCACTCATCATATGAGCAGTGATAAGCAAAAGTTTGAGACTTTTGAATACTACAAGTGTGGTTACAAGTGTGGATCCGTAAGAATGGGAAATGATACACCTTGTCCAGTTGAAGGTAGAGAAATAATAATGTTGAATAACCAGATAAAGTGTGAGAATTCTTATTGGGTAAATGTATTGAATTATAATCTATTGAGTGTTTCTCAGTTGAATAAGTCAGGTCACAAAGTTGCATTTGAAAATAAGAAGGCAAAGATCTTCAACAAATCTAGAAATCTGATTGGTACTGGTGAACAGACTAAAGGTAACTTATTCTATCTAAATGATACTGACTCCACTTGTTTGATTGCTACAAACGAAGACATATGGTTATGACACAAAAGACTGTGTCATGTGAACTTTGACAACATGATAAAGATTAGCAAAAAGAGAAATGTCAGAGGCTTACCGACGATGACCAAGCCCGACAACATCATGTGTAAAAAATGTCTAAAAGGTAAAATGACAAAGTCTAGTTTCAAAAGAAAAACCCATACATCTGTTGCAATTCTAGAATTATTCCATACTAATTTATGTGGACCAATGAGGAAAAAGAGTTATTATGGAGATAGATATTTTATTCTCTTCATTGATGATTACTCTAGAATGATGATAGTCATGTTTCTTAAAGATAAATCTAAAGCATTCAAGATGTTTAAATGGTATAAGGCTATGGTAGAGAAACAAAGTGGTAAGGATCTGAAATGTTTGAGATCAGATAGAGGAGGATACTTTATATTAGATGAATTCACTAATTTCTGTAATGAGCATGGTATAAAAAGATAGGATTCTGCACCAAGAACACCACAACAAAATAGGATTGCTGAGAGAAGGAACAGATCAATAGTTGATTGTGCTAGAACACTGATGATAGAAAAAGGCATCACCCAAATATTCTAGAGGGAAGCTGTCATTACTATTGTTTACACACTAAATAGAGTATAATTGAAGAAAGACGCCAAGAAGACACCTTATGAGCTATGGTATGGATACACACCCAATGTAAGTTATTTCAAAATCTTTGTCAATCAATGTTATATCTTAAAAGATGATAGAAATAGAAAACTTGACTCCAAGAGTGATGAAGGAATTTTTATAGGGTATTCTACCAAGAGCAAGGCTTAAAAATGTCTAAACAAAGCCTCTAATAAAATTATTGAAAGTGCAAATGTAAAGATAGATGATTTTCCAGAGAAGAATGAACAAGAAAGCACTAAAGAAATAAAGGACTACAATAAGTTCACTTACAATGAGGAACCTGACACTCTACCCTACCAACAATGTAGAGCTCC
This sequence comes from Thuja plicata, assembly GCA_018584345.1. Classification (NCBI taxonomy): domain Eukaryota; kingdom Viridiplantae; phylum Streptophyta; class Pinopsida; order Cupressales; family Cupressaceae; genus Thuja; species Thuja plicata. The sequence goes on from MU224969.1 coordinate 1,494,657, forward strand.
TGAGCTACAAATCATTGCTCCCAAGCATCAGGCTACAAATACCGACGGTCAGGATAATGTTCAAGATAATGTGCAAAGTGATGAAGAGAAAAATGAAGAACAAAAAAATGATTAAATTGATAGACAAAGAACTATACCTGTACTTGAAAGATATGTAAGAAGGAACCATCTAGAGATCCAGATCATAGGAGATAAGAAAGCTGGTACAAGAACAAGAAGTAGGTCTCTAAACTCAAGCTATCGGATTTGTGATTTTGAGCCAAAATCTCTCAATGTTGCACTAGATAATGAAGAATGGATAAATGCTATGAATGATGAGATTGAGAAGATTGAGAAAAATAAAATATGGTCACTTGTGCCAAGACTAGATGAGAAGAATGTCATCGGTACAAAATGGATATTCAGGAATAAGCTGAATGAGAATGGAGAAGTCACAAGGAACAAAGCAAGACTAGTATGCAAGGGGTATGAACAAGAGGAAGGTATAGACTATGGAGAGACCTTTGCACCCATTGCTAGGATAGAAGGAGTAAGAATATTACTTGCTTATGTTGGATTCAAAGGATTCAAAGTATGTCAAATGGATGTCAAATTAGCATTCCTCAATGGAATACTTGAAGAAGAGGTATACATTGAACAACCAGAAGGGTTTGTTGATCCAGAAAAGAGGAACTTGGTATGTAGACTTCACAAAGCCTTGTATGGATTGAAACAAGCTCTAAGAGCCTGGTATAAATGACTTCATTCCTATCTAATAAGTGTAACCACCTGAATTTAGTCTGTTGTAACTATAGACCCTATTTGCCCTAAGTGTGATCATACCCTCGATTATGTCCAAACGACCCTGTTACTGCTTGGCATAATTCTTCAAATCAAATTTAATGTCCTAGGTGATTTTTATCACTAATTTATATTAAACTATTATAGCCATACAATTCAAATCAATTTTGACCAATCAAATCAAATCAAAATCGAATATGGCTATATTATTTAATTATAAAGGAATTAAATAAATCCCTAAATCAAATACCCACTTGCAGAATAACCCATTCCCCTAGCCTATTTAATTTAATTAAACTAGCTATAGTTCCCTAATTATTAAAAACCAATTTCATTGTTTAAATAATTAAGTCCTATGTTTTTAAATGAATTAAATAAGTTTATTTCATTTATTAATATTCCCCTAAGCCCCAACCTAACCTATCTCAACCACTTCTACCTTGGGTTCTAACCCTTCTCAACCCATTCACCCATGCTAATCTATTTCTAATCCTAAATTCTACTCTAACCCACCTCCTAATGTTGTCACATTCCATTAAGGAATACTTAGCAACTCAACCCACTTGAGAAAGTCCACTTTCTCAAGCTGGACTTTCTTAAGGTCCACCTTCTCAAGCCATCCTCCCTTACCTATTTAAGGCTTTCATTAATGCCTTAATTAATATGAAGACCTTAAGCCTATGTCTCTCCCATGCCTTATTAATGCCTTAGGCATTAAAGGCTCTTACATATTCATTTATGAGTCTCCAAATTCATAAATGAACCTTGTCCCTCCTCTCTCTCTCCCATTCTTCTATAAATAGAAGCCTGTTTTAAGAGCAAATAAGCCTTCACCTTAGATCAAAAAAATACATTGTTATGTTGTTGAATTAATATTAGATTCATATTTCATCTATTATCTCATGCTAGTTCATTGTTTTTATTTCATCTTTTAAAGCTAGATTGCATGTTTTTTCACATTTTTAACTTAAATTTGAATCAAATCCTTCATGCTAGAATAGTATTGGTCACTAATTTGTAGCATATTATGAGGGCTAAATATGCAACTAATCACACTCTTTCTAGTTAGAAGGTAATAGGCCGATATTAGTGGTTTTTAATGTTTTAACTAACCATTTGAACTAATGCAATGACCTATTGAGTGTTTGTGTTGTTTTCATCAGGTACCCAGTTACACACACACATTTCTGGCGCCCACCGTGGGGCTCGATTTTTATTTTAGCCTCGTCTTCTAACACTTTTTTGGCCATTTACAGACTCAAGAATTGGACACAGAATCGCATATAATATTGTAGGCTCGCATCCCGAATACGCAGTCGCACCGCATAATTTCTGGATAGCATCCGAGATTTCCCGGATCGTATCTAGTTTTTGATCGCATTTGGTCAGCAAGGGATTGTATCTGGAGAATAGGATCGCATCTCGGATACTGCATCACATCTGGTAAGAATTTAGGATCGTATTTATTTTTTGACCTTGTTCACTTGATTTCTCTAATCCTAACATTTTAACAAAGTTGTGGTTGTGGTATTTTACAGCTTAACACGTGTTTGTAGGTACTTTTTGATAGGTTTTATGAAGTTGGACTAAAAGAATACTAACGTGATTTTCGCAGGTTACCAAACCCCTTCTGTCTTGACTTCTATTTCCCTATTTTCACAGCTTAAAACCATTTCTTCCCACTTGATAAACAACTAGATATTATGCTCTTTTCCTCTTGAGGAAAATCAGAAAATCGGACGTTGTCTTATCATTTGTGACAAAATTGGGAGTAACTGAACCATAAACAAAACAGTTTAATTCATTTGGAAAAGTAATTGAACAAAGAAAAGCACTAAATATGTGGGCTCAATGAACAAACACATCATTTAATTGCTTTTGGATCAGAAATTGAACAACACAAACTCACTAAATTTTTGTGGTTAATTGAACAAGGCAAATTTCCCTTTCAAGCATCCTATTTTCATTAAAATAGGAACTCTTAAATCAAGCTCAACATAGCTTGAGGGAAAGAATTTTGTTTTGAGTATTTTAGGAGAAAATGACATGGAATAGGAGAGTATGCTCTTCTTCTTTTGAAGAATTAGAAATCTAAAACTCCTAAGCTTGCCAATCCTGGTTACCATTCTTTTAATAGTAGAGAGCCTGCCAGTTGAGGAAAAAATCTCCCGGGAATGACCCAAGTGAGGACATGTTACGCCGACCTTCCAACTCACTATAAATTGTTGCTTCCTTGTAGGCCAAAGCCTCAAAAGACGGAACTGGTTTTTTTCTTAGAATTTTGACATCATTCCTTGAACATATCGGGGTATATATAGAGCGGAGCCACTTGAATCTTGCTTGCGAGACTATATATATTCATGTACTCATAGGGCTATACACCTCAATTTTGCCTTGTGCAATTCTATGGGGGACAGTTTCGAATGGATTGCCCAATAATCTACAACACATTCAACTGAAAGAATTTCTGATTCATCCCCGAAAGGGTGATAATCTTTGTGCAAGGCAAAAAGTAATTTTCCCAAGACACTCATCATATCGTGACCTCACTTGCGTTTGGAGTCGGCTAATACAACATCATGACTGGAGCCATTGTGTGCTTGGTGATGGCTGTATTCTGATTAGCATTTGAGTGTGTGCCTAAGTCAACGAGCAAATGATTTTCATCCTCCACCTAGAGAATAGGAAAACGATGTGTTTTTTGATCCACCCCTTTTAACAATGCAAAATTGTTTGCTATGTCAAAAAGATCATTAAAAAGATAAGCTCCTCATAACAATCAATAAATTTCATACCTTGGAGTACAAGTATCTTTCACGTCTGACAAATACCTCTTAATGCAATTCAAAGACAAATAGATTCATGTTCCTCAAAACACAAATTTTTCAAGATTGACTAAAACTGACAAGTCCATCATAAAATCGCATCTAGGATTTCCTAAGTCGTATCCTGTATTTAGGATCGTATCTAGTGCATTAGATCGCATTTGGTCAAGCAACAAGTCACATCTAGTATCCACGGTTTAGGATCGCATCTAGTGTCATCAGAGGCTCGTATCTGGGAGCTCGCATCTTGGGAAGTGGGCATTTCTAGCAACTTTTTCTAGGAGGTCTCAGTTGATTTAGGTGCCCTTTTTTCTCTTTAGTTGGTCCCTGTTGTCTCTTCTGGTCTCCCTACTATTATTTTCAAACACTTTTGAAATGTCTACCTTGCATGCTTAGTCAGTCTTTCACAATCAGTTCAATACATGTGGTCTACCCATTCTCTATCAACTTGGTTCCCAGCTCACTATCATGACATTCTAACCCTCTGACACTGGAATCATTTACATCCACCAAAAAAACAAACAGTAACTTCTACCTAGACACACCCACTTGGATGATCTGGAATCCTTGCTAGTACTATTGAAAAACATTGACGAATTTGAGGAACAAACTTCATGGTTAACACAAGACACAATAAGTACACAATTGAAAGATCTAAAGTGCCTCCTAAAACATCACACTTTCAAGGAGAAACTTCTTGTAATTCCCTGTTTGATCTTGATTCACCTCAAATGGGTAGCAACACTAACGATTGGAGTAAAGCCTTTGAGGGCTATGATGATGGTAAACAAGCACAATCTATAGGCACGGAAGAGGAAGAAAGACCCAGGTTTGGACGTAATCCATTTGGGTCAGATAGTGATGAATAAATCCCTGAAGATGAATACAAGAAGCTAAAACAAAGTAAAAGAGTTCACAAACTGTTAGAACAAATAATCGGGGATGACAAAGAAAAATACTTCCTCCATTTAGCATCCACGAGTGTCAAACTACCCCAGGATTACAATGTAAATGATCTCAAAGAAAATGAGGTACCAAACCCCATATCCATCCTTACTAAACAGCTCAATCAAATGCAAACCGAGCTCACAAACCTCAAACAAGAGAAGGATAAACCAAAAACAAAATACTCTTTGGACACCATTTGTCCATTTCCTTTCAATAAGAGTATCAAAATGGTTTCATTTCCTCCTAATGTGGCAAGAACAAAATATGACAAATACACAGGGGAAATTGATCCACATGACCATGTGAGAGAATTTTGTGCTCTTAGCATTGAGTATATGCATGAACCCACTTACCTCATGCGACTGTTTCTAGGAAGTCTAGGAGGAAATGCCATGGAGTGGTTTTCAAAATTGAATCCTAAAGTCAAAACATTTGAGGAGTTGATGCAACGGTTCATTCAACATTACTCCTACAACATTCAACATGACATCACCATGATGGATCTATGTAGTACCAAGCAGAAAATGGGAGAATCCTTTACACACTTCCTACAAAGATGGAGGAAGATCTTTGCACGATATTCAAGAGTCATCCCTAAAATAGAAAAGATGGAGATCTTTGTTAATAATCTCATACCT
>MU224969.1:1525883-1554510 GCA_018584345.1 Thuja plicata
TCTGGAACCTTCTCGGGCGGTGGAAATTGCCTATATAAAGAAGGCCCGTAGTGTTGTCTAGGGCAGTTCTGGGTAGATCTGGGTAATAATTCGAGGCTTTGTCCTACAGAATATTGTAAGGGGAATGTCCATGTGGTTTTGCATATTGTAATTCTGAAATTTTGTAATTCCACATTTGTGGAGATAATAAGAAGCCCATTTTCTATTCTTGCAAATTGTTGTTGCTTCTCTGTTTCTGTTATGTGTTTGTGGCATTAAGGGGACCCTTCATCAATGTTGTCTATTATCATTGATTTTTTGTTAATATTTTCTTTGTCTGCTACTTGTTGGTGTGGTCCTGATGATCCTCCAACATCAAATAAATTGGGTGTATCTGATAAGAGCTCCTGCATTAAGGCAGAAAAGCCTCACATCCCTTGATCATGTTTACTTATATGCCAAGGTGAGGTCAGAACTATCTCCTTGACTTTTATTTCTCTGCTTGTTTACACAAGATTGCACTAATGGTTATCTTGGCTTTGAATTCCTCGATATTGGTATACTCTTACAACATCAACTTGTAACAACATTCAGGTCATCTCAGCTTTTGTGCCTTGATTCTTATGTTAGTTTCTCATATATTATTTGATGAAAGTCATATTCATATTCTTATGGTCGCAGTAGCACCGGTAAGGATTGTATCAACTTCAATGTTCCAAAAATGCTCGATGATGAAAATTTTCAACGCTAAAGGTTCAATGACTACACCTTAGGTTGCATTCATGTTAGTCTTGCATCTGCATGGTGTTAAAATCTGCATAATATCTATATCTCTCACCAATGTGAAGGATCTGAGGTTCTAAATGATCAATCTTCCTTTTTCCAAGTGGTTAGTTATGCGTTGATTGATGTGAAAATGACACCCTTGCCTAATTTGATTGTCTTGATTCCACTTTTCAGGATCAAAATTGAAATCTAAAATCATCTTGCTTGTCATTTTTAACATTTGAATTTTTCAATCAACTATGACTGACCGCTTACACAACCAATGGAAATCTCTCATTCTTTTCTTATAATCAATCCATGTATCATAATTTTGGTCAATCTTAGTCAAACATGACCTCCCATCAAGTACATATTCTATCCTAACCACTTGGGACCTCTTTCTAATCAGATCAACTCCTTCTTGCATCATGTTATCAATCGAATCGCTTCTCATCACTGGGGCACCTAGCCATATTTTGATTTCGCTTTGGAGGGGGCAGGATCAAGAGATCAATATTCCAGTGATCACATCATCAATCAAAACTCCATATCTTGGGGCATATCAGCTTCATCCCATCAAATCAAGTTGATATCATCTTAAATTAAAGGCAACCTAATCAATGGTCTTATACAGTGGTGAGTACACTCTAAACCAGACAAGATCAGTCTTATACAAGATATTTATTATTGAAACCAGATACATTGATCAAATTGGCTTCATCACTTCAAATCAAGTCAATTCGCTCGCTAATCAAATCTCTCAACAGAAATAAGTTTCATTGCTTCAAATCAAATTGGTTATTCATTCAAACCAATCAAAAGGTTTAAGAGTTCCTGACAGATGTTCAGTTTCATCACTTCAAATCAAACTGAGCATTCTTTTTTATATCATTTGATCGATCTTTGTCTAACCAATTTCAAAGTCGGTCTTCTTCAAAAGAATGGTTTCATCACTTCAAATCAAACTGTTCTGGGTCTTCTTACTAACAGGTCTTTGAATCAATGTGTTGATCGCACATCAATTCAAATAGGGGAAAATGTAATCACATAAAAATGGTCATCTAAACCATAGACCCCTAATCGCAACAATTAATCAAGAAACCCTAATCTTAATAAACCCTAAGTCCTAAATCAAACAAGCAATTCTTCAATCTATCAAATTCAAACTGATCTGACCTAAACCCTAGGTCCCAATCGATCATCTTACTTGATTAATTAATTAATTCCCGAAATCAAAACACACTGGCAAATAAACCTTATGTTAATTGTTTAATTGAGATTCTGATATATTAATTAAATAAAATTACAAATTTGTCAATTAAATAAAAAAGGGAATTAAATTAATTAATAAAAACAAATATGCATTCAAAATCATTTAAATTATTAAAAATGCATATGACATCATAATATCCATTTAACTAATTATCAAATTGGAAACAATCTAGTTCCACTCAGTTAACTGATTCTCCACTATTTATCATTTTGGAAACAAAGTTGTTAACTGAAAATGACTCTGGAAGTTTTCAAAAAGACCGATCAGTCAGTTCAATCAAATGAATCTTTTGACCAATCAAATTGCTTGCACATGGATTGTGCTTCCTCAAATCTAATCTGAGCCACTCATTTCCTCTAATCTCAACCTTAAATTGGGAGATATTTTCTATAAAAGAGAAGCTCTTTTCCTTCACAAAGATCCAAGTTTTAGCTATCATTATTATACTTTTTTTAGCATTCAATCATTTAGCCTTTCATAGCTTTTTTAATTAATTGTTTTTATTACTTTCAAGCATGCAAACTATAATCTTAGAGGACATTTGATTTGGGTTTTAAAATCAATCATCATCTTTCATTTGGTGCTTTAAAATTAATCTAATTAACTTGGATGAACAAAAACTTGCATTTGCATTTAGATTAATCAATCATTTTAGTTTCATCATTTAGCTTTCTTTTAAATCCTTTGTTTAGGATCCGGTCTAGTCACTAGACATTGCGATGACCTGAGAGAAAAGCCCATACTCCTTCCTACTAGAAGGCAATAGATCTATTTAGATTATTCATTTGTTTATTATATTTGATTTGCACTAAGAATGCAATGATTTATTGAAGTGTGTGTGTTTGTAGCTACAGGTAATTACCCAAATTCACACATACACTTCCAACAAACAAATGATCAATCCACATTCCTATGTAAATACATGTTTCCCAAATTTTCCAATCTCAAGCAAAGAGCAATCTATATCATCTCATAGAAAAGAAACATATATCTTGGAACTTCCATCAACATCTTGAAAGCATAAATGTGTGTGTTCTTGTTGCATTTACATGTTATTTAATGCTTTAATTATTTCTAAAATAAGCCGCATGTTGATTTATATAAATTCATTATGTTTAAATTTTTAGAATTATGATGCATTTTGGAGGTGAAATTATGAGTTTGAGCTTTTCATTGATGAAAGGTTATTAACTCTATTTGATTCGATGAATAGATTGATATTATTGATTGATAGGATGAAGAGGTGAAGCATATATGCTAAGTGTTTTGACTAGTGAGCAAGAAGATAGTTTAAGGAAAGTGTTTTGTTTAGCACTCAAGATGGTGAGAACATTGGGTGATGTGATCATTATTGGTGCATCCCTATGGTCAAAGAAGATCAGATGTACGACCGCGATAGTTAACTCAACATTTTGAGAAAGTTAGTATTTTGGTGATTGTTCTATATGAACCAGTTGAGTTACTGATGATCAGATGGTCAAGGCGGTTAAGTTAATGTCAGTTTTTTGTAATAAATGTTTGCATTACATTTTGGGCCGACATGTTAAGTTTTATTGGTGTAGATTTTCATGGGTTAAGTCTAAATTGAGGGACGACTTGTGGGTTGTTTTTAAATTTTTAACCAACTTAAAAACAACTATTTAAAGGAATGCTAAATTAGAGATTTAGGGTTTTTGATCATGTTTTTGGTGGTTGTGATCATAGATAGAGGTAGAGTATTGTGTCAAAATCTTAGAGACTGAATTGTATCTTACAGGTAAGCAGTGTCATTCCGAATAAGTGATTTGAGTTCATTGTTCAAGGCTAACTCTAATAGGTAAGCAAGGTTAAATCCTTTAATAGGGTGGACTCTAACAAGAATTTTTGTATAAATTATCTAACAAGGTGACTTATGAGAAGGAGTTCTAAATCCTCTAGCGAGGTAGATCTTAATAGGTCTCTGTCATGCCCAAAAATTGGGCAAAACACAACTACAATTTGTTTTTCTAATAGATTCCCTGCTTACATAATCAGGTGTTGGATACAAGAAAAGGATTCAATAGAGCCATAAAGTAATACATGTGTCCCAATAGTCTAACTATAGAAAAAATCAGTATTGAATGGAGAGCATATAAGTGAAAGATAGTGTTAGTCTTTGTCGGGCTGGGGTAGGCCTCACATCTTCCCCCTCTAGGCATAAACTTCCTCCTGGAGTTCATCGAAGAGGTGGGGAAAACTATGACCTCGTCTGTACTGCATCCTCATAGTATTTAAAATCACATCAAAACATATTGATCAATGCTAATATTTCATGCAATGTATATCTAATATTCATATCCATGTGCATGTTAATTTACTTTGAACATTTCTTAAATGTTAAATCATTTTTCAAGAAAAATATGATTTTAAGAATGATAATGGTATGTTCTTCGCAACCTAGTCCCTTATACATTCTATCCATATTCCATATTGAAAATCATAGAGAACATTACTTCACAACACAAGACTAGCAACATAAAATACACATCTTAGCCACCGAAAAAAATCATAAGAAGTCTCAAATCAAGGTTCACAAATTTCAAATTCAAATATCAAAAGTTGTATAAATCCAAAATAAAATTAAATGCGAACAAGAACTACATTTAATATACACAAGAAAATTTGGTGGCTAGATGGTTACAAGAAAACTTAAAATAAATTCAAGCTAGTCCTTCATCACTTCCAAGTTCATCCAAACTGAAAATCAAATTAAAGTCAATCATATATACAAAGTGACTAACACTTAGCCACAAGAAGGGAGTAGAAGCTACACGACACCTTGCATCCAAGGTGCACTAAATAAAATGACCAAAAACTCAAAAAAAATATGTCTCAAGGGTTACATTTCTATGTAATAACACATTTTGTTTCATTCATCTTTAATCATAAATCTAGCCTCAATCTTTGGTATATATACATTCATATCCTTAGTGTAAACGTCAATCATCAACTAACTATACCAATAAATCATAGAGATTTACTAGCTTTCTTGCTTTACACATGCAGTGAATTAGACATTTAACCATGCAGTGAATTAGACATTTAACCTTAAGTCCATCACTCATACCATAAGTCCAATTTTGAGAAAACACAATTACACAAATCATAGGTACTTTATTTTCAAGAACTTCAGAAATATTTCCAGCCATTATAATTTTAGGGAGAAAGTAAGGACAACCAAGAAGCCACACACAAACATAAGAGGTAATGTCCTGAAACTAATTATTTTCACTTATATAACTCAACATAAGGGACATCCCTTTATTTTCTATCAGGAGAACCCATAACTGAGAGTCGCAATGATCAACACATAAGACTATTACTTACATTTTTAGACTAAGCATAGTGAACTCAAGGCCCTAGAGTGGAACCCAGATCTCTGATACCATAATGTCATGCCCAAAAAAAGGGAAAAACAAAACTACAAATTTTTTTTCTAATAGATTCCCTGATTACATAATCAAGTGTTGTATACAAGCAAAGGATTCAACAGAGCCATAAAGTAATACATGTGTCCCAATAGTCTGACTATAGAAAAAATTGGTATTGAATGGAGAGCATATAAGTGAAATATAGTGTTATTCTATGTCATGCTAGGGTAGGCCTCACAGTCTCTTTATAATTCTAATAAGGTACTAGTCACTCTTAATCGGGTGAGCCCCAAATAGGGTATTGTAAGCTCCTAACATGGCAATTCTTTTACTGCAGTGAAGAGAATTGTGGGTGTCATCCCCACCATGGTTTTATCCCTCTTACAAGGATTTCCATAAAAAAATAGTGGTGTTATGGTTTATTCTTTGTGTTTTATTGAATTAGTTTACTTCTATTGCATAGTTACAATTGCTTGTTTGGTTTTGTGGAAGTTACTTAAAAGCATAATCAGATTGTTGGTTGAATTAGTACATTTTTGGTTTGAACTGATTAACCCCCCTCCTCCCTCTCAGTGATTCTATATATTAACAATTGGTATAATTTCTTAGTGCCCTGAAGAATCCTAACATCTTGGGTGAGATACTTAAGGGAAACATGGAGTTTTATAGAAGACAACATGCTGAGGCTGAGGACATGATTGAGAAACTTAAAGATCAGTTGAAGATATATATGCATAAGATATAGGAGCTTCTTGAATAGTTGAGTGATAGCCAAGATCTCATTGAAAAATTATCTGAGCAAAGTGCATCTGATGAATTTGAACTTGAATCTGTGACCTTAGAAAATGAACAACTAGCCAAGGATAACAAGGACATGCATAAGATGCTAGACAAACTGAAACAAGAAAAGAAGAACATGCAAATGGAATTGTAAAACTTCTCAATAAGAATAGGTGAAGAGCTAGAATAAAGGAGAGTTGCAGATGAATTTAAGAAAGTTTCTAAGGATGCCCTAAAATCCAAAGATGACACCCTAGTAGCTAAGGTGGATGATTTTTTCAGATCTGAGCAAGAAATTTTTACATTGGGGGATCACCTACATGAAACTAATGAAGAAAATGTTAATGTCATTAGAGAGAATGAGAATTTGAGAGATGAGAATGAAAAGATGAAAGAAGAGTTGAAGAGTGTTAATGACCTGTTAGACAAGTTTAACAAGATTTATGCTAAACTTGATGAACAACTCTCTAAGCAAAGGAGAAATGATGAAAGACAAGGAATAGGTTTTTCCAAATTTGAATTTGGTGAGTCATCTGGCACAAAAGAGACTCATGCAGAAGAAAATACTCCACTTAAGGTGAAAAACAACAAAGCTAGTAAGAGGGATTATAGACCGGTATGTTTCAATTGTCACAAGGAAGGACATATTGCTAGTATTTGTTGGTCTAAACCTAATCCATATGTTCCTAGGTTTGCAAATTATTTTGGTAGATCTATTTGTTACAATGCTTGAACTAATTCTTTTCAAGGTAATTGTTATCATTGTAACAAGAATGGTCATAAGGATAATGAGTGAAGGACTATAATCAACAATGAAAGGCCACTAGTGAACTGGGGAATCCCTTACCAAAGGGAGAGGCAATTCAATGTTACATGTTATGTTTTTCACAACTTTGGACACACAATAGTGAACTGCAGGATGAGAACCGGTAGAGGCAATGTTGGACCATGGAGACAAACTAGTATGGCATGTTTCAGTTGCAATAAGATTGGATATCTTGCTAGGTCTTGTAGAGAAAAGATGAATAATAGTGGAGGTCAATCAGGAAATAGGCCTGATAATGATAAAGGCAAGAAAGTTGTATATGTTGAAAGAATTAAGAAGCAGATGAAGGATACATGGATAAAGAAAGGATATTTGAAGTCTTCTGAAATGACAGAAACTCCACTACATCAGGTAATGTGGAGACTTCATCATATAACTAAGTCATAACTATTGGCTTAGGGGGAGAAAATCAAGTAAAAAGATAACTTATCCCCTACAATTGTGTGTGTGTGGTAAGATTTATCGACATATTTAGATGCCTAATGATATTATGCAAGAATTTGATGAAATATATTGCATCACATATGCTATACGACCACATGTTTTTTTGTTTAAAGACATAATGACTCTTTATGTGTCTAACTGTTGTGACCAGTTAAGGTTACTATTTGACCATTTGCATTTATTGTTTGGTATTGAGACATTATAAGGGAAAGTGAAGTTATTTTACATTACTTTACATTATATGAGCTAAGAAGTGCATTTGCGAGCATATGATAAGTGATTTCAAAGTGTTTCAAAGTGGTTGTGAATTGAAGATTGTGATTTTGTGCTTGAAGTGAAGCGATGTTTAAAGAAATCTTGCAATGAACTGAAGTGGTATTTTATGTGTTGTGGTGGTTCTAATCTATGTTGATCATTGTTAGCTTTATGGATACCCCTGTGCTGGTTGAGATTACTAAAGAGTCGAGGCTAGTTTTCAAGTTACATCCTTTGAAGGAAATAGAAAAATGATCCCACTGGTGCCCTATCTTTGATACCTCATGGCGTGTTGTTAACTAAAGATGCGAGATATTTTATTTATTGCAATATTGAAGATCTCAACTACGATGCTATCTTCAATAATTTTACTGGATTGTGTGATGGTGTTGGTTTGAAGGATGAGCATAAGCATTTGAATGATAAGGGTTTCACATATATTGTTGAACTACCTAACGATTTTGAAACCAATTGGATTATATATGTACTGATTCATGTCCACAATCAGTTCCTATTTCTGGAAAAACCACACAATATAACCATGGAGATTATCCATGTGGTGACTAGGTTGTGTGTGACCGGTGATGTACCTTTTCTGAGAACTATTCCATTTGATGAGGTCACTCATTTTACAAAGTCATAGCAAGATCAGCATGCTATGACAATCAATGACATTGAATATATTGAAGTGAAGTTTTCTTCAATGGTGATTGGTTACAAGGTTTATCAGTTGAGCCGATTGAACAGTGTGCCCGATGGTGGAATTGATGAAAATTATCAGATGATAAAGGAAAATGTTTGATACGATCTATGTGGGTCATGAGAGGATAGTTCTTTGTGAATATGGAGAGAATCAAGAAATATAAGAAACAATCTTTCAATATGGTTCACTAGTGGTGTGTATATTCTTCAATTTGCAGAATCATTTTCCTGGTATTGGTCAGATTCAAGGGTCAACCAATAAATCTATAGTTGTGCAAATTAAACAATGCATAAGGATGTTAGGAAATAACTTCAACAATACTATGTGTTGGAATTAATGGGAATTAGTATTGAGAGGGGAGGGGTGAATCAGTACCTCTAAAACTTTTAGAAACTTACACAATTCATCATTAGTAATCATTCAATTCTGATTTACCAACCATTACTGTTATTCTTTCTTATGTATCTATTGTTTGTTCACAATATTTAATAGTTTTCAATCATTCATAGAAAAATTCATGAAATTGACAAACACATAACACAAGATATGGTATCGCAAAAAACTCCTGTTAGGAAGTAAAAACTATGGTGGGGATGACACCCACAAAACTTCACTATCTGTAGAATGGAAGGGAGCCGGTTAAGGCTTACAATTTGATCACTTCTGATGATCTATCCTATTAATAGTATTAAGGTGGAGACCTATTAAGATCTACTCTGTTAAGAGCTTTAGCAATACTGATTTAAGTGTGCACTCAATTATGAGATTTACAATAGGATGGTTAAGCCCACATTTATAAAAAAGATTTGATTAATGTACTACACTTGTTAGAATGAGTACAAATGTTGACCTAACTATATGCAATCTACTATTTCTAATTTATAGATCCATTAAAGATTTTACCATAATAATATCACCTTAAGTGATTGATGAATACCTTTTCTCTGCTTGTCGGTAGCCTCTATTTTGTTCTTGACAACTGATTAGATTATGTTTGTGTTCTTTTGCATGAATTCTCTATCTGGTCTTTAGTTTCTCTTTGTGGCTACTATCTTCATTGAACAAAAACTATTCTCAATGGATTGAGCACCTATTTATACAAGTATTTGACCTATCTTGGAATTCACATTTTACAATGTTAACTCTCAGATCCAGGGTTTACAATTTGACCTTGATCTTTAGTTTGCATGTTTTAAAATAGTAAAACTAATTAAAAAAATAACAATTACATTTCTTCCTCCGCACATAATGGATTTAAAAGAAAATCAAGAAGTTATAAATACAACTTCAGTGATTTATCTTACGTGGAAAGTCAGATCCACTTTTTGTGGAATGTAACTGACTGTCAGTTCTTGGTTGTCGGTTTGAACTTGCAATCTATCGGTGTTCCTTGATTAAACTATTCATTGGGTTCCCTGTATCTTTCAGTAGCCTCTCTTTGATGTACTGTCGAGTAGCACTATTGTTACTCATCGGGTATCTTTTACCTTTTTTTCATCGGGTAACACTTAATAGTGTTTGTCAGGTAACCTTGGCATTGGATAGTGTTGTGCCCTATCTATCAGTGTAGAGTAAATCAATGGTGCAGATGATGTTTTTATCTAAGTATACTAATGGAGAAATATATTGCCTTCAATCTACCCCTTTGACACTAGTATCAAAAATTGATATGTGCATAATACTAAAATTATTACACCACGTTTATATCCTTGTCATAATATGACTCCCCCTTACTGTGTGCATCAATATAGTGTATGAATATGTACATGTATACTATTTAATTTCTTTATGTATATTATTTCCCCCTTTTGTTTACTATACATATAATTTCCTCCTTTTAACCGAGTTGATGTACATATCAAATTCCCCCTTTCTTTGATACTGATGACAGAAACATACAACTTACAATATGCCAAAATTGTGACAAAAATGTGTAACTTACAATGTGTCAAATACGTTAGAATGGGTAATTTTAATATCTTCCATTAGTTTCTCCCATTGTTCTTTCAACTGTTCTAGTCTCATGTGTTGCAGATTTAGTCTTGCGTGCATATCATAAATGTTGTCTAGGACATAAATTTCAGGGGTGGCAATTAGAGCATTTGCCTGTGTCATATTTTGTTGTAGGAGTGTAAGTGTCAGTAAGAGCTTAACTTGGAGCTCATTGACCTCATCTTTGTACTTCATCTCTGCAAACTGAATGTCCTGTCTCTGTTTCCTATCCTGTATGGTTTTTTGATTGTGCAATTTAAGTTCTTCTTCTGTGTTGGCTATATTTTGTGCACTGGACTAAAGATCAACATCTATTTTTTCTATCTTGTCAGTATAATCCTTAGTGATTTGATCTAAAGTGCACAATTTATTGATTAAGGTAATGGCTTCTGATAAAATTGGGTCAATTGTACTTACCAATTCAGATAGCTTAACCTTTTTCAGTGCCACTTCCTGGCTTATTTTCTCCATGAGCTTGAATTCATACTTTTGTCCAAGTCTCTCTTCCATAGTCTTCTCAACATTGGTATTCTGAGATTTTACTGCATCTGTGAGTATGACCAGTTGATCAATAATTGGAGATTTTTGATCAATATCTATGTCTGGTACAATTTGTTGAAGTATATTTCTTGCTACTTCTAGTACCTTGGCCTCTTTTTCCCCTCTCTTCAGCTTGTCTTGAATGGATTTTCATTCACAGAGCTTTGCATATTTTGTCAATGTCATTGGATCCAATTTCCTTGGATCATAGACTGGAATCTCAATGATTTCATCCAAAGTTACTAGATTTTTATTCTTTCCTTTCTTCTTCTTTGAGATCTGAGGGGATGCAGATGTATGAACTACCATAGCTAGTTCATTTGTTCACTCTGAATTTCTTGGGGAAGGTTTTGTTGATGATGCATCTTGTGTTTTCTACTTAGTTTACACCTGTCAGTTATGTGAAGATGTATCTTCATTAACCTTGGGTTTTTTTATAGAATGTGCTCCTAATTTCTTTTCTATCTCATCCTTCTTTCCTTCTTCACCTTTTTCTGAAGGCTTGTCCCCTGTTTCCTTTTTAGTTTCTTCCTTATTCTGATCAGTAGATGTATCTTTCTGATCATTGGTTTCAGCTTGCTCTGTAGTTGTATCTGTTGTTCTTTTGGCTTCTTCATCACCCTTTTGTTTGAGTCTGCTTGTTTCCTTTTCATTTGATCCCTCATTTCCCTGTAGTAAGTCTATTTCCTTCATTAGGATATGCATGTTACTTTGAGCTATGACTTAGGCTTTGTCAGAATTGGTGTCCTTCTCATCAGTTAGTGCCTTGTCAGTAGTGACATCCTCATCTTTTTGTATAGCTTTTGTAGGGTCTTGCACTTTTGAGTGCATGATTGAAGTATCCTACACTTGTTCATCAACAATGTCAACTATCTTACCATCTGATGTTTTCAATAATTGATGGCTTTTTTGATCCTTAAGTGTGATAAATATTACATCATCTTTCTTCTTTGGATCATTGTCAGAATCATAGTGAGTGATATCTTGGATATTATCACCATGCCTGTATCTAAGTTAATAGGCTCATAATCACTTTCTTGATTGTCCAGAGAAATATGCTGAGGACTTGCATTTTCTGTCTCCTCCTCTCTGTGAGGTGTGTTTGTGAGAATTAATTTCTTCTCAACACTTGTTGACTCTGCCGGTAGATCCATGAGATGTCTCCATTTGGTTTTTGTCATTGAATCCAGTTCTATAAAATTGTTCTCTAGTACTTTGTAAGCCCTTATTTTGGCTACAAATTTACTTGAGTGTTTCTTTAGTACTTCTTGTATCTCTTCAACTTTGGATTTAGAAGGCATCAGTCTCACAAGAACTCTTTCGCTTGCTTCTCTTTTTGTTTGTAGGGCATATGACCATTGTTGGTATACCATTTTACCTAGCTCTTCAGGTATTTGATTTAAAAATTCAGCAGGGGCATACTTGTTCTTAATCATTGATTTTATGAATGCCTCTTGTATTTTATTCTGATCGTCTAGATTCAGTGTATCCCATTTCCTGATCTTTTTATCACTCATTGTGCCATGAGTAGCAATTGATTTGGTAGCTTCATCTACCATTTGATTTTTGAAGTTTTTCTTTACTACATCTGGTTCATCATCTTTGGTGTCATCCAAGTCAGCCTTTTTCCTAACAAACCTTTTTCTTTTCTTTGTTGGTGTGGTTTTGACAGGTTGTTGTTTTGTTCTTTTTGTTGGTTGCTTCCTCATATAGGTCCTTACTTGACCTTTCTTAAGTGGTGTGGTATCGGTAGCACCAGTTTGACTTCGTGTTCTTTGCTTCTTTGCAGGAGGCGGAGATAGAGGTGTATCATATTTAGTAGCCTCTATATATGATTTATTTTCTTCTAGTTCTTCACCGATGGTGCCCTATTCATCAATTTCCTCTTGTTGATCCTGCTCTTCTTCTGAGACCGATAGAATCTTCTTGAGATTCTTAACCATTTTAGCTTTATTTTTTATAGTCTTCTTGACTTCTAGGCCATGTTTTATCTTAGATTTGGCCTCCTCATATGTTCCAAACCTTGGTTATTTCTTATCAACGGGCTCATTGATCAGTGCCTCAATTGCACTTGTAGCTAGATCAATATTGATCTCATAGTCTAATGATGCTAACCAAGCTTTTCTTGGTACAACCAGTTTTATATATGTGTAGTCTGTGTTTTCCATGAAACATATCTCATCTTTGTGTTTTTAAACTAGTCGTTCAGGAATCCTAGTTCTTTCCATCATCTTTTCCTTGAAATCAAGGAAGTATGTAGACATGATAGACTCAAAGTTGTCTCCTAGTGACTTAATCAGTTCACTAATCTATTGGGTTACCGTTTTGGTAGAGTCCCATACAACTTTTC
This sequence comes from Thuja plicata, assembly GCA_018584345.1. Classification (NCBI taxonomy): domain Eukaryota; kingdom Viridiplantae; phylum Streptophyta; class Pinopsida; order Cupressales; family Cupressaceae; genus Thuja; species Thuja plicata. The sequence continues at coordinate 1,539,180 of MU224969.1, forward strand.
CTACTGAAGGAAAGTATTCTTGAAAATAGAAAAATGTACACATGATGAGTGATCCAAACTTACACGTGTTTCTCTTTGTAGACCTGATTTTGATCATATTTTCATCAAGTTGTTTAAATAGGATCTCACACAGATCCATCTGAATTCCTTTTGTTACAATCTTGTAAGTTGTGCTTACTACTGTTACAGAAATTCTGTTCATTTTGCTAGCCTAAAATTTTTTGTAACCAATAACACATGCACCAAATTTTAACTCTTCGTCGATGATTGTGTTTACTTTGAGACCTCTGTTGTCTCCTTTTGCATTGGTGAGTTTTGTAACTTCTTTCATGGATGGATGTTTGTGTTCCCTAGGCTTGTCGGTTATCGAATAACCATTGAAAACATGAAGAACATCCTTTGTTATTTGTTTGGGTTGGTCTAGCCATAGTTTGTTGTCATGCATCTTTCTCAAGACTAACCTAATCCATTTTGTCTTGAATTCCCTCAAGAAATGTAGGGCATTGGTTAACCCTTTGACCACCAAGTGTTTGTGTTCTTCTTTCAATTTTCCTTCGACATCACATATCTTCTTAAAAGATTCATCCATTTCTAGATCACCTATCTCTACAATCTTACAGTGAATATAAGACCTAACATCTTCTATGAGAAAAACCCTAGGCGGAATTTTTGAAAATGCACTGGCTTCATCAGGTTTCGATACAATTTCTAGATAGATTTTATACTTAGGTTCTACATATGTGCTATTCTTGATTATTTTCACCACATTATTCTTTTCATTCTTCAACTTAGTAGTTCTCGATGTGGTTGCCATTGTTTTTCAAGTACTTAGGGTTTTCTCAAAATTAGGGCTTTCTTAACAAAATAATGATAGAGATCTTTCGGTGCCTTTGGTACTTACTTCAATTCGCAATAGTGATGAGGAATCTATTCTCTGTGTATTGAATCAATCTGTAGATGCTTATGCTTTCTATTCTTTAATTTCTTTGATGTCGCTCTGCTTTCTCTTCAAACCGCGCGTAAAAAATGAAGTTGTCCCGTCGACTATTTATAGACTTTTTGACCTAAGTCTTTGCAATAAATGCTCAACAACTCATTGGGACATGAAATAGATTTCTTCGGGAGGATGTTTCCAATAATCATCGATGAAGTTATGATGCTTAGGGAAGTTTTTAACCACTTTGATTTTACCAACGGATATCGGTATTCTGTCACGACCAATTCTGAACTGTGTTTTCTTACCGACGGTCATCAAGTTACATTGGCAGTTTACCATATTTACTAGTGGACTGACAATTTTTGGTAAGCGTAAACAACTCATTATTGTGTTCACCAATGATTTTTGGTAAGTGTTTACCGACGATGTTGCATTCTTAGATTAGTAACAAGTAAAGTAGTATGCATATTTCGTTCATGTAGATTTTGACTATCTATCAATTTATATAATGGAACTGATGCAAAATATAACTTGGTATAGTGCAGTTCCATACTCACTTGTTCAGCTCAAGTGGGGTTGGTGGTGTCACTAGATCCATTGGATGGGGTGTCACCATTTTTATTGCTTAGTCCAGCTTCATCATTTCTTGAAGCTTTTATCTACATTTTGTCTCTCGCCCTCCGGATATCTTTAATGGTGTTACCATTAGGATATGTGCTTGTTTCTGTCAATCTGTCTTTGCAATCTTTCTTGAGGTGACCAACTTTATGACAGTGTAAGCATGCCATTCTAGGGTTTGACCAACCTCTAGACCTTTTGGTCCATGCTCTCATACAGTTTGTAGCAATGTGACCATATCTACCACATGTTGTACAGTTTGTCCAAGTGTTGTAATCCCATACATATTGATTACCTATTCTCTTTGGCTGATAAGGAACTTCTTTACCTTTTGACTTCCATGCTTGCCTTTTCTTTTTCCAGCATTCTTCAGATGTGTGCCCATTCATCTTGCATGTAGGATAGTATTTGTCCATGTAGATTTCCTTCTTTGGCTTTTCTATCTTGCTCTTGCATTCATAAGCCTTATGTCCTTTCTTGTTACATTTATAACAAAATCTTATGAATGAAGGTGTAGGTGTAGATTTAGGAGTACCTTTCATTTTACCTCTTCATGTATTTTATGTGTGCCCTTTCTTTCCACAGTGCTTGCATGTTAGACTTCTTGGTCTTGGATTTTCATAGACATTCTTTGGATTTGATGATTCTCCATTTTCGGTAAAGCCTATACCATTGTTGTTGTTGACTCTTCGTTGTCCCTCAAGAAAGTCATCCATTCTTTTATTGCTTTCTTCAGCCTTTCTGATAATCTCATTATGCTATTGTTGAATTCTAACCTCATGCTTTAGCTTTTCATTTTCTTCTCTTAGTTCACCAATAATATGTATTCTCTCAATGAGTTCCACATTTATTCTGTTTGCTTCTTGAATCATAAGGATAATCTGATTTGTGAGATCATGGTAATGCTCAGCATGTCTTTAAATTTTCATTTTATTTTCTTTTAGTTTCTCTAAAATCTTCCTTCTATCATCAATAGAAAGTGTTCTCTCTATTTTAGCTTGTCTGGCAGAACTCATCACATCATTCATTCTTACCATCTGGGTCCCTTGACCGATTTGCAACATCTTTATTTTCTATGTCAGATGTAGATTGATCTCCTTTAGATTTGTGATGTTCTCTTTTGATGTATTTGATGTATTACTTGCATTTGATCTTGAAGATTTAAATAAATCTAGAACATTTTCTTCTTGATAGTCTATTTCATTGTTCCCGATAGCCATACCTTTTCTTTCATCCAACAACTCTCTCACCTTTATTCTTGTTTCTTTATACTATTCATAGAACATCTGTATCTCAAGCTTTTTGTTCTCAATATTTTTATCAAGTTTGTACTTCTCCATTGTATGATCTTTTCTCTTAAGCCTTTAAGATTTTCAAGAAGATATGTAGCTCTGATACCAATTGTTGGAATTAATGGGAAGTAGTACTAAGAGGGGAGGGGTGAATTAGTATCTCTAAAACTTTTAGCACCTTACACAATTCATCATTAGTAATAATTCAATTCTGATTTAACAACCATTACTATTATTCTTTCTTATGTATCTATTGTTTGTTCACAATCTTTAATAGTTTTCACTCATTCATAGAAACATTCATGAAATTGACAAACACATAACACAAGATATGGTATCGCAGAAAACTCCTGTTAGGAAGTAAAAACTGTGGTGGGGATGGCACCCACAAAACTTCACTATCTGCAGAATGGAAGGGAGCCGATTAAGGCTTACAATTTGATCACTTCTGATGATCTACCCTGTTAAGAGTATTAAGGTGGAGACCTGTTAAGATCTACTCTGTTAAGAGCTTTAGCAACACTGATTTAAGTGTGCACTCAGTTATGAGATTTACAATAGGATGGTTAAGCCCACCTTTCTTGAAAGGATTTCATTAGTGTACTACACTTGTTAGAATGAGTACAAATGTTAACCTAACTATATGCAATCTACTATTGCTGATTTACATATCCATTAAATCTTTTACCATAATAATATCACCTTAAGTGATTAATGAATACATTTTCTCTGCTTGTCGGTAGCCTCTGTTCTGTTCTTGAAAACTGATTAGATTCTGTTGTGTTCTTCTGCATGAATTCTCTATCTAGTCTTTAGTTTCTCTTCGTGGCTACTATCTTCATTGAACAATAACTATTCTCAATGGATTGAGCACCTATTTATACAAGTATTTGACCTATCTTGGAATTCATGTTTTACAATTTTAACTCTCAGATCCAAGGTTTACAACTTGACCTTGATCTTTAGTTTGCATGTTTGAAAACAGTAAAAATAATTAAAACAATAACAATTACATTGCTTCCTCCATACATAATGGATTTAAAAGAAAATCAAGAAGTTATAAATACAACTTCAGTGATTTATCTGACGTGGAAAGTCAGATCCACTTTTTGTGGAATGTAACTGACTGTCGATTCTTGGTTGTTGATTTGAACTTATAGTCTGTCGGCGTTCCTTGACTGAACTATTCATTGGGTTCCTTGTATCTTTTGGTAGCCTCTCTTTATTGTACTGTCAGGTAGCACTGTTGTTACTCGTCGGGTATCTTTTACCTTTTTCTCATCGGGTAACACTTAACAGTGTTTTTAGGGTAACCTTGGCATTGGATAATGTTTTGCCCTGTCTATCGGTGTAGAGTAAACCGATGGTGCAGATCATGTTTTTCTCTAAGCATACTAATGGAAAATATAATGTCTTCACTATGTGGGGTATTTTAAAGATTTCCAAAAATGAATGCGTGAGAGATAACGTATTCCAACTGGTATTGTAGAAAAATATAAATATGATATATGTGTTACTGTGGATTCCTATACATGCATGTTGCAGGTGGTACAACCAAGAACTTCTTGGGCTTTACCAATGGGTTATGAAGTTTATGGTAATATTGTGTCACTTTGTGTTGATGAGTTATTATCCTAACCAATTGATGTCACTACTCCTAGGTTTGGTACCTATGAAGAAACCTATTTGCAAATTCATTCACAGTTGAAGGCACATGGGATAGAGAGAAGAGTAAGGAAAAAGGTTGATGATTTAACCAAAAAGAGTGTCATTACAAAAGATATGATGAGTAAGATGAAAAAGAAGTTTGAAACTAAACAAGAAGGAACTTCTATTGTTTTTGTGAATAAATATGATGTAGAGGTTGTAACTCCTACAATCGATAAGGCAACAAGGAGAACTACAAGGATTTCCACAATTATAAAGGAGAAGGTGAAGGTGAAGGAAGTAGAGAAAAGACCTATGAAAGAACAAAGAACTTACAAGAGAAAGAAAGGAATGATTCATGGTTACAAAGAGTCTAGGAGAAAAAGAGAAAAGAAGCCTACTATTGAAGAAGATGAAGCTAAAACTGATTTAGACAAAGATCAAGTAGAGTTGAAGGATAGTGGGTGTTAGTAATAATTGAGAGGGGGGGTTAGTAGTAAATTATCTAACACCCCCCCTCTAATAAGCCCACCTTTCTTGAAATGATTTCATTAGTGTACTACACTTGTTAGAATGAGTACAAATGTTGACCTGACTGTATGCAATCTACTATTTCTAATTTACATAGCCATTAAAGCTTTTACCATAATAATATCACCTTAAATGATTGATGAATACATTTTCTCTACTTGTCGATAGCCTTTGTTAGGTTCTTGAAAATTGATTAGATTCTATTGTGTTCTTCTGCATGAATTCTCTATCTGGACTTTAGTTTCTCTTCGTGGCTACTATATTTATTGAACAACAACTATTCTCAATGGATTGAGCACCTATTTATACAAGTATTTGACCTATCTTGGAATTCACATTTTACAATGTTAACTCTCAGATCCAAGGTTTACAACTTGACCTTGATCTTTAGTTTGCATGTTTTAAAACAGTAAAAATAATTAAAACAATAACAATTACATTGCTTCCTCCATACATAATGGATTTAAAAGAAAATCAAGAAGTTATAAATACAACTTCAGTGATTTATCTGACGTGGAAAGTCAAATCCACTTTTTGCGAAATGTAACTGACTATCGATTCTTGGTTGTCAGTTTGAACTTACAGTCTGTCGGCATTCCTTGACTGACTGTTTGTCAGGTTACCTGTATCTTTCGATAGCCTCTCTTTGTTGTACTATTGGGTAGCACTATTGTTACTCGTCAAGTATATTTTACCTTTTTTTAATCGGGTAACACTTAACAGTGTTTTTAGGGTAACCTTGGCATTGGATAATGTTGTGCCCTGTCTGTCGGTGTAGAGTAAACCGATGGTGCAGATCATGTTTTTCTCTAAGCATACTAATGGAAAATATAATGTCTTCACTATGTGGGGTATTTTAAAGATTTCCAAAAATGAATGCATGAGAGGTAACGTATTCCAACTGGTATTGTAGAAAAATATAAATATGATATATGTGTTATTGTGGATTCCTATACATGCATGTTACAGGTGGTACAACCAAGAACTTCTTGGGCTTTACCAATGGGTTATGAAGTTGATGGTAATATTGTGTCACTTTGTGTTGATGAGTTATTATCCTAACCAATTGATGTCACTAATCCTAGGTTTGGTACCTATGAAGAAACCTATTTTGCAAATTCATTCACAGTTGAAGGCACATGGGATAGAGAGAAGAGTAAGGAAAAAGGTTGATGATTTAACCAAAAAGAGTGACATTACAAAAGATATGATGAGTAAGATGAAAAAGAAGATTGAAACTAAACAAGAAGGAACTTATATTGTTTCTGCGAATAAATATGATGTAGAGGTTGTAACTCCTACAATCGGTAAGGCAACAAGGAGAACTACAAGGATTTCCACAATTCTAAAGGAGAAGGTGAAGGTGAAGGAAGTAGAGAAAAGACCTATGAAAGAAAAAAGAACTTACAAGAGAAATAAAGGAATGATTCATGGTTACAAAGAGTCTAGGAGAAAAAGAGAAAAGAAGCCTACTATTGAAGAAGATGAAGCTAAAACTGATTCAAACAAAGATCAAGTAGAGTTGAAGGCTAGTGGGTGTTAGTAATAACTGGACAAAATAGATTTAAATCATTTACTTATCTCTGGCTTTATCTTGTCGATGAAAACAATGATAACTACCAGTTAAGTCTATATTTAGCTCTTCTAGCTAGATATTTTATCATTTCTGAACTTCAGTTAACTTTGATGTTTTAACTCTTTGTAAGCTTTGGTAAATACTCCAATTCTCTTTGGGCTTCTCCATTGGGTTACACTATGATTCTGGCCATCGAGTATGCTTGTGATTCTACTCGTCAATAATGCTTATCGATTTTCTTTCTTGGACATCACAGTGACTTGCCTTTCGGTGATCTTTGTCTGTCAGGTTCCACTAGCCATCGGTGTTTGAAGTCACATAGTGAATGCTTGTCTTTTATGCATTATTGAAAGCTTAAAATTTATCTCTCTGATTCTCTGAATTCTTTGACACTTTGATTATAACCAATTAGATTATATCAAGTTGAAAACAATGACAATACAATCCATTAACTGATTTAATGTCTTACATTATCCTTTTATATTTCAGTTATCAACTTAACATCTTCAAACATTCAATTAGTTACATGTCATCAATCTCACCCTTTGCCATTGATGGAAACACACTACATTATCATACTATACTATTACTAATACAATATGAAATATAACCATTTCATCAATCTTTCCTATTGTAACTATTACAAATGTCTGGCTTTTGGTAAGCTCAAATAGCTAAGATTTGTTTCTTGCAGAGTGGATATTTCAATCTTTAGTCCTTTCATTGGATAGATCTAGCAGCTAATGTCTTTTTTTTTATATGTGTTTTGTCTTGACTATTCCTCTTCTTGATAATCTCTTTTTCCTTTGACAACAATCTCTCTCTTTGTATGAACTCTCTCCCTTTGTTACTTCTCTCCCTTAGATGGATATTTCATCTCTCTCTCTCTCTCTCTCAATATTAATTAACTCTTTCTTCTGATTCTTAGGAACTTCACTTCATGGATCATGATATAATATTTTTTGATAATGAGATAATTAATCTCTCCCTTTGACAACAATGCCAAACAAGTTTCTTCTATATCATCTTCATCCCTTTATAATATTGTGTGTGAATTAATTACACATTCATGAGATTAGTTTATTTAGCTACAATCCTATGGAAAATATAAACAATTTAAGCTAAAGAATCGTAGGTAAATCAATAATCATCTCATGGTTTTCTAGCTAGTATGCTAGTAAAGCTCTCAGCCTTAATCTCTACTAGTGACAATCCTAGAATGAGAAATTGATAAAATGTATGTCTAATCTAGCTCAATTCTCTCAAGTGATGACAATAATGAATTCATATGCAATTAAAATGCTCTCCATAATGCTCAATTGCTATGATGATCTCTCAATTATGCTCTAATTTCTGTAAAAATGGCTATAGGTTTGATGCTTTGCATTCAAATTTCTAGGATATGATTATGCTTAAAAATGGCTTGTATTTATAGAAAATTCCCAAGTGTAGAGGGTAGAGTTACTTGATCATGATTAATCCTTGGTTGAGTAAAAGGATTTGAGATGGTTTCAAATGGGAGGAAAATTTAAATTATTGTCTCAAAGGTTGATACAAAGAGACAAATATGAGTGATTGAGATTCAAAGTTGAAAATGAGTGATTGAGATTCAAATTTAGGAGTGATCCATGTGCTTTGTGTTCTCAATTCCCATTAGTTTCTAAAATTCATGTTGAAAGATATTATGATTATTTAGTTCAATCAATTAATTAAATTAGCCATGTAGGGATGAATAGGTTCAATTTGATTTTTGATTTAAAACTATACAATTAATTGATTAAAATCAATTATATAATTTTGATTGATCCTTTTAGGATTATATTTGATTATTTGATGTCATGGTTAATTAATCCTTTGATTTAACTTGATTTTGTCTACTTTGATTGATAAATGTCCATTTGAATTGATTTCGATCCATTTGAATTGAATTTAGAGCATTTGGCTGAGATTTGCAGATTTGGTTGATTCAAGGATGCCTGCCTAGTTTTAGGTGTCTACAAATGCCCCTCGTTGAATTAATGTGTGAAGAAATTTGATTCAAAGAAAATCACATGTCTTGATCATTGATTTGATACTGATTGATTGATTGATAAAACTTATCTGATTGATTGATTTGAAACCCTGATTTGATTGCTAAAACCCGATTCACCACTGATTGATTTGAAACCCTGATTTGATAAGATACAGAATGCCCCACTGATAAAATTTTGAATTTTCAATGCCCCAGATTTGATACAGAGCCCTGATTTAATGATATGATGATGCCCCCTCAGAAATGAAATAGATTGATCTCCAGAAGTAAAACATGATGAGACTGATGTAAAACAAGATTCAAGATGACTTCATTTTTGAAAAAAATTAATGATGACGATGATATCACAACATGCCCCAGTTTGCAGAAAAATGTAGATTTAGGTCACACTGGGTAAAAATGCCTCCAAAATTAGGTCAAATAGCTTAAATAGGTTGAAAAACCCAAATTTACTATTCATTTTCACTTTTTACTGTTGAGATTTTTCTCTTATCCTATGGAGATGATCAGCCATGGTGGTACCTATTTGAGAGCATCAGTTTGAGAGAGGATGTCGGTACCAAAGACCCTTGGATTATAGATCTCTAGTGAGTGATTTTGACCCTCCTCATGCATTTGTTGCATGTTTTTAATATCATTTATGTCAATTTTTCATTCTTTTTAGATTATTTTCTGTAAAATGTCGCGTAGGATTGTTTAAATGACGCCTAGAGTAGTAAAACACCGCCTCCACGCTATCAAATGATGTGTAGGAGTAGTTGAGCCATGCCTAGGAGCTAGGTCAACTTTACCAAACCATATTTAAAATGTCTCTCAATGAAACCTTAAGATTTAAATACCGCCTAGGAATGCTTAAGTAACACCTAGGTTGATGAAATACCACTTAGATAATGAAGTACCACCTTTGATAGATTAAATGAAGCATATGATGTTTAAAATGATGTGTAGGTTAAAATGCTGCGTACACTTAGCCAAGTGATGCCTATAGGAAAATTTTGATGGAAACTTGATTTGAAACTCAAACTTTATTGTTGATTGATTTTTTGGATTAACAATTTGGTTTCCAAGATAGATAAATCTGTTGTAGTAATGTGAACAAGTGATTAGGATATTAGGATAATCGTACTAATGAATGTTTGATTTGTCAATTTGATAGGATAGATAACTGATCATATTGGTCCTCTCTCAAGATCTAGAGGTAGGAACAATAATTTTATTGCGCTTAAGAAGAGAAAAGATTGATTGAATTAGATTTATTGGCTTAGGATAATCCATTGATAGAAAAAGTCTGATATAATTGATGACATTAATTTTTCCATTAGTACACTTAGTGAAAAATATTGACAGAGATCATCGGTACAAGCATTACCGATGGACTATAAGCATTACCGGTGAACAACAAGCATACCTGACAGAATACAAAGGTCACGAGAAAATGCTAAGTATAGAATTGACCGACGAACATTGAAAAGTGTTGCACCGACGAAGTGAACAAGACATCACCGACGGGTCAATAACATAACGTTGAGATCATCACCGACGACACAATTTTGAGAATAAAACTGACAGAATAGAAAAGGCATACCCGATGACCAGTTCAAGAAAGGAACACTGATGACAAAGAAAACTGACCGTCAGAACCGACAGTCAGTTAGAGAACCCACAAATAGTGGATCTGCGTTTTACACATCAAATAAAGCAATGTAATTCTATTTATAGAGTTTTAATTTGTTTTAAATCACAACTTGAGGGTCAAGCAAGCTTTATGTAAATATTTTAAATTATCCTAATGGATCTAAAACATATCTAACTAAAGATCAAGGTCAAGTTGTAAACCTTGGATCTAGAGTTAACTTGCGAAGCAAGAATCAAGAATTGAGCCAAAATCTAGTATAAATAGATGTTCAAATCAATTGTGAGTTATGAATTCATTATTGTTGATAGCCATGATGAGAATCTAAGGAGCATAAGGTAGAATTCATGCAAAGTTCAGAAATAGATCATATCAGTTGTCAAGAACACACAAAGGCTACTGACGAGAAGACAAAGGTATTATTCAATCATGGAAGGATGATTACTCATACATAGGAAGCTTTATTGGATCTTTTATCATTAACTAGAGATTGCATACATCATTAGATCAAAGACTTATGTAGTTGCATTCTAACAAGTGCATCACATCTAAAATCCTTTTGTAGAAGGTACACTTAACCGTTCTTTACAAATCTCTTAACAGAGTGCACACTTAACAGTGTTCCTAAAGCTTCAAATGAAGTAGATCTTAACAGGTCTCCACTGTAATACTCCTAATAGGGTAGGTCATTAGAAGTGACCAATTGTAAGCCTTAACTGACCCCTTCTTATCTGCAAATAGTGAAGTCTTGTGGGTAACAATCCCCACCGCATTTTTTACTTCCTAACAGGAGTTTTCTGCGATATCATATCTTATGTCATGTGTTATCTATTTTCATGAACGTTTCTTTTATGGTTACATATTAAATAGCTTATGATATGATTGCATATACATAAAGAAAGATGAACAATTAGATAAGATAATTTACAAACTGATGATTAAGGGTTAATGGGCTAACCAAGAAAAGTTTTAGAGGTACTGATTCACCCCTCCCCTCTCAGTACATCATTCCAATATAATTCCAACAATTGGTATCAAAGCTAAGTCTCTTTCTTGAAAAGCTTAAAGACTTGAGAGAAAAGATCGGAGCAATGGAAAAGTACAAACTGGAAAAGACTATTGAGAATGAGCAATTGCAGATGTAGATTAACTATGAGCAGTATAAAGAGGCGAGAATCAACTTAAGAAAACTTCTTGATGAAAGAAAGATTATGGCAACCAAGATGAATGAGAAAGACTACAAAAAAGTGGAAATACAAGATTACTTTGATACAGTAGAACCATCAATGAGCAAAGCTTCAGATGCATCAATAGAAGAAATCACAAGTCTACAAGAGGTCAATCTACATCTGAAAGATCAAATCAAGATGTTGTAAATCGGTCAAGAAACTCAAATGTTAAAAATGATTGATGTCATGAATGATGCAAGAAAGGCTGAAAATGAAAGAATACTAGCCATTGATGATAGGAGGAAAATTACAGAGAAACTACAAGAGAAAGAATCATAAATTCAAAGACTTACTGAGCATCACCATGAGGTTACCAACCAGATTATTCTTATGAGTCAAGAAGCAAACAGATTAAATACAAAACTCATTGAAAGAATACAAATCATTGGTGAGATAAGAGAAGAGAATGAAAATTTTTTAGCATGAAATCAAAGTCCAGAATCAACACAATGAATTGATCAAAAAGGCTGAAGATAGAAACAAAAGGATGGATGCTTTTCTTGATGGATAGAGAAGAGTGAACAACTACATAGGATTAGGGTACAATGAGAATGGTGAATCTTCTAATCAACCAGATCAGAGGAATAATTTCACACCCCAAGATCCAAGAAGATGTCATGCAATCACTGTGGAAAATTAGGCCACACATCAAACATTTGCAGAAGCAAAATGAAAGGTATTTCTCAAACTCAATCTACTTTCATTGGTAATTGTTATAAATGTCAAAAGAAAGGACACAAGGCACATGAGTGCAAATCCAAAGTGACAAAACCAAAGAGAAAGACCTATATGGACAAGTACTATCCTACCTGCAAGATGAATGGGCATACACATAAGGAATGCTGGAAAAAGAACAACAAGGCATGGACACCAAAGGAAACTGATAAGAGCAACAAATCAACAAGAGTAGGTAACTCATATGTTTGGGACTATAACACATGGGTAAACTGTACAACATGTGGAAGGTATGGTCATATTGCTGCCAACTATATGAGAAAGTGGACCAAAAGGTCAAGAGGTTGGATCAATCTAGGTATGGCATGTTTACATTGTCATAAGGTTGGACATGTGATAAAAGATTGCAAAGACCGACTAACAAACACAAGTACACATCCCAATGGAAATACCATTGATGACATCAAGAGAATGAGAAACAAGATGTGGGTAAAGGCCAAAAACACTGAAGGTACTAGAACAAGCAATGCAAATGGTGACACCTCATCCAAAAGATCTAGTGACATCACTTCATCCAACTAAATTTCACAAGTATAGAACTGCATTATGACAAGTTACATTATACGTCGATTCCATCACACATAGTTCATATTATAATATTAGCATGAATAAAGATGCAATATATTGTTATTTCCTAAATTATTGAAAAACAACCATCGGTTATTGGGCACACTTTGCATCGATGAACACACACAGAAAGGTTAGCACTACTTACCAAAATGTATCAGTCATTACAGAAGCTAAGTGTAAATTGACGAATATCGGTGAACGTTGAATCAACAAAAGCTGTCTTCGCAACCTCACTGACAATCATCGGTGAAGTCTCCAAAACTGCTAGCAACCCCGATGCTTTGCACAGACACTAAAGATGTTATGAATGTCTCTAACTAAAAAATTAGTCTTCATATACCGACGAGTTGGTAAGCATTAATGACAACTTAGGGCACAAAAAGGTTATAAAAGCCCGACGGGTAAACTCATTTTTGCACCCATGATTTTCGAGTAGAGAAGAGTAGACAAGAGCGATTTTAGAGAAATTTGGAAAGTGACCTAACAGAAATCAATTTGACATGAAACATTCACATTCATAGGCAATCACAGAGAATTCATAAGTAATAACACTCACCGGCCGCACTATTTTATTTACGAAAAGCCCTAAATTTCTACAAACAAGATGGCATCGAATTCTAGAGTTGAGAAAATTAAGGAAGATAAGAAGAAATCCTTCAAGATTTTTAGTAGAGGCTCGTGTGATGAACCTAAACACAAGTTACACCATTAAATAGCTTCACAACCTAACAATTTCGGAGCATTCTCTAGAATCCCACCTAAGGTTTTACTGGTAGAGGACATAAGGTCCTATATTCACTGCAAGATCTCAGAAATAGGAGATCTAGATCTAGATAATGCCTATAGCACACTATGTGATGATTCTAGAAAGCTCAAAGAAGAGCACAAACATTTGGAAGTAAAGGGACTCACAACTGCACTGCATTTTCCCAAGGTCTTCAAGACCGAATGGATAAAGATTGTTCTTAGCAGAGTTCACAACAAGACTTTATGGATAAATAGGCCAAATCCAATAAAAAAGGATGTTATTCATGCCATCATAGGTTATCCTATAACTGATAAACCATAGGCTCACAAGCACCCATCTCTGGAAGAAGTGGAAAAACTGACTGGTGCTAAATCATATAAAAGAGCACTAAAGGTCAACACCATTACTGATGTAGAGCTTAAGTTTGGAGCATGTGTTGTTGGATATAAGATCTTCCAAGCAAGCCAAATGAATAGCATATCTAGTACTACTATGAGCACATCATACAATATTATCAAACAGGGGAAGAAGATGGATCTCACAGAGATCCTGTTACATCAGCTAGAGGAGAACATGTGCATAATAAGGTCTTCAAGGACAAACACTTGTAAGTTTGGTTCCCTCATAATGTGCATATTATTTTACTTTGAAGAATACTTTCCTTCCATTGGAAAAGTTGTATGGGAAACAAGCAGACCCATAACCATTCAGATTGGTGAATTCATAGAGTCACTAGGAATAGATTTTGATAATGTTATGCATGAGTATTTAAAAAAAATTAAGGAAATACTGCAAGCCAGAACAAGAATTCTTGAAAATATGATAGAGGAACACCAAGAAGACATATGTTTCATGGTAGATACCGATTTCACATACATCCAAGCAGTCGTACCAAGGAAATCATGGCTTTCAAAATTAGAATATGAAATCAAAGCAAGATTAGCTAATGAGTGCATCAAGGCACTATTAAATGAACCAGTAGACAACAAGCAACTAAGATTTGGTACCTATGAAAAGGCCAAACAGAAGATTAAAACAAATCTTGTTGTCAAGAAGGCTATAAAATAGTCAAAAATAATGGTGAAGAATTTGAAAAAGCACTTGAATATATCTTCTGAAGGAGAAGAAGAAAGAGAAGGTGAAGAGGAACAAGAGGGTAAGGAGGAAGTCACCAAGGTCCAGCTTCCCATCAGTGATACAACAAAGAAAAATGAATTAGAGGAAGAGAAGTCTGATTCACCACCTCCTCCTCCACCAAAGAAGTCAAGAACAAGGAGTCAAACAACAAAGGATGCAACTCCTTCTCCCATGGTAAAAGGAAAGGTGTATAAAAGGAAACCTGACACACCAAAGGAAAAACAACTAGTTAGGTCACCTACCAAAAGGAGGAAATTTGTTCAGACAAATGAGGATTTAGAGGACTTAGCTATGGATGAACCTAACACTACAAAACAAGGAAAGGAAACAGCAAAGGTTACATCACCCACTGAAGACATTGATGAAATATGTAAGTATATTTCTGAAGTAGCATCTCTTGGACATCCTAAGATTAGGAAATGGTTAATATGGGATTCTGTAGAATAGAATAAGATTGAATATGCACTTATAGCTAAGATGTGAAGACACTATTATATCCCACTACAATTCACTACACGCGATGTACCACAAGAACTATTAATTAGAATATCTTCTAGATTCACTTTTGCACTTCATGAGGAGAAGAGGATAAGAGAAAGAGTACTTGTTTCTCTTATGCCTCCTGAATCAAAAAGAGAAGAAATCA
>MU224969.1:1554560-1565317 GCA_018584345.1 Thuja plicata
AATTAGAATATCTTCTAGATTCACTTTTGCACTTCATGAGGAGAAGAGGATAAGAGAAAGAGTACTTGTTTCTCTTATGCCTCCTGAATCAAAAAGAGAAGAAATCAATGAAATCATGGAGAAACATTCAAAAAATTTCTCACCTAAGATGAGAGCTTAGAGAAGCTTATAGAGCTAGAACAAGAAACCCATGATACATGGAGCAAGATACTCAATCCTGCTGAGAAGATCAGTTATGAGAAGGAAACCGTCAATCAGAGAGATAAATCAATAGCTAAGTTAGACAATGAAGACATGCAAATAACTGGCCAGAAACAGATTGATATTATAGATGAAGAATGGCCAAAAGATGGTGAAGATAATCAAGTACCAACAAGTCCAATACACATCAGTTTAGAGCATGAAGAAGTTACTAAAGAAGAATTGTCAATAAAAGGTAACTTAACTGATGATATAAATGATGAATCATGGTTAGACAAAATTGTCAATGACACCATAGGACAAGATGCTACAACAGAAGTTCAAAAAGATGAAGACATAAATGCTGAAAAGGGCAATATCGATGGACAAGATACAACTATTGACACTGCAACAATGAATACACCTACAAATATGAATATTTTAATAGATGCTATTGATATTTAGTCAATTTAGGACAAATCATCTAATAAAGATGATAATATACCCAAGGATATGGATACATATGAAAACAAAGTTGTATCAAACACTCAAAAGTAAACAGATACCAAAATGAAGGATGCAACCAACAATTAGCAAGAAGTGTCAAACGAACAAACCAAAGAAGCTGATAATAAAATAGAGGATACACTGAGAAAGGGTGAAGAAAAAGATAAAAGTGAAGGAGTCAAGCAGGATGAAGGTATAAAACTTAAAGAAGATACATCTGTTGATACACCTAAGGTAAATGAGGAGATGTCTTCACCAAACCAGCCGGTGGACTCAGAACATATACAAAAGGATGCCTCATCTTCTCAACCCTCACCTACCAAGTCAACCCAATCTCAAGCTTTACAGATGGTAGTACATCAATCTACCACCCAGCCAAAGAAGAAGAAGAAGAAAATAGTAAAGAAAGACATCTTGGCTATTACACTGGATGAAGTAATAGAAGTTCCAAACTAGGATATTACCTCTTTGGAAAGTGATAAACTTCAAGAGTTTGGAGTGCTATGTCAAATAAAATCCATTCAAAAGAAAATGATACAATAACAAAGGGAAACAATGGCACTTGACAAGGCAAGAGATATTCTCCAACAACTTTTTCTTGAGGTAAAACTTGAAGCAAATGCTACAGTTAAGGAACAAATTTTTGTTCTTACCGACGCAATCATAGAGCAGAATACAGATGCCGAACAAGCTATGGAAGAACAAGTATAAAATAAGTATCAATACAAATTAATTGATAAAATCAGCCAAGAAGTGGCACTGAACAAGGTAAAGCTCTCTGAACTAACTGATCAATTAGAGCCAATGATTGTTGAAGTAATTACCTTAGTTCAAAAGATGTGCACACTTGAAAATTTTACAAAAGAAAATAGTGACAAATTAGCAGAGATAGATTCTAATGTCACAACAAGTGCACAAATCCTAACCTCAAATGCAGACAGTATCAAGGCACATCAAGAAAAGGTCATTAAGGATAACAGGCTAAGGCAAGAAATATGGGATCCTGAGACACAACTAAGAGGTGAGATTATAGAACTATAGGCAAACATTCTGCCTAATCTTACTATTCTACAACAACATATTTCTGATGCAAGAAACCTTATTGCAACCCCAAAGATGTCTGTAGTAGAAAACATCTATGATATACATGTAAGGATATCACTAGAGAACATGGCTCTAGAAATGCTAAAGGATAAATGGGAAAAGATGATGGAGGAGATCAAGTCCTCACATTCCCACCTTTTTGACAAGCTGTAAGTACCTTTGCCTTTAGAATAAAAAAAGGAGGAATAGAAAGGAAATGTATATTGTATGTACAGAAGGAACATATATATAAAGATAGTTATGTACAATATATATCAAAAAAGGGGAAAAAAAGTACATAAGGACATGTATATATACTTACACTTACCAGTATATACATAGGGGAAGTCATTCAAATGACTAAGGAGTATACATAGGTGTACATACTAATACACTCAGTATATTGCACATATCATGTTTTTGATACTAATGTCAAAGGGGGAGATTGATGACATTAATTTTTCCATTAGTACACTTAGTGAAAAAAATTGACAGAGATCATTGGTACAAGCATTAACGATGGACTACAAGCATTACCAACGAACAGGGAGCATACCCGACAGAACACAAAGTTCATGAGAAAATGCTAAGTATAGAATTGACCGATGAACACTGACAAGTGTTGCACCAACAAAGTGAACAAGACATCACTGACGGGTCAATAACATAATGTTGAGATCATCACCGACGACACAGTTTTGAGAACAAAACTGATAGAATAGAAAAGGCATACTCGATGACCAGTTCAAGAAAGGAACACTGACGACAAAGAAAAATGACCGTCAGAACCGAGAGTCAGTTAGAGAACCCGCAAATAGTGGATCTGAGTTTTACACTTCAGATAAAGCAATGTAATTCTATTTATAGAGTTTTAATTTGTTTTAAATCACAACTTGAGGGTCAAGCAAGCTTTATGTAAATGTTTTAAAGCATCCTAACATATCTAAAACATATCTAACTAAAGATCAAGGTCATGTTGTAAACCTTGGATCTAGAGTTAACTTGTGAAGCATGAATCAAGAATTGAGCCAAAATCTAGTATAAATAGATGTTCAAATCAATTGTGAGTTATGAATTCATTATTGTTGATAGCCATGATGAGCATCTAAGGAGTAGAAGGCAGAATTCATGCAAAGTTCAGAAATAGATCATATCAATTGTCAAGAACACACAGAGGCTACCGATGAGCAGACAAAGGTATTATTCAATCATGGAAGGATGATTACTCATAAATAGGAAGCTTTATTGGATCTGTTATCAGAAATTAGAGATTTCATACATCATCAGATCAAAGACTTATGTAGTTGCATTCTAACAAGTGCATCACATCTAAAATCCTTTTGTAGAAGGTGGACTTAACCATTCTTTACAAATCTCTTAATAGAGTGCACACTTAATAGTGTTGCTAAAGCTTCAAACGAAGTAGATCTTAACAAGTCTCCACTGTAATACTCCTAACAAGGTAGGTCGTTAGAAGTGACCAATTGTAAGCCTTAACCGGCCCCTTCTTATTTGCAGATAGTGAAGTCTTGTAGGTAACAATCCCCACCATAGTTTTTACTTCATAACAGGAGTTTTCTGCGATATCATATCTTGTGTCATGTGTTATCTATTTTCATGAATGTTTCTTTTATGGTTACATATTAAAGAACTTATGATATGATTGCATATACATAAAGAAAGATGAATAATTAGATAAGATAATTTACAAATTGATGATTAAGGGTTAATGGGCTGACCAAGAAAAGTTTTAGAGGTACTAATTCACCCCTCCCCTCTCAGTACATCATTCCAATATAATTCCAACAATAATTCCCTTGATTTGCAAAATAGGTACATTTTTGTAAACTATATTATGGAATCTATCTTCTTGGATTCTAGATTTAGATTAGGAGCTGATGGATCTAGAGTTTTGAGTCATTGAGCTTTGTGGTTTGAGTTTCCTTTTAGACATCCCTCAATTTTAGCTGAACTAGGGTCTATTGATAGTTAATGCAGAGCGATGGTACTCTGACCACAACAATTTCCACCTTCCACTCAGTGAGATGACCATCACTCCAGAGGATGTATACTAACTACTCCATATCCCTACTCATGGGGAATGAGTATGTTATGATTTAGTATATGATGGGAGTGTATGTAGATGTGTCTTTGATGATGATACTATCAAAGATGATACCATTACATGGGCACAATTTGCTTCTTTTCTGACATTGCCAACAGTTTTAGGTGATGTGATAAGAGGTTTACTACTTCTTGATCGATGAGGTCAAGGATTCTCCATTAGATGGGACCGCATTCTTGAGGATTTGATTGCATAGCCTTGATGTTTTGATTTGGGATCATGTGTGTCAGCTCAGCTATACCATGATTTTCATGAGATTGTATATAGGTTGAGTGCAAAAATGTCTCTTGGTGTAGTTTTACTTCAGTTATGGATATGGGAGCATATAACCATTACGATACTAATAGCGGCATGTGTTTGAGGTTGTGGGTGTCCATATGCCTTTTTATATGGTGGCATGGTTGTCTAGGATCATCTGGGAAAAGTAGAGTATTGGCATCAGATGATTGATGATATGGATCAGGTCATATGGAGACCATATTTGGGATGTGAGGGTTGGTGGGAGGATGATGATGAGCTCCCATACATGTTTTTTCCAAGGTGGATGATTGGTTAATCACCACTCGTGATTGAGAGATTTTGTTTCAGATGAGTTTCTAGGTAGTATGGCCGAGTTTAGAACATGCCTCAGGGTATGGCCCTATATGCACGAGTACAAGTCAAGCGGTCTATGTCGGGTGCATAGATTTACTTCTAATTTGTGTGCTATGAGATTCATAGGCTAATATTTATCAGATGGGACATGCTGGAGCACACGGATGATGTAGGGATGTCCATGGAGTATAGAGAGTGGTTTTGTAGACACAAATTCCTGAGGTTCACTGATCTAGCGAAGCCTATCCTAGACATAGATGATACATTGTGTGATGATGGCGGAGATGGAGGTGATGGTGGTGGTGGTAAATGGAGACAGTGAGCTCCTAGAGTATAGAGAGCTCTGAGGGTGATTGGTAGAGGATAGGTGGGACCTCGGATACAGGGTGGACATGTCAGAGCTAGAGGTAGGGGATTTAGACTGGCTTGATAGGGACAGGGACCTAGATTAATATAGTCAAGACCAGGAGTAGTATGGGGGAAAAAAAGATAGAGAGCTAGGAGACAGACTCATATTGCAGCTACGAGACAGGTTTTAGGAGAATAGACTCCTCCATAGGTACAAACACAGGAGGTTCTACTAGTACAGGGTCAGATTCTGACATAGCAGGTGTCTCCTTAGATATCAATTACACCATAGGTTACAGTACAAGCTCCCTAGGAACCATAGGTACCACACACTCCACAAGCAATAGATGCCTTGACTCAGGATGGGCGAACATTAAAGACAAGGATGACACCAGTGGTTGGTCAATTAGATCAGGTGGCCAATATGATGCAGCAGTTCCTCGCTATGATGTAAAGAGGCCTAGTGTTGCTGGTACCAGTCAAGGACCACACAGTACTCAGGATAGAGCAGATGATAGAGGGCCTAATGGGATAGGGGATTGGTCAAGTACTGGTGATGGATCAGGTGCGCCTATTCGGTCTGGGTCTTGGTGATGGATTATGTTTATTAATTTGATCAGGACTTTGTTAATGTACCATTTGTTGATGATATTGTATCTTGGTATAAAGATTTGATGGACATTTATATGATGACTTTCCTTGATTCTCTTTGATATGTTGATGTTTTGATGTGAGATATCTTTATACATATTTCTATATGATGTTTCATGGATGCATTTAATTTTATTATGCTATGGATGCAGTTTATCTTACATATGATATAGCTTAGATGAATGCAAATGATGTATGAAATTATTCCTATATGCTTTCCTGATTTATGGATGAATGTAATGCAATTATTGTATGTATGGATAGATGGATTATAAATGAAACTATATTATGTCGGGAATAATGAATTTTGATATATGCAATTTTGATGTGAAATGCACTCCATAACTAAATGTGTGCAAATGAATAATGATTAATGATTCTTGTCTTTGTTTTTCTAATATGAAGATAATGATTAATGCTATGAATTAATGCAAAAAAATAATCTCACATCATTGATTGAACTAGGGATAATTTAAAATTCAATCCCCCCAAGTGAATTTATGAACCAAGATATGAATAATTTACCCCCTTCACTTGAAAAAATACTTGAAACAATGCAATTAATCTATTATGAAAATGCAATGCAACTAATTGTCACTAGCTATTTTATGAAAGAACTACAAAAGAGATATATTTTTATCATTGAGAATTGTGGGACCAAAAATCAAGTACAACCATCACTGACCACATCATGATGATATGAATACCACTTTTAATCGCATTTTGGTAACCTTTTTGGAAACTAGTACAACCCTCACTAGTTGAATAACAAACTATGGGAGTATGAATACCAGTTTCAACGGATTCAATGTTGCAAGTGGATTTTGGTATTAAGATATGGAAGATCTAAATAGCCAAGGTATCTGTTTGTGTAAACAAACATAGGTTAATCCTCTTTCCTATATGAATGTCCTCGACGGTTCTTTGATGACCATGTTGTTAGACGGATTCACACAAGTTAGGGGATCTTCCTCAAAAAAATCACACAAAATTCAAGAAAAACATCATGTCTCCATCATCGCCAATCTAGTCGAAACATCATCGAGTAGCTAAAAAGAACATGACTTGAAAATATCAATGAAAATCATCAAAAATTTCAAGTGTTTTGCAATGTATCAAGATTTTCAATAAGAATTCCAAACATTCTGATCATTTAGATTTTGTCAATTATTAATCCTAATAAAATAATTCAATGAAGTTCAAGGATCAAGGTATGTGATCAAACTATTTGGATTGAACAATGATATCCATCAAAGGTTCCAAAATATCTATCCTCTGAAATTCTGAAAATCTAATTCTATTGTGTGACCAAAATGTAGCACTTTTGAATCCATTTGGTACCAAAACCAATGCTTTTTCCCCCAAGTAAAAAAATGTGATCGTGTGTCAACTTTAGGGCAATATGAAACCTAGAATGCACTAATGCAACTGAGAGGCTTTATTATGACTATGCACAAATGACAGATGCAATGAGGATATGTAGAAATGAGATGGCGAGAAATAAATATGTACAAATGCAACTAGGAAAGAACTAAGGGAACAAAAAGTGCTTGTTTCCAGGTTTTCACCTTTTGGGTTTATTGAACTGTTTTTCATTTTTTTTCTACCAAGGCACCTATTGCTAGGTTTTCACCAAGGCACTTTTCTCTTTTTCAAATTTTTCAATTTTTTTCTTTTTTCTTTTTTTTTTTCATTTGTTTTATCATCCAGGTGCTTATTTACTAGGTTTTCACCAAGACAACATTTTTGGGACTTTGAAATGTTTTTACTTTCTTCATGCTCAATTTTCTCCTTTTTCTATTTTTCTGCTTTTCCATTGTTTTTGTCTTTTTGATCTTTCTAATTTTTTTGGATTTTATCTTTTCTCTTTTTTTTTGGATTTTGACTTTTTCTCATGTACAAAGAAGATGCTAACTCATCTAATACACTCGTCTGATACTAGTTTATCTAATTCTCTTTCATCTGATTAGGTATGAAACCTCTTTAAATGGATGCTATTAATGGGCTCTTGCAACTCATCTCCTTCACAATCAGCTAGTTTGTAGGTTCCCATTCCAAAAGAATAAATTATTACAAAAGGACCAAGCCAATTCGCTTACCATTTTCCTTTCTTTTCTCTATCAACCTGAATCTTAGGGTTTTCTCGTAACACTAAGTCTCCCACTTGAAAGGTTCTTGGTTTGATGTGCTTGTTGTAGTTTCTTGAAATTCTATTTTGATATACCTTCAAATGATCATATGTGTGTGTTTGATGTTCCTCCAACAATTCCAATTATTGAAGTCAGACAACCCTATAATCCTCATCAGTTATTAATCCATGTAGTGATACTCTTAGGGATGGAATCTCAACTTCTATGGGTAACACAACTTCAGCCCCATAAACCAAGGAAAATGGTGTAGTTCCTGTTGGTGTGCGAATGCTAGTTCTATAGGCCCAAAATGTCAGGTTTATCTAAATATGCTAATCTCTTCCTGACTTATCAAGCAATCATTTCAATATTTTGAGGATGTTCTTGTTTGTAGCCTCGGCTTTTCCATTACCTTGAGGATAGTAAATGGAGGAATAATGGTGAATAATATGAAATTTTTCACAAAGTTCATCCACATCTTTGTTCTTGAATTATTTTCCATTGTCCATGATGATGGAATGAGGAATACCATATCTAAAAATGGTGTGATTAAGGATAAACATGGAACTATGCTTTCCTGTTGTTGTTGTCAAAGGAATGACCTCTACCCATTTAGTGAAATATTCTATCACTGTGAGGATGTATTTATGTCCATTAGAATATGGTGGGTAAATCATGCCAATTAGATAGAAACCCCATTGATAAAATAGCCATGGTGTGATAAATGGATGCAATTCTTGTGCAGGTGCATGGATAATGTCTCCATGATATTGGCATTTAGCACAAACTTTTACAAATTGACAAGCATCTTTCTCTAAAGTTTTCCAAAAATACCCCATGCGAAGGATTTTCTTAGCTAAATTTAATCCACTCGAATGTGACCCACAAATACCCTCATGGACATCTCTTAAAGCTAATCTTGATTCCTCTTCCTCTAGACACCTAAAGAGTGATCTGTCAAGACCTTTGCGATACAATGTGTCTGATAGGATGGTATAACGATCCGATTGTCTTATGAAATGTCATTTTTGAGCGTGGGTTTGGTCCAAAGGTAAGGTTTGATTTTTAAGATAAGTGTAAATTGGTCCATACCAAGGTGAGTCATGTCCATTAAGAATGGAAATTATTTGGGTATTGGGTAAGTCAAATGTCATTTTTTCCAACTCTTCCACCAAGAATTTATACCTCGCATTCTGATTAGGCATTTGGAGTAATGAAGCCAAGGTAGCCATTGCATCAGCTGCTCTATTTTTGTCTCGTGGAATTTGCTCAAAATTTATCAAAGCAAAATACTTTTTCCAATCATCCACCATCCTATTATATGGCATCAATTTTTCATCTTTGGTGTTGTATTCATCATTGATTTGATTGATGAATAATTGAGATTTTCCATAAACTTGCAATTCTATGACATTCCATTCAAGGCCATTTTGAGACCTATGACCAAAGATTCATATTCAGAAATATTATTTGTGCAAGGAAACAATAGTTTGTAAGATTTGGGAATTATGTAACCTTGAGGTGTTATCGAAAGAATTCCTTCCCTTGAACCACTTTGAGTATAAGATCCATCGAAATATAAGGTCCATGTCTTTGCTTCCACATTAACAATCTATGAATCAGGAAACTCTACTTGAATTGGATATGTAGACTCTAAAGGATGTTCGGCCAACTGATCGGTAATTACTTGTCCCTTTATTGCTTTCCTATCCATGTACTCAATGTCAAACTCACTAAGTACTATCACCCATTTTGTAATCCTTCATGTGAGGGCTGGTTTACTAAGTAGATACTTCAAAGGATCAATTTTGGTAATTAACTTCACTTTATGCATCAACATTTAATGTCTAATCGTTTGTGAGGCAAAAACCACAGCTAGGAAAGCCCTTTCCATGAAGCTATAGTTCAATTCATATTTCATCAATGTTCTACTCAAATAGTAAATGACTCTTTCTTTTCCTTCATTCTCTTCTTGTGCCAATAGGACCCCTAAAGATTTCTTCGTTGTTGATATGTAAAGTAACAAGGGTTTTCCTTTGATAGGTGACATCAAGATGGGTGGATTTACCAAGTATGTTTTTAACAATATGAAAGCTTTGTAACACTCCTCATCCCATGTAAAAATGGTGTCTTTATGTAGAAACCTTGTGAATGAATGACATTTTTCCCCCAATTGGGAAATGAATCTCCTTATAGATTGAAGCCTTCCTTGAAGAGACCTCATTTGGCTAATATTATTAATAATTTCCATGTCTATTATTTCTTTTACTTTCTCAGGATCTACTTCAATGCCTTTTGCAAAAACAATGTAACCTAAGAGTTTGTTGGATTGTACCCCAAAAGCACATTTATTTGGATTGAGTCCAACTTTGAATTTCTCTAACCTTGTGAAGATATTTTCTAATATTGGTAAGTGATCCTTTCTTTCATGTGATTTTTCTAGAATATCATCCATATAGTCTTCTAAAAAGGTATGCATCATATCGTGGAAGATGGTGGTCATTGCTCTTTGGTAAGTTGCTCCGACATTTTTAAGACCAAAGGGAAACACATTTCAACAAAAGGTTTTGCATGGGCATGTAAAAGCTATATTTTCTTGGTCTTTGGGTGCAATTAAAATTTTATTGTATCCACTAAATCCATCCATCAAGGAAAACATAGGATGACCCGCTGTTAAGTCCACTATAGCATCAATGCTAGGTAGCAAAAAATCATCTTTTGGGAAAGAAAGATTAAGATCTCTAAAATCTATGCAAACTCTAATGGATTTGTCATGTTTGGTGATTGGTACAATGTTTGATATCCATTCTACATATGCAATCACTCTTATGTGTTAGAGTAATTTAGCAATTGCTCTTTAGTGCTTAAGTTTCACTTAGGCAGTTTCAGTTGTCTTAGGAAAGTTTCTATTTCCTAGCAGTTGCCCTTTTAGGGTTTCGACATCCTTTATAAGGATTGTCTTCTTTGTATTTCATAAGGGGTTTGTAAATCATTTATTGTTGATAATATAGAAATCATTTCTGTCAACATGTGTTTGCACTCTCTGGCCTATCGGCCGCCATAGCTTCTGTCTATCCTCTCTTCTGTCTTCTTCATTCTCGTAGCAGTTGTTTTGCATGCAGGTGTTTCTTGGGTAGATT
>MU224969.1:1593830-1615375 GCA_018584345.1 Thuja plicata
AAGAACACATAACACATGATATGATTATGGAGAACCTTGATCAGAGGAAAACTCCGGTGGGGATTAGTACCCACAAATATTGTACTAGGTATAATGAACTTGTTAAAGTTCCTTTGCCCTGTTAGAACAAGTCTTTACAAATTAAGTACAATGACCTGGTTAAAGGTCTGACCCTATTAGGAGTCTTTTACAAAACCCTGTTAAAGGTATATGGCTCACTGCCCAATAAGAAGAAGGCTACAACCCTCTGAATGTTGATATGCACTATATCAAAAATGAACTATTGTAATGACACTGTTGTCTGATCAGTTACGTGTATGCATGGATGCTCTTACTACTTCAAAGAGATATATCATTTTCTAACTTCATTATACTGCTCATCTGTATCTTCCTCTTACATAATAATCGACACTTGTAACATATCTTTACATTACATACTTATATCTTCAAATCTGAATAGGCGTGACCCAAAACAAATCACTAGTCGGCCCTAAAACAAAATATACAACACTTCTGAACAAGTCAGCCTAAGTGTGTTTACTACAACATTAATTACATTAATACAAACTTATAACTAAAGGCACATATCCATTACATTACAAAATCATTCACGCTGATCAAAACTGTAGTCGGCTTCCATGCTCTGTTTCCTAGACTGCAGGTCTACTAATCTGCCTGTAACTTTTCCGTACTGATGTTCCATACTTTGCACGTTTGGATCTAGCATGTATATACACCATAGAGTATATGCCTAAGCACACATGCTCTGGTGTGATCTTTAACACATGCGCTGATGTACTGATCTCTGTATGTGTCTGTCTGTACTTTTTTCACACTTAGTCATTTTCCTTTCATGACAGAACTTAAGTATGACTTTTTTGCCATGATTGACAACACAAAATAAGTCATGCTTCCTCAAGAAGTCAACTGTCCAACAATCTCCCCCTTTGTCATTTATGGCAACAAAGGAATGTGGCTAAGTTACTCAAAATGACTTCATACAAAAATGACAGTATATCTTAATACTTTATGATATATACATATATACTTCTCTGCATATACACATTCTATACTACTCCCCCTTTGACATTAATGACAAAGGTGTGCAAAAACTGTAAGTTTTCAGCATACTTACTCCATGTAAACTTCTAGGTACACAACTTGAAGAGATTGAATCTCTTTTTGCCAAAAGACTTTCATTACATCAACTATCTGAAGATGCGCGCATAAAGCATATGTCAATTTCTCCATTTTTATCAGATCCATGCAAGGAACTTGATCATATGTTTGTATGGTTTTATCAATTTTTTTGATGTTCTCATTGAGAACTGCTAGAGATGGTGCAAGTGCATTCCTCAACTGAGTTTTTCTTATTCTGATCTTGCTAATTTCCAGTTTTGCCTTCTCAATTTTGTCCAGGTGACCTTGATAGACATTATTGCATATGTTCATATCTTGCATGGAGTTTTCAACTAATTTCCTTATGTTATCCCCCACTTCTTCTGCTTTTTCTATCTTTTTAGTGTGCTTAGAGGTGAGCTTCACTCTATCCATACATTTTCATATGACTTTCTTTCCTTTATCTGCCAATTCCTTCAATATATCTTGCCCAATCTTTAAGGAGTTCAGATCTAAGGTGAAGTTCTTTACCAATTCATTTAGTCTCTCCTTCTTGTATTCATCTTCTGCAATCTTAGTAGCAGATTCTACTAAGCTAGTGAAATGTGTTTTGAAGTTTGATAAGATGTTGTCCACATCTTTAACTGATTGTACTTTGGCTACTTTCTGATCAGTAGGCACTAAGTCATTCAAAATATTCATTGTTTCCAAGAAGTGAGGGTTCCTCATCACTTGTTTCTCTTTTTCCTTTTCCATGGCAAGGACGTTGATCTTGATTAGGTCTTCTTCTCCCCATGCATCCAAACTTGCTGAGTCAGGAGTTAATCTTGAAAACAATGAGGTGGATGGTTGAGTGGATGGTGAGAAAAAAGTATTCTGACTTGTGTCTACACATTCACTTTTGACATGTATTTCCTTTACTGGTGTCTCATTACCTTGAGTATCTTTCTCCTTAGCCAAGTCTATTAGATCAATGAGAGGAAATTTATCCTATTGTAGAGATGTATCATCAGTGTTCATTTCCTCGGTGTTTACAAATGCTTCATCAACTACATCCATATCTTTATTAGAAGTTGTCATAGATATCTTTACATTGTCAACTACTATAGTATCTTCTGAATCTTTAGCTGTCTTAGAGGTTGTTGTCACTATGGGCACTGAATCCTGTGGACCTGTCATAGACGCAATCTAAATTTATGGAGTTGTAGCCTATTTTGGAGGAGCTGGAGTAACTTTTTCTATAGGCACCGTTGGTGGATACATGTGTCTATCCATAAATACTTGTGCAAATGTTTTTTCAGTCTCCTTTCCAACCTGCTCATACTCTTTGTTCATAATCTGAAGAGTTCTTGTCTTACTATGGAGATGAGGCTTTACTAGATCTAACAGAATAGCCTTCTCATCATGTGAACAGACAGGGAGAAGAGTACCCAAATTTTCTTCTCTAATCTTCATGTCCTCTTCTATAGCATGTCTTTTCATTATCTCCAACAAGTTCCATAATTGATCTGGTATCACTATCTTAAGTTCAAGAACTGATTTCTTAAACTTGATCATATGAGATATGACCATAGAATGTATCTCATTCTTATCACTTTCTTGATACTTGTCATAAACTTTTGATAATGTATCCAATCTTCCTTCATTTACAATCCTATTCTTCAAGATATTTAGACCGGGTCTAAATCCTACCTCAGGTGGAGTTTGAACATTCTTAGCTTTGCTCTGAGTGTTCCTTGAGGATGGGTGATTTGTAGCTTCTTGCTTCCTTCCTCTAGGTTTCTTTCTAGGTACAGAAGGTGGAGATGTATCTAGATCAATTGTGGTAGTAGGCACAGTGGTACTCTCCTCATTTTTCTTTTGATTCTTCTTCTAAGTTTCAACAATTTTCTCAATTTTAACTTGTGCAATTTTGGCTTCTTTTGCCTTATCCAAATATTGTTGTGTGACTCCATGATTTTTTTAGAATGTTGGATGTTATTCTGGATGCTTTCCTTTTGTTAATAGCAAGTTGTAGTTCAATATCTACTTCGTCGGTCTTTTCTCTGTAAGTACCCCATCTAGGTTCATTAGGGTCTTTTGGTGCTGACAATAAGACTTGCACATATCCTTCTAAGACATGGTCTTCTACTTCATACCCTAGTGGATGAATCCACTTAGTTCTAGGCTCAACAACCTCCATGCATGTGCAATGTGTCTCTACCATAAAGCATATTGTATCCTTGTATTTGTCAACTATCTTCTCAGATAGTCTGAACCTGCTCTGCATTTTGACCCTGAATATCTTTATATCCATGTCCATTGTATCTCTTGCATTGCTGTATACTGTGGATTTAAGAGATATCTGAGTCATTGTAGGTTTTCCTTTGTCTAGATAAAGGTCTGCAACCTTACCAAATATATGGTGATACAAATAGATGATCAGAGATCCAAACCTAAATGTTTTGCTCCTGTCATGCTTGATGATTCTGATATTGTCAATCAATTGATTGTACAAGATCTCACATAGGTTGTATTGGGTGTTATCCTTTACTATTATGATAGCTGCAAGGACTATTTCTACAGAGACACTATTCAACATGCTTGCATGCTGAAACTTATATCCAAGTATCATTGTCATCTTCCTTGATAGGGTCAACTATCATTCCGCGCCTATCACTCCTAGACAAAAAAACTTGCTCAATTTGTTTCTTGACATCCTTTCCAGTGGGAAGCATAAGTCCAGTCATTGGAAGTCCGGTTAACTAATGGATTAGTTTAGTAGTGATGCGAACTGGGACATCTCCAATCTAGAAAAGATCATCATGAATTCTGGTTAACAGGATTTTCACCCATTGTGGTTCTCCAAACTCATGCGCATTTGAATACTCAACAATAGGGTTATCTTGTAAGTGCGCAAACTCATCTTTGAATGTGAAATCCTTATTTAACATTGATGCCATATGAGAGGCTATATTATCATCTCCTAATGATTCCTTCTTACAGTATATGTATGCGTGGATATCTTCCATGTGAACAACGCCAAGCGGGGTTTTAGAGAAAGCCCCTTCCACATCATCCAGTATGGATTTGAATGGATGCTTCTTAAATATGAACCTTTTCCTCTCTACTACATCAAACACAACTGGGGTCGCCATACTTACTTGGTGTTTTCTTATGTAGGGTTTCCACAAAATTCTAAAATGGCGTGACAGCTAGGGCTCCATTTCAAACTGATTATCCGTTCACTCCAACTGCCAAACTGTTATGCCTTCGTGCTTTGATGTCTTAGTGCTCCAATGCTCTTCAATTTCTGTACTCTCAAATATAAATGTGAAAATGATCGACTAAAAATTTATTTTTATACAATCTGTTGCATTTAATGCTTGCAACCATACATAGAGATTTTCAAAATTTGATCCCAATGCAATTCAGATAATGTGTGAATGCATATAGCTATAATCTATTCTTTTAACCATGAATCCAAAGGCGCATACTCTGAAGTGAGTATACCAACCACATAGGGGTTTTGAGCTAGAATAGCTCCCCCTAAGACCAAGAAGGTCTATTCAAGCAGAAGTAGAGGGTGTGTCCACTATGGATGCATCAACTACTTTGTCAACATTATTGTCCTTCTTAACTTCAACCCATATTTTTCTTGAATCTTCATTTGCTTTGATAAAATTGACTTCTCCTTTCTCTTCAAATAGTGACTTTTTAGGATCCTCTTGTTTCTGAGTTTTGGATCTATAAAACCTTGTGATATGTCTAGCCTTTCCACATGTGTGAAAAATGATAGGAGGTCTGATGTTCTTGCTCATCATGCTACATTGCTTTTCTATGTGTCCATTGTAGTTGCATATCTGACATGTAATGTTCTGCAAATTTCTTGAGAGTTGATTTCTTTGATTGCTTTGATTTATATTCCTGTGATTTTGCTAAGGTTGATTTCTTTGACTTGTTTTGCAATGAATATCCATGTAACCAAACTTATTATAGGAGTAACAATAACCATTAAAAGGTCTTACCTCTTTGCAATCTCTTGCCAAATGCCCATGTTTATTGCATGCATAACAAGTTTTGTTAACTTTCTTGATTTCTCTTTTAGGTGGTTCAGATATAACCTATGTAGTATCTTCAACTTTCTTAGCTTTTGAAGATGCTTCAAGTGTTTTTTCTCTCTTTTGTGATGATTTGATTTCATCTTGTGCTGTACTGAATCCAAGACCATTAGTGTTCCCTTTTTGCCTTTGCGCATTGAGCTAGGATTGAATCAAATTATAACTTGTGTGAAGTTTATCAATCTTGTCTTTTGCTTCTGTTAATTCAGATTCCAACTTCTTCTTCATGTTTTCCAATTCCAAAACTTTCATGTTTGCCTGCAGAAGTTCATCTTCCAATTGATTGCTTTATTTGATCTTGTCTTCAATGGTGTTCTGGCTATCTATAAGTTGTTCCTCTAGATCTTCAAGTTTATCCTTTAGAGATGTGTTCTCTTTATTAAGATTTTTGACCATTTTTCCTAGAACACTTGTAGAACAATCTTTCAGATCTTTTCTTAGCCTTTTAATAAGTATTTGAGAGCCATCATTTTTCAATCTTAGTTCTTCATTTTCCTTCTCAGATCTGTCAAGATCTTCAAGAGATGCTTCAAGATTCTTTTTCAAATGTTTTGCTTCAGCTGAGTCCATGATCTCCTCAAGTGGTTAAACTATCTTTCAGAGGACTAGAGCTCTGATACCAATTGTTAGAAACACTGAGAGGGGGGGTGAATCAGTGTTTATCTATTAATTATATTTCAGCCAATTAAACATATATCAAATGTGCATCCAAAGAAACATAACAGAAGAACACATAACACATGATATGATTACAGAGAACCTTGATCAGAGGAAAACTCTAGTGGGGATTAGTACCCAAAAATTTTGTGCTAGGTATAATGAACCTATTAAAGTTCCTTTGCCCTGTTAGAAGCAGTCTTTACAAATTAAGTACAATGACCTGGTTAAAGGTCTGACCCTGTTAGGAGTCTTTTAAAAAACCATGTTAAAGGTATATGGCTCACTGTTTAGGTTCACTGCCCAATAAGAAGAGGGCTACAACCCTTTGAATGTTGATATGTATTATATCAAAAATGAACTGCTGTAATGACGCTACTGTCTGATCAGTTCCGTGTATGCGTGGATGCTCTTACTCCTTCAAAGAGCTATATCATCTTCTGAATTCATTATACTACTCATCTGTATCTTCCTCTTACATAATAATTGACACTTTTAACATATCTTTACATTACATACTTATATCTTCAAATCCGAATAGGCGCGACCCAAAACAAATCACTAGTCGGCCCTAAAGAAAAATATACAACGCTTCCAAACAAGTCAGCCTAAGCATGTTTACTATAACATTAATTAAATTAATACAAACTTATAACTAAAGGTGCATAGCCATTACATTACAAAATCATTCACGCTGATCAAAACTGTAGTCGGCTTCCATGCTTTGTTTCCTGGACTGCAGGTCTACTAATCTGCCTGTAACTTTTTCATACTGATGTTTCATACTCTACGCATCTGGATCTAGCATGTATATACACCATATAGTATATACCTAAGCACACATGCTCTAGTGTGATCTCTAACATGTGTGCTGTTGTACTGATCTTCGTATGTGTTTATCAGCACTGTTTTCACACTTAGTCATTTTCCTTTCATGACAGAACTTAAGTATGACTTTGTTGCCACAATTGACAACACAAAATAAGTCATGCTTCCTTAGGAAGTCAACTTTCCAACACTTTTATCATATGATTTGATTCTATGGATGATGTCTTATGACATATTTGGCAAGTTTTGGTTCAAATCTATGTTCATAATTCTAATTATCTTCTTGACATTAGTTCTGATCTCCATCGCTCGAAACATCATTTTGAGGAATTTCCTAATTCTTGGTAATTACAGCCTAATGCTCTAGTGCGATATTCTATTGCTCGGGAGTGATACATTGTTTCTCGGGTAGAGTGTCAAGTTCTGTATAAACAAACCTGTTGTAGTCCTCTGGATCTCTTATGCTTTCCTTATCATTCTTTTTAGCAAATTCATCTATTTTTACATTTACACTTTCAATGATCTTGTTAGATGACTTTTTAAGACATTTATAAGCCTTGCTTTTGGTTGAATACCCTAGAAACATACCTTCTTCACTTTTGGAGTCAAGTTTTCTATTTCTATCTTCCTTAAAAATATAACATTGACAACCAAAGATTTTTAAGTAACTTACATTGGGTGTATGACCATACCAAAGATCATAGGGTGTCTTCTTTGTGTCCTTCTTAAGTTGTACTCTATTCAATGTGTAGACAACACTACTGATAGCTTCCCTCCAGAAAGTTTGAGTGATGCTCTTCTCAATCATTAATGTTCTTGCACAGTCAACAATTGATCTATTTCTCCTTTCAACAATTCCATTTTTTTGTGGTGTTCTCAGTGCACAAACATGTCTTTTAATTCCATGCTCATTGCAATTGTTAGTGAATTAATCTGAAGTAAATTCCCCTTGTCTATCTAACCTTAAGCATTTCAATTTATTTTCACTTTTTTTTTTCTACCATAACCTTATACCATTTAAACATCTTGAATTCCTCTAATTTATCTTTTAAGAACATGACTGTCATCATTCTAGAATAGTCATCAACAAAGAGAATAAAATACCTATCTCCATAGTAACTCTTTTTTCTCATGGCTCCACATAGATCAGTATGGAATAATTCTAAAATTCCATTAGATGTATGGGTTTTACTCTTGAAACTAGAATTTTTCATCTTAACTTTTTGACACTTCTTGCACATGATATGCTCGGGCTTAGTCATGCTTGGTAAGCCTCTGACATTTATTTTTTTTATTATCCTTATCATGTTGTCAAAATTCATATGACACAATATTTTGTGCCACAACCACATGTCTTTGTTTTTGGCCACTAAACAAGTGGTGTTAGTGTCATCAAGATAGAAAAGGTTACCTTTTGTCTGCTCACTGGTTCTGATCAACCTTCCTGATTCATTGAAGATATTTTTCTTCTTATTTTCAAATGCTACTCGGTGACCTATATTATTCAACTGTGAAACACTAAATAAATTATAATTTATTCCTTTTACCCTGTAAGCATTGTCACATTTGATCAGTTTATTCAACATTATATTTCCTTTACCTTCAACTGGACAAGGTGTATCATTTCCCATTCTTAGTGAACCACCATTATAGTATTCAAAAGTCTCAAACTTTATTTTATCACCTATCATATGGTGAGTGTAGCCACTATCTATGATCCAGACATCATTCTTACTAACCTTAGATATGAGTGCAGTTTCTACATACCTTTCTTCTTCTTCATCTAAATCATCCTTCATGGCTACAAATACCATCTCAATGTCTTCTTTTGATTTGGTGTCAGTGTCATCAACTCTGTTCTTAGCTAGGTAACAAGATTTCTTCCCTTTGTCCTTATAGTCTCAGTTATCTCTTTTTTCAGATTGTCAGTTGCTTTGGTAATATTTGTTATCACCTCTATCAAAATTCTTCTCATATGATGTGTCATTACCTCTTTCATCTTTTATTTTGTTTGGAGATCTTGCAACAAAGTGTCCAACCTATTTACAATTGAAACATACAAGTGGTAATTTACCTTTATATCTACCTTTACCTCTCTGCAATCTTCTTGCTATTAGCGCTTCAATCTCATCAAGTCCTTGATCCTCATTATTACTTTCACTATCATTTCTAATACCATGTCTATGACTTGAATTACTTATCTTTAAAAATATTTGAATGCAGATTCTATAAATGGTAAGACACTATTATCAAAGTTAAACATCTCAAATGAAATCAATCTACCAATCAGACTATCTAGAGTAACTGTATTGTTTGCAGCTTCTCTCATTTGTTGAATACAAAAAACTCTAATAGCATATACAGGCAGTAAGATTATTAAGATTTTACTTACCACTTTTTCCTCTTCAAGTACACCTCCAACTCCTCGGATAGCATTGACTACCTCTTTAATTCTGCAGCTATACTAAGTGATATTTTCTCCTTCTTTCATCCTTAGGTAAGAAAACCTCCCTCTTAGGCTTTCTGCCTTGGCTCTTAGTACATTATTATCTCCTCCATGTACTAGATTCAACGTATCCCACATTTGCTTTGCAGAGGTGCAGGTTTTGACATCTTCAAACTCAACATCGGAGAGTGATGAGGCAAGTTCTATCATCATGCAATTATGCTCATGCTTTTATCTTAATTACTCAAGAGTTTGAGGTCATGTAGGCAACACATATTCAGTATCAAGGTTTTGAGTAACATCATTACCAATACCTAATAGATGGAGTCGTATTCTTCTTTTCCATGATGAAAATTTGTCTTTATTCAACTTGGGCACATCTCGTTTGTTCATCTTGTGATCTTTTGCTTGAGCTGTTAAACTCCCTTTCTAAGAACACAAGCTCTAATACCAATTGATAGTAATAAATGAGGGCAGGGGGGTGAATCAGTGGCCTCAAAAATATTAAAATTAATCAACCAAAAAACTTAGTACCACAATATAAAGCCTCTAGTTATCTTTAGTCCTATAAGATGAATGCCTTACAATATACTTATCAAATTATGAATGCTCGGAATGCTTTGTTAAACCTTATTATGTATGTTTACCGAATAACAGTCTGCTAATTTACCAAAAAATAGTAAATTACTTAGAGTATACCAATCAATCTAGATTAGCTATGTGTAATGCAAAACACTAAAGTAATGACTCATAGACACATTGACACATGGATTTTTAACATGGAAAGCCTGTTAAGGGAAAAAACCACTTGGGATCGGTAACCCAAAATTTTCACTCTTCTAAAGTGATCTCGGTGAAGAGCCAACCCAGTTAAAGGTTAAAAACACACTGGTAGTTGTGACCTTGTTAGAGGATTTAAAAGATTAGTTTGTCACTTGATATCAGGAATTTATATGCTACCTTCCTTGTCCAAACTCTTCTGGTTTGTCAAATGGTATCTGGCCTCTCATGTTATCTTCATGATCAAAATTTTTGATACTCCTTGGGATGTATCTCAATATAGAAAGGATCTTTAAATCCTGCTCGGTTAAGAGACTTTTTGAATCAATGGTTAAACTGAAACAGTATGATCCCTTCACATATACAACTTATACTTGCAGATTTTTAGATCTATTGTAAGCTCATAAAATTAATCTAATCAATATATATTTTTAATACCTTTTCTCCACTTTTGTTCTTCTTGGTGATGTTAATCTCTATTGCTCGGTGTCCATAGAAATCTTTAGCTCTTTCCTAGGCTTGATTGATTAGGAATGTATGAAGTTGTTCTTCACCTGTTTCTCTCCAGCATCCTCTTTTTTCATTCAATCCCCTTTTTTGTAATGAATTAAGTTGTCTCTTTATAGACATGATATAACCATTGTTAGGTTCTTGATTTTCTTGATCTTGGCATGATCCACAATCTTAGCCAATCTGATTTAAAGAAAAACACTAGTTTTATCTCGCAGAGATCTTTTTTCTAACTAGACAAAAAAAATTTAAATCCTTTATTTATCTTTGGCTTTATCTTGTCGATGAAAACAATGATAACTACCAGTTAAGTCTATATTTATCTCTGCTAGCTAGATATTTTTTCATTTCTGAACTTCAGTTAACTTAGGTGTTTTAACTCTTTGTAAGCTTTGGTCAATACTCTAGTTCTCTTTGGGCTTCTCCATCAGGTTGCACTATGATTCTGGTCGTCAGGTATGGTTTTGATTTTTCTCATTGGTACTGCTCTTTAGTGTTCTTGCTCAGGCATCATAGTGACTTGCCTTTCGGTGATATTTGTTTGTTGGGTTCCACTAGCCGTCAGTGTTTGAAGTCACATAGTGAATGCTTGTCTTTTATTCATTACTGAAAGCATAATCTTTATCTCTCTGATTCTCTGAAGTATTTGACACTTTGATTATAACCAATTAGATTATATCAAGTTGACATCAATGAAAATACTATCCATTAAATGATTTAATGTCTTTCATTATCCTTCTGTATTTCGGTGATCAACTTAACATCTTCAAACATTCAATGAGTTACATGCCATTAGTGGGAATAAATATAAAGTAGTTTGCATTAAAACTGAGAGGTCAGTTAATCCTAAGACTTTCCAAATTTTAACTATAAATATCATAGCAGAGAGTATTAAGGAATATGGTTGTGTAACTGATGCAACCCGTTGTTATGAGAACTTTGATGATGCAGATATCAAAAGATAGAAGATGCTATTATTTTCAATTTGCATAATTTTTGTAGAGGACTTAGTCAATTACATAATACTATACTTGATTCACTAATAAGAAGATTGAGGTGAGATGGAGAGATGCTTTAAAGAAAGAAAAAGAAATGTTGGAGCAAGCATTAATCATACTGAAGCCTGAATTACCAATTGAAGATGTAAATCTTTTAATTGAGGCAACGAGACGTGGATTTGAAACAAGAACTAGAGTATGTAAGATACTTATTGGTGAATCTTAGGCAACACATGATGAGGCAATTGCAATCATGAAGGATAAATTGAAAGAACACAAACCGGTAGAAACTACTCAAGAGGAGGTGACAATAGAAGAAACTTGTATCTACTGAACAAGTAATTGAAGATATTATAGGTAATTTACCTTATGATACACCACAACAAGATCCTAATGTTGAAATTTCAGATGTGCAAGGTAAAGATGAAAGACAAAAGGATAAAACTGTAGAGGTGGAGATACCTGTTTCAATTACTATAGTTGGACAGGCTGGTGATACTAAAAAGAAAGATGAAGTTGATGTAGCAACACATTCAGTAAAAAGGAAATTGAATCTTGGTAATATGTCTAGTTCCAAGATTAAGAGCTAGTATGTTGGTGTTCCTAGGGAAGAAACTGAGGATGATCTTAAACATGAGGATTTTGAGGTTATTCAAGGACCTATTGATATTACTAAGATGAGTCCTGGTGAACTAATGAGAATATCAGACATACTAAAGTTGAAAGAAAAAAGGGATCAACTAAGAAGTGAAAGAAGACAAGCTCAAGTATTAGAGACATCTTGAGATATTCTATCTGATCTTGTACCTGAAGTTGCATTTGATCCAAATTCTCCTACGATTGAATAAATGGATACTTTGGTTAGTGCTATTATTGAACAAGTTTCAAGTTTGGAGGATGCAACTAGGAATAGAGCTAAGTTGGATTATGAGAATAAGAGGAATGAGAAGTTGATGGAAAATATTGCATCAGATAAAGGACAACTTACAGTTCAAGTAAATCAAGTAAATGAAAATTTGAAGGAAGTTGGTAAATTGTTAGCAAAATTTTCTGATTTTTCATTGTTTACTCAAGATTTGGAGCTTAAGAGGAATGAAGCTCAATGGGAGCTTAAATATTTAATTGCTAGTTTTGACCCTATTGCACATTCAGCTAACACTTATGGTTCCCAATTTAAATTTTTTAATCACAAGCACAAAACATTGCAAGGAGAACAAGACAAGAGGATCACTACTTTACTGGAGGTGCACACCTATTTGATTCCCACAATTGATGTTATGCAACAGAATATTGAAGATGTAGAGGTAATACTTGGGTTACCTAGTATAAGTACACTTGAAGCCATGGTGGAGTTAGCTTCTATTCTACATGGACAGATTCAAGCCATTGTACACTTGCAGATATCATGGGAGAGTTCATTGGATACAACAAAAGAAAATTTTAGATATATTTTTGAGAGGTTGTGATCGGTAAGTTTTCATTTTTGAGGTTCAAGTTTTGTACCTTTTGTTAGAGTAATAAGTTAACTCACTTATTAATTAAATCATTTTTATTTAGTTATTAAAGTCACTTATTATCTCTAGTTAACTTAAGATAAACTTTAGGCATATAATAATTAATTCTTTTATTAATTATTATCATGCAACCTAGGTTTCTCCCCTTAAGGGTTTTGATCAACTTTATAAGGCTTGATCTTTTTTTAATTATTAATTATTGAGGATTATATTTCATTGAGAAGTTTCTCTCCATTGTTTGCACATGATGTTTTCTCTTTCACAGATCTGTTGTTTCTGGCCTCCATAGCTTTTTCTTCTCTCTTTCTATGACAGGTCTGCATGCAGGTGATTCTTGGAAGCTGTAGGGTGGATAGTTTTTATCAACTCCAATATGGATTCAGAGCTCTAGATCTTCATGCCCATGTTCTATTCATGAGATAATTGGCCTTGTTCTTTAGATCTATTTTTTCATGAGGTTTTATGTTTCAATTTTTTGTGAATCTGGGGGGATTTTGGTTTTAGAGCACTTTAGGCTCAAATGAACCTCATAGTTGCACTCAAAAGCCCAAATACTCCCTATTTTTGTATCAAACGCATCCAATTTGGACACAATTGCATTCTGAGGCAAAAAAAAATTCATGTATGACCCTTTTTCTAGGCACATTTTTCAAGGCAGCAAAAAAAATTTTAAAAAATTTCTTACTACCTCAGCCAATTTTGGCCAAAATTTTGGCAACCCCTCCATATTTAGCGGCATCGCCAAATTTAGTCGAGCTTTACCAACTTTAGCCAAGATTTCTTGGGACTCTTCTTCTTTTGAAGAAATATTTTTTTTTTTCTTGTAACCTGAGCATATGGTATCATTTTTGGGAAAATGAGATATCATCGAAAAACTGGTTCTAAGCCCGATCTAATTTTGCAGGTTTGGTTTTTTTATTTTATCATCTTGCAATTATTTTTTCCATTAAAATTTAGGGTTCTTTTTTAAACTCCAAGAGCCATATCTTTCTCATTCGGACTTTGTTTTTCAACTTCCGCATGTCATTGGAAAGATGGTTCAGTGCTTTATCTTATTTTATGGGTCTCACATCCAGAATCTTCTCTAGGTACATTTTATTAAGGTTTTTTCTTTTTTGCAATCTAGTGATTATCTTGGATGTTTCATGGATGTCTCAGGTCCTGGGATTATTTTCCTTGCATTGGGATGACTCCCTTTTAGCTGTTATTCATGTTTCTATAGAGTTCTTGTCATTCTTGAGACTTTTAGACATCTATTTCTATAGCTTTTCTTGTTTACAAATACACTGGGATAAAGTGTCATATGTTACATGCTTGGGATCTTACACATTTTGTGCCTATTTTTACTCGCACTACATTATAAAGTATCATGAGGGGTTTGATGTACCTTTTTCAAATGAGTTTTCCTTCCACGAAATTAGCCTCATGATGTGTGTCAAGAGAGTAATCCTTTCACAACTCCATCCTTTATATGTGTTTGTACTTTCTTTTTCACCTTTTATGTTCATGATTCTTTGACATGCAATTGTTCTTGGCAGTATGTTTTAGTGTACCTATCATGCCTCTCCTTTCTCAACATTATGGGGGTATCTCTTATTGGTTCTAATGTTTCCTTGGTTTGATGGAGTGATCTATGTATTCAATATTTGTTCCTACGTACTAGATAGATGGATTGGCTAGGTACCTATGCATTTTGGTGAGATGGATCATTTACCATATGGACACTATTTCATTTTTATTTTGGAGGCATCCTTCCATCTTTGATTGATCAACTCTTTAGACTTTGTTTACAACCTTCTCTACCTGATCATATTTAATTACAGTGGAGGTTCCAACTATTATTCTTTGACAGTGTTTGCAGCTTCATGCTTCAGTGTCATTCTTCATGTTCATCCTTTGTCCCTATCTTCTGGGACATTCTCTAGTTTTGAGGCTTCTTCAGTCCTTCACTAGTCTTCATCTCTTTTCGGAGAGGGGTTTTTCCTACTAGGTTTTCTCCTTTTTTACTCTTTACAGAGATTTTTTCTACTTGTGTACCTGATCAGGCCATGTTGCTAGGACCCATTTCCTACTTTCAGTATTTTTTCCTAGGTTTTTAGCTTCTCCCTAAGTTTATCTTAAGGGGGGATGTTAGAGTAATTAGTTAATTCACTTATTAATTAAATCATTCTAATTTAATTATTTAAGTTGCTTATTATCTCTAGTTCATTTAAGATAAACTTTAAGAATATAATAATTAATTATTATCATGCAACCTAGGTTTACCCCTTTTTAGGGTTTTGATCACCTTTTCTAAGGTTTTATCTATTTTTATTTGTTAATCAATTCTGAAATTGATCTTGAATCATCTTGTATTATATATTTTATTATTGAATCAATTAGGGATGTTTCCTCTTTCACAAATCTGTTGTTTATGGCCTCTATAGCTTTTTCTTCTCTCTTTCTGTGGTAGGTGTTTGCATGAAGGTGATTCTTGGGAGTTGTACGGTTGATTTTTCATAAACTCCAATACCTTTCTCATTGTTGTCAAAAGGGTAGCAATCGGTATGGTGAAAATACACCTAAGGGAGTGATTGGTATACAGTGTAGAGTAATGTATAACAGATGGTTATATTGCTCTGTATATATTTTGGTGATTGGTGAGAAGAATTTTCACTATGTTTTGCCATCAATGCCAAAGTGGGAGATTGTTGGCATTATGATGGATTTTTGAGGTGAAATGATGAGTTTGAATTTGTCATTGATGACAGCTTATTAATGTTAGAATAACTGAGATGGGGGGGGTGAATCAATTAGAATAATTTTCCTCACAAATTATCCTACAATCACAAATTTCTCCAGATGTATACCAAAACAAATTTAATCATATAAAGCTCATCTCGGTGAAAATATATTATGTAAACTTAAAATTTCATCAATAGTGTTTACTGAGTGTCAGTAAATTAATACTATGATTACTGATCTAGGTCAATAAAACAAAGTGTAAAGTAAAATAACAATCCATAACATTCATACACATTGACACATATATTTTAACATGGAAACCCTATTAAGGAAAAAACCACTTGGGACCGGTAACCCAAAATATTTTCACTCTTCTGAAATGAGCTCAGTGAAGAGCCAACCCTGTTAAAGGTTACAATGCACACTGTTAAATGTGACCTTGTTAGAGGATTTAAAACTAACAGTTCTCTCTCTTGACCAGGCATTCACTATGGGGTTAACAAGAAAACAATCAACTTTCTCTAAATTTTATAATAAGGATTCACTATCCCACTCGGTTAAGAGATTTATCTGTAACAATGGTTAAACTGATACAGTAATGATCTAACTCAAATACAACTCTGATTTGTAGATATTCAGATCTATTCTAAGTACATAATACCTCTGATCAATTTGTTCACTTCAGTTCATATCATACTCCATACTTGTTCTTCTCGATAGTCCTTCCTCTTTTTTCTCGGTTATGTCTGTAGAAATGCTCGGTTCTGTCTTTAACCAATTTGATCAGTCATGCGTCAAATTCGCATGTATGTTTTAGCATCTGTCAATACTTGCGCGATTCAGAAATGAATCTCTTGTCTCTTATATAGAAACCATGTATCATTTAATTTTCATCCTTCAGATCTTGTCGCTTTATCTCCATCGTTCATTTTCCCGCTTGATCCTTCCTCAACAGTTGTGTTAAACATATGTTTCAATCTTTTTCGTCTGATCTTCATTGAATTTTCATAATCATTTGATCAAATACCAAACTTTATCTTTTACCTCAAAATTATCAATTGCTAGATCAGCATCCAAGTTGGCCTCAATTAGAATTAATTTCTTGGTCTTAGTATTAACCATGTTGTGTCGGCAATCCCTTTCTTGGTTAACATTGTTGCTTGGTATACATTGTGTTTTACTCAATTGTTACTGTCTCTCAGTGTATACAAAACTCTTCATTTTACCGATCACATAAACACTTTTTATTCCAGATCTTCAATACATAACAAATATT
The DNA here is from genome assembly GCA_018584345.1 of Thuja plicata. Taxonomy (NCBI): domain Eukaryota; kingdom Viridiplantae; phylum Streptophyta; class Pinopsida; order Cupressales; family Cupressaceae; genus Thuja; species Thuja plicata. Next base: position 1,610,783 of record MU224969.1, read on the forward strand.
TTCCACCATAATAACACTCAAATAAGTTGACATCAATGAAAATACATTAACTGATAATGTTTATCATCACTTCTGTAATTGGGTTGAATATCAACAAATGACTTCAAACATATAATCAGTTGTAGTTCATCAATCTCTCCCTTTGGAATTGATGGCAACACAATATGAAATATGCAACATAAAATGCCATACAATAAATACCAAACTTTTGTTCTACAACTGCAACAATTCTGTAGCTCTCCCTAGGTTGAATATAATTTGTATCAGTATAAAAAATACTTATTGTGTAGACTCTCTCTGCAAGTTTGACTATTCAGATCTTGAATCTCTCTATAGATTAGTTGTCTTTGCTCTCCCTTTCTCTTTTCTCCCTTGAGTGGATAAATATTTCATGAATCAACTCTCTCCCTGGTATTTCATTGATATATATCTCCCTTTGACAACAATGCCAAAAATAAAATATATGCATCTCTTTAGTAGCCAAATAAAATATCTCTGATACCTTTTAGTGTAATGATATCTCTATGTTGGTTCAATTCATCTTTGCATCAACATGATTGATATTATGATTTTATGTAGGTTGATGCAACCTCCTAATCTTCTTAGTTACCAATAGACAAGGGATGAACCCCTAGTCTACCTCTTAAGTACTCAAATGTATCCTTTGATAACAGTTTCATGAATATGTCTGCAAGTTGTTCTTTTGATTGTACATATTCTAGTATTACTTTTTTGTCTTGTACTTTTTCCCTCAAGTAATGATACTTTATAGATATGTGCTTTTTCTTTGCATGTATCAATGTATTCTTTGAAATATTTATAGCACTTATATTATCACAATAAATCATCACTGGTTCAGTGATCTCTTCATTCATTCCTTTCAGTAATTATTTTATCCATGCTATGTTAGAACAATTTGCAGTAGTAGAAACATGCTTCTTGCTAATCCAAGTAACTAGTCTTTCTCCAATTAAGAATGTTCCACCAGTAGTACTTTTTTATATCATCTATATTCCCATCCAAACCAGTATCAGTATAAACTTTCAATTCAAATTTTCCTTCTCTTTTATACCATAGTCCATAATCCTTTGTATTCTTCAAATATCTAAAATTTATTTTTACAACGGTCATATGTGATTCTCTGGGGTTAGCATAAAATCTTGCAATTATTCCAACAACATGTGCTATGTTAGGTCTTGTGTGAACAACACACATCAATTTACCAAAAATAGATCTATACAAGGTTTGATTTACCTCAAGTGTTTTGTCTTCTTTTGTCAATTTGCATCCTATCACCATAGGTGTTCCGACTAGTTTTGATTCCTCCATTTTAAATGTCTTTAGTACTTCCTTGATGTATTTTTATTGAGTAATGTAGATGCCTGCATTCTCTTGTAAAATTTTCAATCCTAGAAAAAAATTGATCTAACCAAACATCGACATCTTAAATTCTTTCCTCATTTCATCTGAAAATGAAGTGCATAAGTTATCATTACCTCCAAATATAACATCCTCAACAAATATTTCAGAAATAAGTGTCTTATCATCATTTCCTCCTTTTAAATATAAATTGTTTGTGTCACTTGTTCTAATAAATCCAATACTTATAAGATATGAATGCAATCTTTCATACCATGCTCTTGGTGCTTACTTCAGTCCATATAAAGATTTATGTAACTTACATACCATGTGTGTCTGATCAGGATCAACAAATCCCTCAGGTTGTTCAATGTATACCTCCTCTTCCAGTATTCCATTCAAAAATGCAGACTTCACATCCATTTGATATACCTTGAATCCTTTATATGCAATGTATGCAAGTAGTATTATTACTCCTTCAAGTCTAGCAACTAGTGCAAAGGTTTCTCCATATTCTATTCCTTCTTCTTGTGCAAACCAATCTTGCTTTATTTCTAATTACATTCCCATCTTCATTCAATTTGTTTCTCAAAATCCATTTGGTGCCAATGATATTTTTATCACTCAGTATCGGTACTTATGTCCATGTCTTATTTTTCTATATCTGCTTAATTTCTGCATTCATGAAATTAAACCATTCTTCATTTTCTTATGCATCTCTAACATTCTTAGGCTCAAATTCACAAATTAAATAAGTGTCATCTCTGAACTTACTTCTTGTCAGTATGCTTGTTCTGTTATCTCCAATGATTTGATCCTATGGATGGTGTCTTCTTACATATGTAGCAAGTACAACTTCAGTTCTTAGTCCTTCATTACCTTCTTTAGTATCTACGTTGTCTTCAGGTTCATGATCTTTTGTTTCATCATTTTCTTGATTCTTGGTCTATGCTACCTATTGTCCGGTGACATTAATCTCTTACCTGGTAATTATAGGCATCTGTGTTGGTACAATATCAATTTCTTCCCAGTAAAAAAATTTACTATAATCTTCAGGTTCTCTCATGTTGTCCTCATCATTTAGCTCAGAAAATTCATCAACTTTCACATTTTCACTTTCAATGATTTTGTTAGTTGTCTTGTTCAAACATTTGTAAGCTTTACTCTTAGTAGAATATCCAAGAAATATTCCTTCATCACTTTTTGAATCAAATTTTCCATTTCTCTCATCTTTAAGAATATAACACCTACTACCAAATATTCTAAAATAACTTACATTCAGTGTATACCCATACCATAGCTCATAAGGTGTTTTGTTTGAATATTTCTTTAGTTTTACTCGGTTCACTGTGTATATTGTTGTGCTAACTAATTCTCTCCAGTATGTTTATGAAACTCCTTTCTCAATCATCAATGTTTTGGCAAAATCAATAATTGATCTATTTCTTCTTTTAGCAATCATGTTTTGTTGTGGTGTCCTCGGTACAGAAACATGTCTCTTGATTCCATACTCATTAAAAAAGTTAGTGAGCTCATTAGAAATAAATTCACCTCCTCTATCAGATCTCAAACACTTCAGATCTCTACCAGTTTCTTTTTCCACTTTAGCTTTGTACCTCTTAAATATCTTAAATGCTTCAAAATTTTCTTTTAGGAACATGACAGTCATCATCCTAGATTAGTCAACAACAAATAAAATAAAATATCTATCTCCATAATAGCTCTGTTTTCTCATTGGTCCAAATAGGTCTATATGAACTAACTCCAAAATGTCATTAGATGAAAAATTCTTTCTCTTGAAACTAGATTTTGACATCTTTCCCATTTGACAATTTTCGCACATAACATGGTCTAGTTTAGATAAGCTTGGTAAGCCTCTAACTTTTCTTTTTCTATTAATTTTAACCATGTTATCAAAATTTACATGACAAAGTATTTTATGTCATAGCCATATGTATTCATTCTTTGCTAATAAACAAGTAGTTTCAATTGTGTCAAGATAGAATAGGTTACCTTTAGATTGTTCACTAGTACTGATCATTTTTCATTTTCCATCATAGATTCTGTCTTTTCTATTCTCAAATGAAACTCAGTGACCTGTGTTATTCAACTATGAAAAAATCAACAGATGGTAGTTAATTCCTTTTACCCAATAAGCATTTTCACATTTTATTTGATTATTCAGCATCATAGTACCTTTTCCTTTCACTTGACAGGATGCATCATTTCCCATTCTTACTGATCCTCCATCATAATGTTCAAGAAAATAAAATTTTCCTTTATCACCAGTCATGTGATGTGTACAGCCAATATAAATAACCCAAATATCATGTTTACTAACTTTAGAGATAAGTGTTTTTTTTGTTGGAATTATTGGAATGATGTACTGAGAGGGAAGGGGTGAATTAGTACCTCTAAATGTTTTTATGTGATTGGCCTATTAACCTTTGTGTCATCAGATTTGTATATACCTATCTATATGTTCATCTTTTCTTATGTATGTGTAATCATAATATAAGTTCTTTACATGCATAAACATTCAAGAAACATTCATGAAAACAAATAACACATAACACATGATATGATATCGCAGAAAACTCCCGTTAGGAAGTAGAAACTATGGTGGGGATGTCTACCCACAAAACTTCACTATCTACAGATAAGAAGGGAGTCGGTAAAGGCTTACAATTGATCACTTCTGATGATCTACCCTATTAAGAGTATTAGAGTGGAGACCTATTAGGATCTACTTCATTTGAAGCTTTAGCAACACCGTTAGGTGTGCACTCTGTTAAGAGATTTATCAAAGAATTGTTAAGTCCACCTTCTACAAAAGGATTTATGTTGTGATGCACTTGTTAGAATGAAACTACAATATAAATGTTGATCTGATAGTGAATGAAATTTCTAATTGTTGATAACAGATCCTGTATAGCTTACATTGTAAGTATGTAATCACCTTGAGTGATTGAGTAATACCTTGTCTCTGCTTGTCGGTAGCCTTCCTATGTTCTTGATAACTGTTGTGATCTGTTTCTGAACTTTGCATGAATTCTCTTCTTCTACTTAGATGCTCTCCATTGCTACTATCATATTCAAATGATTACAAGTCTCTCTTATTAAAAATGATGGAACATCTATTTATACTAGTTTCTAGCTCTATTCTTGATTCACACTTTTCAAATTAACTCTAGATCCAAGGTTTACAACTTGACCTTGATCTTTAGTTAGATA
>MU224969.1:1615992-1628570 GCA_018584345.1 Thuja plicata
ATTCCTCCTTTTTTGATAATGAGGGCAAAGGTACTTACATCTTTTCAAAAATGTGAGAGTGTGAGGCTTTTATTTCCTCCATCATTTTCTCCCATTTCTCCTTTAAATTCTCAAGATCCAAATGCTCAAGTGATATCCTCACATGCATGTCATATATGTTGTCTACCATAGACATTTCTGGGGTCATGATTAGAGTTCTTGCATCTATAATATGCTATTACAGAGTGGTGAGGTTTGGAAAAATTTGAGCTTGAAGATCTATAACCTCATTTCTAAATTGAGTCTCTGCATCCCATATTTCTTGTCTTAATTTGTTTACCTCTGTAATTTTTTCATGATGCATCTTTATAGTGTTTGCATCAGAGGTTAAACTCAGTGCACTAGTTGTTAGATCTGAATCTAATTGTGACAACTTTTCACTATTTTCTTTAGTGAAATTTTCTAATGTGCATAATTTTTGAAATAAGGTAACAGTTTCAGTAATCATAGGTTCTAATTCGCTTGCTAGTTCAGACAGCTTTACCTTGTTCTCTGCCACTTCTTGGCTGATCTTCTCAATTAGTTTGTGTTGATACTTCATCTCTTCCTGTTCTTCCATTGCCTTCTCTGCATCTACATTCTGATTTGTGATGGTGTTGGTAAGAACTACTATTTGTTCCATGACTGATGTGTTATCTTCAATTTTGACATCTGGAACAAGTTGATGTAGAGTATCTCTTGCCTTTTCAAGTGCTTGGGATTCCCTATGTGCCTTTCTCATTTTCTCTTGAATTGCCTTTCTTTTACACATCACTCCAAACTTTTGAAGTGTTTCAGTATCTAAAGTAGATACATCCCACTTGGGTATTTCTATTACCTCATCAAGTGTGACAGCCAAGATATCTTTCTTCAATTCCTTCTTCTTTTTATTCTTTTGCTGGGTGGCAGATTGGTGTACTACCATTTGTAAACCTTGAGATTAGATTGATTTGGTGGGTGAGGGTCGAGAATATGAAGCATCTTGTTGTTTCTGTTCTGAGTCCACTGGCTATTTTTGTGAAGACATCTCCTTATTTTCCTTGGGTGTATCAACAGATTTATCTTCTTTTTCTTCCTTTCTTTCATCCTGTTTGACCTTTTCACTCTTTTCTTTCTCTTCATCCTTTCTCAATGTTTCATCTATTTTGTTTTATGCTCCTTTGTCTTTTTCAGTAGACACTTCTTGTTGAGTGTTGGTTGCATCTTTCATTTCTATATATGTATCCTTTTGAATATTTGATGCATCTTTATTTTCATCATTACCCATTTCCTTTGATATATCATCATCTTTCTTAGATGATTTCTCCTGACTTGATTCAATATCAATAGCATCGATTAATATGTTCATGTTTGTCAGTGTATTGACTTCTGCAGTGTTAATAGTTGAGTCTTGTCCGTCGGTATTGCCATGTGCAACATTTATATCTTTATCTTTTTGCACTTCTTTTGCAGGGTCTTTTCTTGTAATATCATTGGCAATGTTATCTAACCATGATTCATCATTGATATCATCAGTTATGTTACCTTTTATTGTCAAATCTTCTTTGGTAACTTCTTCTTCTCCACTCAAGTCAATATGAATTAGAATTGGTGGATTTTGACTATCCTCACTTTGAGCGTTGTGAAGAGTAGTGTCTGGCCATACTTCATCTACAATGTCAGTATTTTTGGGGCCTTTTGGATCACTCTCTTCTCTATCCAATTCCATAGATGAGTCATCTTGTACATCTTTAATGATGATTTGTTCCTTCTCTCGGCTAGCTTCCTTAGTGGGCTTATTGAGTATCTTGCACCACTTCTTAATTCTATTTTGATCAAAATCAATTATCTTCCCCTTGAGAAATTCATATGCTCTCATTTTTGGTGAGAACTCCTTTTCATAATTCTTCATCATCTTAGTAATTTCTTCGTTATTTGTATCAGGAGGCATAAGAGTAACAAGTATTCTTTCTCTTATTTCCTTTTCCTGATGTAGTGCAAAAGTCCATCTGGCTGACAATCTCACTGATAGTTCTTTGGGAACGTCATATTCTGAGAATTCTAGTGGAACATAATGATGTTTGCACATTTTTGCAATTATTTCATCTTCAATCTTATTTTGATCCTCTGTACTGAATTTTAACTATTTCCTAATGTTAGGATCAGAAATAGACTATGATTCTAAAATATTCTTGCATATTTTATCAATTGTTGTAGGGACCAAAGGTTCTTTTTCCTTTTGTATCTCTACATCACAATCATCCATAGCTGAATCTTCTAGATCTTCTTTATTTCTAGTCGTCTTCCTCCTTTTGGTCTGTCTTTCTTTTGGAGGAGCTAGTTTTTTCTTGTATATCCTCACTCTTCCTTTCTGTAATGGTGAAGGAGTTGACTCTTTTGCAGTCTGGCTTCTTATTCTTGAAGCGGTTGTTGTTCTTGCTCTTTTGGGTGTAGGAGGAGGTGGAGAATCTGACTATGTACCCTCTAATTCATTATTTTCCTCTTCTTCACTTATAGGTGACTATCCTTCTGTTTGTTCCTCCTTACCCTCTGTTTCCTCTTCACTTTCTTCTGTAACTGCAAATTTCTTGGTTAAGTTTTTAACCATCTTGTCCTTCTTGTATACAATATTTTTGACAAAAAGGTATGTCTTTATCTTTTGTTTGGCTTCCTCATAGGTTCCAAACCTTGCTTTCTTGTTGTCAATTGGTTCATTCAATAGTGCCTTGATGCACTCATTATCTTGTCTTGATTTGATCTCATACTCTAAATGTGAAAGCCAAGACTTCCTAGGTACTACTGCTTGGATATACGTGAAATTAGTATCTACCATAAAACATATGTCCTCTTTGTGTTCTTCTATGAAAATTTCAGGTATCCTTGTTCTAGCTTGCAACATTTCCTTAATGCTTTTGAAATACTCATTCATTATATCATTAAAATTTGTTCCTAGTGACTCTATATGCTCACATATATATATGGTTACAGGTATGCTTGTATCCCATACTACTTTGCCTATGAAAGGAAAGTAATCTTCAAAGTAAAAGAATATGCACATAATGAGGGAACCAAACTTACAAGTGTTTGTTCTTTAAGATCTTATGGTGTTCACGTTCTCCTCAAGTTGATTCAACAAAATCTCTACAAGTTCCATCTTCTTTCCTTGTTTGATGATTTTGAATGTCATGCTCATAGCAGTGCTTGATATGCTATTCATTCTACTTGCCTGGAAGATTTTGTACCCTACCACACATGCACCAAACATGACTTCTGTGTTGGTGATAGTGTTGACCTTGAGAGCTCTTTTGTCTAATTTTGCACCAGTTAACTTTTCTACTTCCTTCAGAGATGGGTGCTTGTGAGCTTGCAGTTTGTCGGTTGTAGGATATCCAGTAACTACATGAATACATCCTTTTTTATTCATTTTGGCTTATTAATCCATAAAGTCTGGTTATGCATTATGCTGAGAACTATCTTTATCCATTCTATTTTGAAAAATCTGGGAAAGTGTAATGCATTTGTTAGTCCTTTCACTTCCAGATGCTTGTGCTCTTCTTTTAGGTTTCCAGTTTCATCACATAGTGCCCTATAGGCATTATCTAGGTGTAGATCTCCAAATTCTAAGATCTTACTGTGTATGTAGGACCTTACATCTTCTACCACTAAAACCCTAGGTGGGATTCAGGAGAATGCTTTGGAATCATTAGGTTGTGATGTGATTTATGGGTGTAGCTTGTGTTTTGGTTCAACACAAGTGCCTTTGCTGACAAGCTTGATCATTTTCTTCTTATCTTCCTTCAACTTATCGACTCTTGAAGTAGATGCCATCGTGTTTCAAAAATTCAGGGTTTTTTATAATTTAAACAGTACAGTCGGTGAATGTAGGTACTTACTAAATCTCTATGATTGCCCATGAATCCTCTGAGTGGTGTTTAGATTCTTGCTAGAGTTTCTCTTAAATCGCTCTTCAATCTCTCTTCAATCACTCTGCTGGGCTCTCTTGGTTGCTCAAAAATTGCGGGTGCAAAATGATTTCAACTGTCAGTTTTTTATAAATTTTGTGCCCTAAGTTGTCATTAATGCTCACCAACTCATCGGTATATAAAGACTGAATTCATCAGTTGAGGCATAAATAACATCTTTAGTATAGGTTTAAAGTGTCAGGGTTGCCAGTAGCTTTGATGACTTCACAGATGATTATCGGTAAAGTGGCAAAGACAACTTTCACTGGCTCAAGGATCACCGATGTCCGTTGGTTTACACTTAGCCACTTGGATTTTGTGTAATGACCAATAGATTTTGGTAAGTAGTGTTAAATTTTTCTGTGTGTGTTCACCAATGCATATTTGTACCCAATAATTGATGGTTGTTTTTCAATAACATTTAAAAGTGACAATATAGTGCATCTTCAATAATGCTGATTTGTCTATATGATCAATATGTAAATGGAACCGATGCATAATATAAATTTTCATAATGTAGTTCCATACTTGTGAAATTTAGTTGGAAATGGTGATGCCACCAGATCCATTGGATGGGGCATCATCATTTTCATTGCTTGTTCCAGCACCTTCAATATTTGTGGCTTTTACCCACATCTTGTTTCTCATCTTCTTGATGTCATCAATGGTATTTCCATTGGGATAAGTACTTGTTTCTGTCAGTCGATCTTTGCAATCTTTTATCACATGTCCAACCTTATGACAATGTAAACATGCCATTCCAGGTTTGAACCATTCTCTTGGTTTTCTAGTCCATTTTCTCATACAGTTGGTAGATATATGACCATACCTTCCATATGTTGTGCAATTTACCCATGTTTTATAGTCCCAAACATACGAGTTACCTTTTCATGTTGGTTTGTATCCATTATCAAGTTCTTTTAGTGTCCATGCCTTCTTATTCTTTTCCAGCATTCCTGATATGTATGTCCATTCATTTTTCAAGTAGGAAAATACTTGTCCATATAGGTTTCCTTTGTTGGATTTGTCACCTCTGATCTGCATTCATATGCCTTCTGTCCTTGCTTGTGACATTTATAACAATTACTAATGAAAGTAGATTGTGATTGAGGAATACCTTTCATTTTGTTTCTGCAAACGTTTGAGGTGTGGCCTAGTTTTCCACAGTGATTGCATGACAACTTCTTGGTTTTTGGAGTTGCATATATATTATTTTGATTTGATTGATTAGATGACTCTCCATTGTCGGTGTAACCTATTCCTGTGTAGTTGTTGACTCTTCTTTGACTGTCAAGGAAATCATCCATTATTTTGTTGCTATCTTTAGCTTTCTTGATCAATTCATTGTGTTGATTCTAAATTTAGACTTCATGCTTTAGTTTCTCATTTTCTTCCCTTAGCTCACCAATGATCTGTATTCTTTCAATGAGTTCAATATTTAATCTGTTTGCTTCTTGACTCATAAGAATAATCTGGTTGGTAATCGCATGGTGATGCTCAGTAAGTCTTTGAATCTTTGATTATTTTTTTTGTAGTTTTTTTGTTATTTTCCTCCTATCATCAATGGCCAATGTTCTCTCTGATTCAGATTTTCTTGAATCATTCATAAAATCAATCATTTTTACCATATGAATTTCTTGACCGATTTGCAGCATTTTGATTTGTTCTGTCAGATGTAGATTGACATCCTGTAGACTTATGGTCTCTTCTACTGATGTTTCTGAAGCTTTGCTCATTGATGATTCAGCATAGTTGAAGTAATCTAGGATCTCCTCTTCTTGATAATATTTTTCATTAAGCCTAGTTTCCATGATCTTTCTTTCATCAAGCAAATTTCTCATGCTTACTCTCGCCTCTTTATACTGCTCATAGTAAATCTGAATTTACAATTTCTCATTCTCAATAGTCTTGTCTAGTCTGTACTTTTCCATCATGTGGATCTTTTCTCTTAAGTATTTAAGCTTTTCAAGAAAGAGACTTAGCTCTGATACCAATTGTTGGAATTATTGGAATGATGTACTGAGAGGGAAGGGGTGAATCAGTACCTCTAAAACTTTTTATGTGATTGGCCCATTAACCTTTGTGTCATCAGATTTGTATATACCTATCTATATGTTCATCTTTTCTTATGTATGTGTAATCATAATATAAGTTCTTTATATGTATAAACATTCAAGAAACATTCATGAAAAAAAATAACACATAACACATGATATGATATCGCAGAAAACTCCTGTTAGGAAGTAAAAACTACTGTGGGGATGTCTACGGACAAAAATTCACTATCTGTAGATAAGAAGGGAGCTAGTAAAGGCTTACAATTGATCACTTCTAATGGTCTACCCTGTTAAGAGTATTAGAGTGGAGACCTATTAGGATCTACTTTGTTTGAAGCTTTAGCAACACTGTTAGGTGTGTACTCTATTAAGATATTTATCAAAGAACTATTAAGTCCACCTTCTACAAAAGGATTTCTATTGTGATGCACTTGTTAGAATGCAACTACAATATAAATGTTGATCTGATAGTGAATGTAATCTCTAATTTCTAATAACAGATCTTGTATAGCCTACATTGTAAGTCTGTAATCACCTTGAGTGATTGAGTAATACCTTGTCTCTGCTCGTCAGTAGCCTTCCTGTGTTCTTGATAACTGTTGTGATCTGTTTCTGAATTTTGCATGAATTCTCTTCCTCTGCTTAGATGTTCTCCATAGCTACTATCATATTCAAATGATTACAAGTCTCTCTTATTACAAATGATGGAACATCTATTTATACTAGTTTCTAGCTCTATTCTTGATTCACGCTTTTGAAATTAACTCTAGATCCAAGGTTTACAACTTGACCTTGATCTTTAGTTAGATATGTTTTAGATCCATTAGGATGCTTTAAAACATTTACAATATGCTTACTTGACCCTCAAGTTAATATTTAAAACAAATAAAAAACTCTATAAATAGAATTACATTTCTTTATCTAACATGTAAAATCAGATCCACTTTTTGTGGGTTCTTTAACTGATTGTCAGGCTGCTCTGTCAGTCTGTTGGTTTTCTTCTTTGTCGATGTTCCTTACTTGAACTGTTCGTCGGGTATGCCCTTTCTTCTCTGTCGGTGATGTTCTCAAAATTGTATCATCGGTTATGCTTTTTGTCAGTAATTTCTATACTTAGCATTTTCACATTAGACATTTTGTCCTGTCAGGTATGCTTGCTGCCCGCTAGTTATGCTTACTGTCCGTCGGTTATGTTTATACCGATGACCTTTCCCTTTAAGTATACTAATGGAAAAACTTAATGTCATTGGTTTCTACATACCTTTCATCCTCATCGAAATCATCTTTCAATGCTACAAACATTGTCTCAATATCTTCATCACTGTCAGAGTTACTTAATGACCTTATTGAAAGACATGTTGTCAATTAGTGCCAAAACACTTAGTCATCACAGAGTTGACCGAGCCAGCAGTGCAACCTGAGCAGTTATAGTGTAACATGAGAAATGGTAGTGTCAACTGAGTAGATAGTGGTAATCAATATAACCCGAGTACATAGTGTAGCCCAAGTGCCAGAGTTTTCTATGTTGCCCGAGTGACACCATATTGCTTGAGTGCCAATATATCACCCGAGCAGATTACTGGACCCGAGTAATAGTATTGGGCCAACTAAGTTTATATTGTTTGATATTAATTTATCTTATGGAAGCTAAATTATAGAAATATTTGATTTGGATAAGGTATAAATATAAGGTATTTTGTTTATCCAAATATGTGTGAAGAAGTGTGTATGCGAATATGAAGTGGCAAATTGATTAAGAGGCTACAATAGTATAAGGAACAATAGAGACTCATCCATCATGGTCAGGTGATTAGTTTTTATATCATTGGATCTTATTTATCAAATAAGAGTTGCATATAATATCATCTACTGGTTCATTCTAACAGGTACATCAACAAAAATCCTCTAACAAGGTGGAATTAACAGTCTTTTACAAATCTCCTAACAGAGTTGCATACTTAATTGTGTTGTACTAAATCCTTTCACAAGGTGGACCTAAAAGTCCTTTTTGCTCATAACAGGGAAGGCCATTAGAAGTGGTCAATTGTAAGCTTTAACAGGATAAATTTATACTGCAGTAATAAATCTTGTGGGTACCATCTCCACCCTAGTTTTAATTTCTATTTGGAAGGTTTCTGGTTAACCAAATATTGTGTCAAGTGTTGTGGATGTTTATTACTTTTTTGTTTCATGCATGCAATCAGATTAGATAATCTAATAAAGGATTAAAGAGATTAAGTTTTATTGGTTCTTGATTCACCCCCCCCCCCCTCTCAGTCACCTAGCCTTGATATATTTCCAACAANTTCTTGATTCCCCCCCCCCCCCCTCTCAGTCACCTAGCCTTGATATATTTCCAACAATTGGTATCAGAGCTAAAGGTTCTCTCAACAACATCTGAGGCTTCTATCATTGCACAATTCAACACCTAGGGACATTGGAAATGAATAAATAATATGATAAACTCTGTGAAGCCAGGAATCTGAAGCCAGAAAGTAAACACCTTGAAGTCAAGGGTTTGACTCATATCATGCATATGCCACAGAACTTTCAGATTAAGTGGATTCGGTTTGTTCTGAGCCATGTTCACAACATGCATCTATGGCTGGATCAACCAGTGAAGATTACCAAGACAATGGTACACCGCGTTAAAGGGTATCCTATGCTTGACAAGTCAAAAGCTACCAAAACCCTACCCTGAGATGACCTAACTAAGAAGACTCTTGCCGAGTGGGACAAAAGAGGCATGAGATTAAATAGAGTTAAAAACATGGAATTGAAGTTTGGGATTCATGTAATTGCACATAAAATCTACAATTCTATTCGAGAAAACAACATACCATGTGAGGCTATAGACTTGGCATACAAAGTGGTCAAGAAAAACCTCTCATTCAACCTTGCCAAGCTGCAGCTCATCCAATTGAGAAAGAACATGGAAAGCATCTGGGAATCAAAGACCAATCCATGTAAGTTTGGTTCACTTCTAGTCTTCATATTCTTTTATATTTAGAAGTTTTTCCCTTCCAAAGGCACAATTGTTTGGAAGAAGGACAAACCCATAGTTTATCAGATAAATGATTTTATAGAAGAATTAGGAGACAATTCTGAGAGCATCATGGATGCATATTTTGAGGAGTTTAGACAGAAGATGCAAAATCAATATAGAGTTCCTAAATAATTGGTAGAAGACTATAAAGATGATGTTTGCTTCCTAGTTGACTGTGATAAAGTGTACATTTAGGCAGTCAAACCTAGGGTTGCATGGGTGAAACCTCTTGCATATGAGGTTAACATAGATGAGACCAAAGACATCATTAAGGCTCTTTTTAATGAGCCTATTGATCCCAAAGCACCATGATTTGGTACCTATGAAGAAGCCAAGAGAAGAATCTCATTGGAAATTGAGATCCTAAGATCTTGAAAAGAGGAAAGAAGAGGTTAGAGAAGTTTGGAAAGAAATATGGAAATACTTCAGACTCTCCTCCTTCTATCTTTGAATGCAAATAAGATGAAGTTAAGATAGAAGATGATGAACCTGAAAAGGAAGAGGAAGAGATAGAAATTGAACCTCCTAAGAAGAAACAAAAGGTAACCCCCAAGAAGAAATCAAAGATCTCTACCCCTGTGATCACTAAAAGAATATCTAGAAGGAAACTTATATTGCCCAAGGAATATGAAGAAGAAGGTACAATCATACTTAAGAAACCCCTACCTACCTTTGAGAAGAAAACTGAAGAACTAAGAGAAGGTAGCGGTATGAGTTCTCTAAAATCATTGAAATATGCTTCCAGAACTAAGGATGAACAGAAACAGATTGAGGAAGAAGTTGTAGAGAAAATGACAAGATGGAAGTATGATCCATCTGAATAGAAGAGTCATATGACTGAAGATCTATTCAAGGAAATATTTGTTCCCTGGAGAAATGTATTCTGAATAGAAAAGGATATTAGAGAATAGACCTTGAGATAAGTCATGCCTACTATGACAAATAAAGAGGTAAAAGAGGCCATGACCAAATATGAAAATAATCACACTCCAAGGTTCAAGACCTTTCAGATATTGAACAAGAAGATAGAGGATGTTGTGTAGGACCTAACAAAGATATGGAAGACAGTCTTTGAAATCAAGGAAGAAGTGAAGGCAGAAGTATCGAGTACAGACCCCATGGAAAAGATTGATGATGTAGATTTACTTGAGGTGGAAACTATTGAAGAATCCAATGCAGAAGAGATAGAAGTAGAAGTGATGGCATCCCTGCCCCAATGACCTATACAGAACATCCTATCTCTGGGCAAGGATAAGTCTACAGAATCTACATATGGACTAGTACAAACTGAGCAACAGGCTCCACCTACTACTAGGCTAAGCCTAACCAAGTCGCAGAAGGAAACTATGAATATTTCTTCAATGAGCATTGATGCTACAGTTGGTGTATCCAAAGTTAAAGATCCATTGGATACTGAAGTCAAGGATGATAGTGAAAAAGGTAAGGAAATTGTTCCTTCACCTAATACCAAGATCAAAGGAAAAGGGAAGGAAACAAATACTAATGGTATTAATTTGAGGAAGACATTGTGATTCCAAATTGGGATCTATCCAACTTGACAGTAGAGAATATGGATATACTAGGGGAGCTATGGAAGAAAAGAGCTACACAACAAAAGCTCAAAGAAGAAAAGAAGAGAAATAGAGTGCTAGAAGACATAAAAGGTATATTCCTAGATGCACTAGAAATAAAAGTTGATGAAAATGACTCTATTTTGGATCAACTTGTCAATATAGTTCACAAGTTCAATAAGGATTTAAGTGGTCAAGAGAAACTACTGCAGAAGGCAGAAAGGAAGTTTGAGCATAAAGTTCTAGAGAATGTTGCAAGTAAGATTGAAATTGACCAAGTGAAGCTAAACACTCTCATTAGCTCTCTAGAAACTACTGTTAATAATGTTTCTTCATTATTTGTAAAGATGAGTGATACTTCCAACTTCACAATGGAAATCAAGACTAAGCTGACAAAGATAGATATAGGTTTGAAGGAAAGTGAAAACCAGTTGGCACTTAACCCTAGTTCAAGTTCAACACACTTTGTGAAGATTACGTATCTGACAGACATGCAGACAGAATTACTAAGGGAAGAAGCAAGGACAAGGGAATCTCTTACAGCTATGCAGAGCCAACTCCTTCCACACATGGATGTAATGCAGAAGAATATAGCTCATTCCAAGACACTCATACATGAAAACAACTTTTCAGTTGTTGAGCTTATGATGGAGTTGTAAAAAAAGATACAGATTGAGTTTCACATCTTGAAGGTGTTGCAAGGTAATTGGGACAATACTGTGTCTCATATTTTGAAGGCACATAGTGATTTCCTATCCTTCTTTGGTATTACCATATAGGTATAATTTTGGAAATTGTGTCAAAAACAAGGGGGAATGTTATTGTATATACATATAAGGAAATACATATACAGAAGAGAATATAAGAAGAGATATATCATACCAAAGTTACAAAAAGAATTTTGAAAAATAAAAAAATAGATTCAATTGTAACCAAGTCATAGAACTATTGTCAAAACCCGAGAAAGTGCCCAAGGATAAGGTAAGGGGGAGTTTTGACTCATAAGTTTGAGAATTTTTTGAAAATGATAAGTATTTTTGGTCACTAATTTCAAAGGGGGAGATTGATGAGCTTATGGCAAGACATGTTGTCAATTAGTGCCAAAACACTTAGTAATCACATAGTTGATCGAGCCAATAGTGCAACCCAAGCATTTATAGTGTAACCTGAGCAGTGGCAGTGTCAACTGAGAAGACAGTGGTAATCAATATGACCTGAGTACATAGTGTAGCATGAGTGCCATATTTTACTATGTTTCCCGAGTGACAACATATTACCCAAGTGCCACTATATCACCTGAGTGGATTACTGGACCTGAGTAACAGTTTTGGGCCGATGAAGTTTGTATTGTTTGATATTAATTTATCTTATGGAAGCTGAGTTACAGAAGTATTTGATTTGGATAAGGTATAAATATAAGGTATTTTTTATCCAAATATGTGTGAATAAGTGTGTATGCGAATATGAAGTGGCAAATTGATTAAGAGGCTACAATAGTATAAGGAATAGCAAATACTCATCCATCACAGTTAGGTGATTAGTTTTTATATCATTGGATCTTATTTAGAAAATCATAGTTGCATAGAAGATCATCTACTGGTTCATCCTAATAGGTGCATCAACAAAATCCTCTAACAAGATGGACTTAACAGTCCTTTAAAAATCTCCTAACAGAGTTGCATACTTAATTGTGTTCTACTAAATCCTTTCACAAGGTGGACCTAATAGTCCTTATTGCTCCTAATAGGGCAGGCCATCAGAAGTGGTCAATTGTAAGCTTTAACAGGCTAAATTTATACTACAATAATAAATCTTGTAGGTACCATCCCCACCCCAGTTTTACTTTCTATTTGGAAGGTTTCTGGGTAACCAAATATTGTGTCAAGTGTTGTGGATGTTTATTACTTTTATGTTTCATGCATGCAATCAGATTAGATAATCTAAT
>MU224969.1:1651605-1667529 GCA_018584345.1 Thuja plicata
CCCCCCCCCCCCCCCCCCCCTCTCAATGCTTCTATATATTAACATAAAGTGCATTAAATCTTGTTTGTCTAAATTAGCATCCACATTCATTACTGCCTAAATCAAGACTTTACAAAAATGTATAGATAAAAGCATATAGGCTTGGACATCCAAATATCTTGTAGCAATCACATCTTTTATATGTATCCTTAACATCATACTCCAATCTTTTATCTCTTGGAAAGGAATATAGCTCCTTTACAACCCTTATTTTTATTTTTTTGTTATTAGTAAAGGTGGGTTTTAGAAAGGGTCTAATCATTTCACAAAACATTATGGAGCAACAACAAGGAACTAGTAGCATGATGATGCCAAATAAAAAGAATTAAACAAAGTGTTGAAAGTAAATATGAAATTATGATGATCCAAGGATCATAGAAGAACAATAAAATCAAGGTGAATTGAAGCCAAACCATGCCAAGGATCATTAAATAACTTCAACCATATTATCTTTTGTAGAAATATTTTTAGGGATGAACTCCCTTTTTCTATAAGGAACTCTTGAATTTAAAGAACTCAAAGGGCCACATGAAGACCTTTCACCTTACAACATCTCCACCTTAATAAGGGTGATATCTACAACATAGGGGATATCACATGGTTAACAATCGAAGGACTACTAGAGAATAATAAAGTCAAGCTTTTAAAAAAAACTATTCTTAGATTTAATGGATGCAAAGGGCAGAAATAAAACCTTTATCCCAACGTCATATCACCATTAATAGGAGGTGACCTATGAAACAAGGTAATACCACTTGGTTATCCCTCAATCCCCTATAGGGATAACTTTAAGGACCCCTCCAGGAAAATCTATAAAATCCTGGCAAAATCAACATTATTTCAAGGGGGGAAATTTTAGTAATGATGACAAAAAACTAATTCGAAAAGATAATATATTAGTTTGTATTGACGAATGTTTTTCTAACGTGCTAAAATTCCACAAAATATTGGCGAATATGTCTTTACTGATAGGGTAAATATATAATGTATTTGGAAAAAAATATTTAATGGAAATGGAAAAAAAAAATTCTACCGTTTGAAAATTGCATAATTTAATTGGCTAATATTTCATTATTTAAGGTAAAATATATAATTTAATGGAAAAAATTTCAATCCCTTAAAAATTTAGTTTTCACATTCTATTAATAGTCAGTAATCCATTTTTCATGAGTTGATTGAGTTCTGACTCGTCATGTTGGGCCAATGCCAAATGGAAATTGATCTAATTAATGCAACATCATGTCAAGAGAATAATGCATTAATTAGTTACCAAATTGCATGCATGACTCTACACAATTCTAGTGATCCACACATGCCTAATATCTATCATTTCACCATTTTAAATGTATTATTTGCAACCATTCGATGATCCTAGATCTATGGATTATGTTTTTTTTGGCCTAAAATTCTGAAGGAAACATAGTTCTCTAGAAATTGTGGAATGGGGACATGTATCTAGTCTTAAACCCATGCCTTAGCCTTGATCTTCGATTACAACTGGTTAGTAGGTTGCGTGGATGGTTGATAATATTGAAGAGTGTGGCATTTGCAGTTAATAAAGAAATATCTTATCACTGACATTAAATAAGAAAGAAATGTCTTATCATTGACATTAAATAATAAAGAAATGTCTTATCACTATCATTCTCTAACTGTGATCCACTTGACCCACACGACTTCTAAACTTCCAATTGGGTAATGTCTTACTGTGACGTTATTTCCAATTTCATACACTATGCATTTAATATGAAAGATTTAGAGAATTTTGAAGGACAAAGGAATTAATAAGGTTTAGAGAAAGAATTGAGGGTTATTTATAGATGATATACACTTCTTTCTTCTTCAATTCTCCTTTGTTTTAGGTTTGCCTCTACTAAGTTCTTGAAAGTATAGCTCTGGAGTCTAGTTTAGGTCTTTAGATTATATATTTTATCACACTTTGATATTCCGGTAGTGGTTTTCTCAAGATGGACACTCCTATATGTTTGATTAACACATCTAAGGATGACTAGGAGGCCTTTTTGGGCCTGGTCTCAGACCCAACCCTGGAATCAGTTTGCAAGGAGGTTGGAACCTTTACAAATGAAGCTATAAGGATGGTATTGGGTCGTAAGTTTTTGAAAAATATTGATAGGTATCGAGTTAACATGGACATTACATCCTAGTTTTTGGCGTCTCTTCTAGACCTCGGTGGAGACAAGGTGGATATGCTCCTACTGTTAAAGAAGGTATTCAAACAAGAATTCTTGGGTGACGATGCTCAACTTTCCTCTTTTGCACAAATAGGGGTAGGGATCCCTTGGGAAAGTGATTTACCCAAGCTTCTCCAGCTAGGCCAAATGTGGTCATGCAACCTTTTCTTTTGAACCTAAATGTTGAGCAGTTGATGCACCATAGGAAATGGGTGAATATTGGTAGGTATTTTCTCTAGAAGTGGTTTCTCCTGGATAAATTGGCGGACTACGGAGAGCTATATTAATTCTCATATCTTATCATCTCTGAAGAGTTCTACTTAGACAAAGAGGAAAATCCCTAGTGTTACCTAGGGGCCAGGACCCTATGGCCTAGTATTTTGAAATCAAATAGTTTCCACTTTTTGTTTTGTTTTTTGGATGCCACTACCAATGCCCTAGTATGTACTATGTTTTTTTCCACTACCTCATTTTGGCTTATAAGTTTGGAGGGAATCTAAATTTTGGCTTATAAGGTTGGGAGGGAATCTAAATATTGTAAATTTGCAGAAAATATTAATGAAAATTTTGCAACTTCATTTCAGTTTTCTTTTTATGGATTTAATAAATGATTTCAGTTTCATTCTTTTGAAATTTGTGCTTAGCAGATTCCAGTTTGTGAATGAAATGGCCAGAATTATGTAAAAACTAAAATAATTTATGGACAACATTGAAATTACAATGCAATAACGAGTTAAAAATTTGTGAATCTGAAAAATGAACCAAACAAATGTATGTGTGATTAATTATTTATAGTAATAACTTAAATTTTGTGTGTGTGACTGCAAAGTTGTAATTGTAAAAGTTTAAAGTATTTAGTTATCCTTTATAGTAAAACTAAAATATAAAATTAGCATAACAATTACAAATTTTACTAATGTGGTATAGTGGTAGTACTAGTAGTCTAGTACCTTTATTACTTTAGTACTACTACTAGAATAAGAAATCCGTAGACATTATAAACTGTAACCTTTATCAATATATTATTTTATAATCTTTCATATTTTAAAAATAAGTAATAATTATATTGTAAAAGAAAAAATGAAAAAACAATAATGAATGTTGGATCTGGATGAGTGTAGTCTGCAGATCGATGAAATAAACTCCATTTTGGGGGGAAGTTGTGAAGTTTAAAAACTCCTGCAAGCATCTTGCAGGAAAGTGCACTGTCACATATACTCAGTGTCACAGATATTATAAATTTGGATGCATATAATGCTTTCATTGCTTTTCCTTCAACAAAAATTTGGGTGCATATATTATAAATTTATAATATAATTATTAATAATTTCAATATAATATTATTAAATTATATTAACGGTATAAGATGTAATTGTATTCCGGGCCAAAAGTCAGAACGATTAACATTATCTGCAAACTTCCTTCGAAATTGAGACACATGTCATAATGTCATTCATTGAACTTCAAAACTAATGAACTTTGTCATACCATATTAATTAAGTATAGTTAATAGTTATTAACTATAGTTGCATTATAAATTTTTAATTGTATACCTTTTAAGGTAATTAAGTGTAATAAGTTCTATTTTGGGGAATTATAAATTTGTAAAAGTCTAAAATTAGCATAACAAATTTTATTAATGTGGTAGTACTTACTGCAAATTTTATAATCTTTCTATTTTAGATTTAAAAATATGTAAAAATAACATTGTATAAGAAAAATAAAATAAAATTAATGAGCATTAGATCATGATGATCGAGGTCTATAGATCGACAATGTAAACTCCATTTGGGGGCGAAGTTGTGTTGCATAAAAAATTCTGCAAGCGTCCTCCAAAAAAGTGACATGTGTCACATATACGTGTCACTGTTCATTAAACTTCAACAAAATTTTGGGCGAATATATTATAAATTTATAATATAATAATTTCAATTAATAATTTTTATAATATATTAACGACATAAGGTGTATTCTGGGCCAAATGTGGGAATGATTAATATTATCTGAAAACTTCCTCTGGAAGTGAGACACATACCATATTGTCATTCATTGAACTTCAGGAATCAGAACTAATGAACTTTGTCCTACCAAATTCAATTAAGTGTACTTATTAACTATACTTACATTCTAAATTTGTAATTGTATACTTATTAAGGTAATTAAGTGTAATAATCTCTATTTTAGGCAGAAATTTTAAAGGATTAAAAAGTCTTGAAAAACATTCTAGAAAAGTGTCATACTCACGTATCAAACTCAGTCCTCAAAACAAAGTTAGAAACTTCTATGGTTTCCATTTAGGTTTTGAACTTCTAAGGGCTTTAAAACTTTTACTAAATTACTATTTGGATTATTGGAGAAACTAGTTAATCCAAGCCCTAGGGAGATTAAGGAATTAGAAACAACTACTAGATTGAGAAATGCAATAGAGTATGTTGGTGCCAGTCTATTCAAATAGAAATTCTAGGTAAAATCTGGAACACCTACATCCTAGGTTTTCAATTTTTGATTAGTTAAATCTCCTGGTTTACAATCTAGATTTTTGAAGTTAGAAATAGAATTAGGGGTTCAACCGTTCAACTTGAGGGTTATCATTTTTAGGCTTGTAGTTACTAGTTACTAGTTACTAGAAGTCTATTTGTCTACCATTATTTTGAACCAAGTTACCCATACCAATGCCCGAAATGGGGCAATCAAAAAGAAAAGTGAATGAAAAATAGACTTAATGAAATTGGTTAAAATACTAGGTTTCACTGATGAATACCATGATATTTATGATCTTGTTATCCATGGTGATGAGTAAATCATAGATAGTAGATATGCATTGTCCAGTAAGATGGGAAATCCAAATAGGAAAAATAAATTTAACACAATGTTAAATGCAAGTACATATAAAATTGCAACGTGGGATGTTGGATTGGGATACATGGTGTTACCTGAAGTATTCCCTTGCCCATAAATTGTTATGGTCAGCACCCAAAATTATGATGAAGATAGAAAAGCAATTGTCAATAATAATACTCAAGAGAAACTTTTATCCATAACTGAGGGAGAATTTGTTTGTTTGTTGGACCTAGGATTTGAAGCACAAAACTCAAACGCCCATATTGACCTAGGAAAGTTGGCAGAGGAATATGAGAGAATCAGTGCAAATCATAAAGATAAATTTATCAAAGGTCTAACAATGTGTGATGCTCAATTGGATCAGAATCATAAGCCTCCTTATGATTTTGATATTTTTGTGCCATGGGTTCAGGATACTATTTCCTTGCTAACATTTTCCTAGGATTGGAAAATAATAAGGAAGTGGGTGCCAACATTCTTGAAATAATTTTTCATATACATTACATCAGAGAACCAGTAAGATATGATTTTTTTGAGCACATTTTTCAATCGATGCAAAAACAATTACTAATGATTAAAAGAGGTTCTTGTTAGACATTTAGGTTCACAACCTACTTGTGCTATCTTCTTCTACAAAAGCATCATGCAACGTTGGAGACCAACAAGCTTCATATTCAGGTCTATAAGATTGATGAGAAGACTCAACAGAGAACAATGTGTCCAATTTACGAATGGACACCTGAGATAAGGAAGCATGATAATAGAAAGAACTACAACCATTTTGTAACTTATTTTTGGCACCAATGTATAATTAAATTACAAGCACTCCAATGCCTAGATTTCATGTGTCTTATAGGGAATGCATTCAACTCAAAGTCACATACAATTGGCTGACTGGTTCTTCAAGGAAGAATAAATAGTGTTAAGGTTTTACAGATCAATAGTAGAACCCTACAAACTTCAAATACATGTGACAAAGAGGGTATTTGCATTGGAATATGTACGACAGATGGAGAGCATAGATAAACTCTTTAATGGTCATCAAAATTAGAGAATTTTTCCTTCCTTGCCTTTCTCATGTGGGGGGTTCACATTTGAGAGGAGAGCATTCAGTGTAGCACATTATTTTTTGATTTTTTTTGGATATTTTGTTGACAGTTACTGGAAATCTGATCCAATCAGCACCATTCAAAAAAGGCTTATGACGAATAAGAACTCTGCAAGAAAAATTCAACATCAAAGTAAACCATTGCTAGGAAAGTGTAAAAACATGGACTCATGTGATGAGGTAAGAAAAGATATGGATAAAATTGCCTCTGATAATAATATTTCAATAGAAGAATTGTCATCTCAAATTGTGGCATTGCACACATAGAGAACAACAAATATGCCCTGGACATCCTACAATTTCTACCAAAACCCTGCTAATCCATCTAAAAAATCTCTTCCACAAAATATAGTAGAACAATGTAAAGATATAAATTGGACTCAAAGCAAATTACTAATTTTTGGATTATGAGGAAGAATCTTCGTGAATCAAAGACCTCTACAAATCTTTATGAAATCAAAGAGAATGAAGAGTCTAGAAAATTGTGGAATATGGAGCATCCCGCAGAAGCATATGACAAAATTGATATTGAAGATGATGAGTATGAGATTGAGGTTAATCCAGATCCCATAGCCACTCCAACAGCTACTATAGTTTGTATAAAATTGAGTGGAATCGATGAGTCCATGACAAAAAAAATATAGCAAAGGGGTAAACCATTATAGGAAAAATAGGTTTTGAAGGTCAATGTGGTCTAGATCCCAAAGAGAAGGCCCTTTGTATCCAATTCAGACACCATTACCACCAACACATGGTCACAAACAAGTCATTGGAGTTTAATCATCAGATTCATCACAAAAAGGTACTACTCAGTCTCAAACTGGCCAACATCTTCATTTGTTAGAGCTTCAAATCCACCTTGTGAAGACACTCAAATTCAATCATAACCACTAAAAGAACATGGTATTCCTATTAGTGGTCAATCAAGTGCCACTTCCATTGGTGGGGAATCTGGGGATAGTATTCCTATTAATATTCAATCAAGTGTTAGTGGCACTAGTGGGGATGGTATGGGTACTAATACTAGTTGTCCTGAACAAGTGAAACAATAAGATATCTCTAACAAGAGGCCAATAATAATAGATACTATACAAAATCCTAGTTATCAAGGCATTGTGAAGAAGCAAAAGGTTTTGAAAAAAATGGTGAGTACAACTCCAACTATATCAATTGCCACTCCAAATCTATTGTTTGCAGCTTCAGAACAAACCCCTCAAAAGTCTCCAAAAAACTATGCTCGCAAGTGTCAATGAGACAAGATTAGGAATGGCTATTTATAATCCTCAAAATGCATTAGTTAGAACCACGGGCATAGGTAGAGGTGGGTACATCAATGCAAGTGTTATTTCACCTTTCAAACATTCAATTGCTTCAGCAACCCCAGATTTTTGTTACAATGATTTTTTTAATAAATTTGTAGAAACAACAAATATGAATAAAAATAAATAAGAAGACATTGAAGAGGGGTGCCCTTACTACAACTATAGAGGAATAACCTACATTAAACATAGTATTTCCCACATATGAACCAAACAAAGATATGATGGATTTCATGGTTGTTATGCCCCCAAATAAAGATAAAAAACCACCAAATAGTCAGATAGATCCCTCTGAATTACATGTTAGCACCCTCCAAATGGATTTTTCTAAAGTTAAAATGTGGACAAAACTAGTGTGTCAAAAAAGACCAATGAAGTTGTCTACACTTCACTGCTCAAGGTGGAGAGAGAGAAAATAAAGTTGGAGAAAAACATACAAAAGTTACAGGCAGACCTGGTGAATTAAAAAGCAAAGAGGAAAGCACCAGACAACAAGTGCAATGAATTACAGAAAAGGATAAAAAAATGTGCCTCTACATCAGTAATTACAAAGAAGGAATAGATGGAGGTGGAACTGAGGGAAAGATTGGATGATAGAATTCAAAAATTTGATGATGAAAGAGCCACTATAACAAAATTATACAAAAGTGTGGAGTTTGTTGTTGCTGCAAAAAACAACTTACAGAACCGATTGGAGCATGAGACGAAAAATGGAAAACATTGGGAAGAGAAAGCAAAGGAAGAGAGAAAAAAATGTGAACAATGGCACAAAAGCTGAAGAAGGAAACAAATATAATTAGAACTTTCATAGAGAGATTGAACGACAATTTGAATAATACAATAAAGTTTTTAAAAGAAAACATTTGGGGGAAACTAATTCAGAGGACTGAAAATTTGTTTGAATGGTTTGAATTGAATGAAATTCTGAGAATAATTTATTGGAAGCTCAAAAAACACATTGACAATAATACAATTGTTTATGTCAAAGAGGATATTGCAAAACAAATTTTGCAAGTAGTCTGCAGCACTGGTGACAGCTATTTGGAAAAAAAGGGAATTAATAGCCACATTAATGCCTTAGTAAAGGTATCATATATCATTCAAAAATGTCAGAAACTAAGGGAAGGACAAGAAATTGCAGAGAAATCTAGAAAAAATATCATGAAGCTACAAGAAAAGACAAACATGTGGATAAATCTTGGTTTATCAAAGATTGTTGACAAATCAAATAAATACATTGGAATAGAAGTTTTCAAAGAAAGGATGGAGGAAAAAAAGAAGTTTGATTTAGATGTGCTTCCTTAGGACACGTCTCCTCACAGATTTATGATTTTCATCAAACCACTGACAACTTTGATTGCAATAGTGGATGGAACAGTGGTGTCAAATCACTCTTCCAAATATGAATTGTTGATGAAGTTGCATGTGGCTTACCATAGTTTAAAACAAATTGGAGTTCCATTGGAAGAAGAGTGGAGAACCCTACAAAATCTAGCACAATGATCTCATGAATCATAGTATGTATTTCTTAGTTTTCTACTTTTACTCTTAATTTAAAGGTTTTCTGCTTTTCTTTGTTTGGAATATGGCATCACTTGAAATAACTCTTTTTTATGAATAGGAAAAATGCAGCACTCACTATTACTCTATTTTTTGAAGAGGAGAAATGTAGCAGTTGCTAAATTGCTAATCCAGGCTATGATGGTCATAGATACCTGCAGGTTTGTAAAATTCTACTAAGTTTGAGTCTTCACATGTTGCGAATCGACCTTAAGCTCTTGTTTCTCCCTTGTTTCTATACAAGGGAATTCAGGGTCATTTGCAAAGGGTTCTAAAATTTCATATTGAAATATGACTTTTGCATACAGAGTCACTTGTCTATTGAATGAATTGTATCATATGGATATATTTTGAAATATTTAATTAAAATATCACCATGTCTAAATAAACATTATGATTAATCTATCAATAATATTTAAAAAATTATGCTTTTTCTAATTTTCCTATTTTTTTAATTTCATGTAAGGCATATGCTCTTTTATTCTATTATTTTCTATCTAAAAATAGGAAGTTGAAAAATGCAATTGCAAATCAATATTAAATGCCATTGACAAAAATATAAAATGACATCAAGTTATCAACAAAATTCAAGATTTTGTAATATGAACGATACAATACAACAATAAGTTTAATAAATACCTAGGAACTGCTAGTGCTAGTGCTAAATTTCTTAAAGTTACCAATTCATCTCACCGTCGACATCTTCATCATCAAATTCAGTGATTTGTTGATTGTTGTTTGTGTTTTCTTCACTCTGAGTCTTCATATCTCCACTTAACTGCAACTCAATGCTATCAGTACATGAGTCACTCGGATTGCCAATTGTCCCACTCCCAATTTGTTTTTAAGTGTTCCCCAACCCTCATCTTTTGCATCTGGACCTCCAGATTTTTATTGCCCTATCGTAAGGAAAAGTATTGACATCATACCTAGATGTATAGAGCCTCATTAAGAATTTTTCCAAATTCTTATCTAGTTTGTTTATTAGATTTGATTTTAGGAACCCCAAAGCACTGAAAAATCTCTCATCCTCCACCAAACCCAATATCATGCTTTGACATAAATAAAAAATCTTGGAATATTCTGATATTGAATCACGCGACATTTCACTCCAACCCACATATGACCAAAAAAAAATTATTGGTCCCTCTTTGTGGGGGTTCTCCATTATTTTATATTGTTCCTTCATGGTTCTTACAAAATGACCTTATTTCTCTCTAAGAAGAGTCTCATCTAAAATCCCACTTATAGTTACTCCATTAAATTCTTCAGATTTGCAAAATTGCTTTATCAAAGTCAATAGCTTATCACGATAATCAGTTGAATTGTGGAGATTCCAATGTTGAGGAAACATAATAGACATTGACTCAAGTAGTTTGTCAACAGGGAAGCTGGATCTAATCTTTGTGGAAATATTATAGGTTATTCCCTTCATAGAAGTTGTTACAGACTCAATGATTTTACTAAACTCTTCCCTTGTAATTCTTGCTACTCACTTCTTCAGGGGCGCTTTCCGGGTTCCTCAACCATGGAAATGTAGTACACTGGTATCTCAACTCCTTGTACACAGGCACATAACTCCATGTTTGCATCAATTTGTAAATATTTATTAGGATTTTTCAAATTTGTTAGTGTCTGTCACTTAGAAAAAATTTCATCAGATAATTTTGGTTGAGATCAATAGAGATTATCAAGGGTTAGGCATGACATTTTACGCAACTTAGCATATTCTGCAATATACATTGCTCTTTGCTGGGATTTTTTCATAATATTCCTCATTTCCTCTAGCATGGGGAGAAAAGATGCTAAAGTTAAGAGTGTCTCTATATAACTTAACCTCCAAAGTAGGTCATCATCTTTCGTATTATTTACTTTGTTGCAATTTTCATACATTATTCCAATCAAGGATGGATATTCTAAAAAACTCGATGCGATGGTCCATCCAAAGAGATCCATCTGGTATCAACATCCTTAAGAAGCTTGTCCCATCAGTTATTCCATCGATAAATTTTTGAAATTCCAAAATCATTTGGGACTTCGATAGAAGTATGAGTAGAGCTCTCTGATTAAATCTTCAACATTTTTCATTGGAGAAAACTTTCTCACAAATCTAAAAGCAAGATTCATTATGTGGGCCATGCAGTGAATACCAGTCATGTAAGGTGAACAAGAAGCTTCCATATTTGCACAAAGACCCTTCCTCTAACCTTGCATTATTGAATCTCCATATGCTCCAACACATACCAACTTTTTGGCTATCATCAAGTCATCCATACCTCCATATTCAATTAAAGAACTATTTACTAGATGAAATACATTTTCCGTTGTCGCACTCTCCTTCATTTTAGAAATAGATAGTACATGAGGTTGGAGGACATGATTGTATACAGTATAAACATGCATGCATATCCATGATGTATTATCTACTATCGTAAATTTGTCTAAAGACAATGCAATAAATTTTGAATCTCTTATTTTTTTCTTTGCATCTTCTTTTTCAACCTCAGCAAGACAACTTTCCCATTCCCATCCACTATTTACTAACCAATGACTGCTAGCAGAGTTAGGAACCTTCAAAAAGTGTAATAAAGAGCTCAATAATGGGAAGTTTGTCATAGCACGCCCTCTGCTCAAAATATAAAAACAACACTTAACTGAACAACTTTTCCCAGTTGTTCTACTTCCTTTTCTTTTCCAAAAATAGCCTCAATAGAACCTTTAATTGTAGCAAGCTTCATCTTTAATTTCTCATGAAAATAAAATTCATGTCCATTCCTTACATGCTAACATTGCTCCTTTATTTTCCATCTCATCTCTAATTTTTCAATTCCATTTATGATATGTTTTTCGTAAAATTTACGAATATGTTTTTCTATGGTGTCAATTTTTTAGCTACAATCCCTTTTCCTTGTTATGTTTCCAAGTGCAAATCTTACATCTGCATTCTATTGGAGGATTACCTTGAATTGGATTCTCCACTAGTTCAATGAATGGATACTTTGACACCCAATCAATTTTAAATTTCCTTGACAAATCCTACTCTCAATCCTTTTTATTTGGATTTTCTATTCCCCTTCTATGCATCATCATCTATGGAATTCTCAGTGAAGTCAATTATATCATCTTGGATATCCTGGGTATCTACCAAAAAATCTTCTTCAAAGTCATCGTTATCTGAGATATCAAGTTTGCCAACTTTTCCAATATCCAGTGTAGGTTGTGAATCTTGTAATTGTACTTGTGATGATGTACCCTCCTAATTTTCACCACGAACATTGCCAATTCCAAAGTATGAAGATAAATTTATACCTTTTAGTGGCACCTCTTTCCCTTCACCACATTCAGGAGTCCTACCCTTCTTCATTTTAACATCTCCAACGAAATAAAGGCTGCAAAAAAAAGAATTATTTGTTTAAGAAGCATACACTATAGATGTCTAAGGTCTCCCGGGTGACCACTGACGAATCCCCACTCAATAAGAAAAATAAAAATTAAAAACAAATAGAGATGAATTCAAAATAATATTATAACACTTCAAAAAAATGATCACTTACCTTTATTGCAATGGTTGTTTGTGGTGTGAAACTTTGCTATCGATCAGAATTGAGAGCTCAAAATTGACCAAATTGGGTAAAATTAAATCTATTTGATTGTATTTATACCAATCCTTATTTGGCAAATTTGGTGGGAATCTCAAAATTGGTATACAAGTATTTGGAAAACCCTCATAATTCTAACACATTTTATGTAATTTCCTAGGCGAATATTGTGGGGATTTAGGAAAAGCTTTCACAAAATAAGAGGTGAATTGGGTCCTAGTGCAAATAGATCTTTCTATGGTTGTTGGAAAATTATGACTGTTGATAGACACACGCTTCATAAAATCCAAGGCAAAAATATTAAATATATCATTTGGAAAATGTAGATTTAATTGGTGAATGTTGTATAGAGATACAATTAATTACATAAAACGATGGGCAATTGGGAGGTGCATTTGACCAACTATTTATAAAGTATGGGCGAAATGACACCCTTTCATGGTGCATATGATTTTCCAAATTCTAATGTGTCTGTTACTCAATATGAGTTTTGAAGGTTGTCATTAGTATTCAAGTATACAAATTGGCAGTAGGTAATAGAGTCAAAGATAAACTAGTCAGTATGATCACCGAGTGTAGTGATCGAGCATAGAGTTAACCAAGTACAGTGGTCACTGAGAAACAAACTTACCGATCAGAAGCATACACTGAGATACACCGAGCATCGAGGTACATCGAGAGATAGTATTTACCGAGTAAACCAGCAATTACCTAAAATTTTGTATTCGCACATCAATCTAGGTAACAAATTTTTGCCAAGCTAGATAACAATTTACATTGATTAAGGAGAACATTAATTACACATGCACTCATTAATTGTTTGTATCTCCTATGTATAGATGATCAAGGTAAATTTTGTACACCGTCAATGTTAGGTTTTCTAAGATTGTAAAACCCTAATTAGGTCAAGAGGTTTGACATATGTAAGGTTAAGATGTCATTTTGTTATGTAATATATTGATCAATTAGCTGCCATACTAAGGACATCAGAAGATCAGACAAGGGTTTTAGAACAAGGATTTTGATTGAAGCTTCAATTTTCAAAATAGAGGCAAGGCTACCGAGCAGTACAGAAGGTATTATCAGCCACAACAAGGTGATAATTTTATTGTAATCAAAGGATTTGTTATCCACAATATTCATATTGTATTTGTTCAGATCACAATTATGTTACTCTCTAGCAATTGTAATAGACCCCTAAATATCCTAATAGAATAGGCTTAACCATCTTTACTTAAATCTCCTAAAAGAGCACACACATACGTTGTGTTGCAAAATCCTCATACGAGGTAGATCTAATCAATCTTATTGTTACTCCTAACAGGGTAAGGTTGTGTGCTAAAAATGTGTTACACTTCTATGAATCATTATATCCAAGATCACTCAATAATGAGGTCTCAAATGGCAGCTCATAGCTCTCTATTCATGCACTAATACATTTAAGGTCAATTTTTGACCTTTTCTTTTGACCAAGGCTTTTTTTTTGCTTTTTAGATTCATTTTTTTTTGTTTATGAATACAATTTGGTCGAAATTTTTTAAGTTTGAAGAAAAGGTTGATTATTCGACAAATGTCCATTATAAACAAAAAAAAAGTGAAAATTGAAACTCATTTTTCAATGTATGTGAAGCGTTCACGGATGGGAGGAGCTTGATTGTGCTTTGTTTGGTAAGCTATTTTGTCAATTTATTTTTGCATTGGGTATTTCAAGTTGTTTCTCTGCAATTTTAGATAGTTATTTTTAATTCCTCTACAGATTAGGGTTATTTTTTATTATTGATACAATGAAGGATAACTTTATTCTTGGTTCATTGGTTTTTTATTTGGGTTATTGTGATTTGATGCAGCTGGAGATCGCATTTGAAATCATTATAAAACATTATAGGTTTTTAATATAATACACCAGTCCAATGTTCTTACCCTAAGACACGATGGCACTGCAAAAGAATATAGTCTGAGATGTTCCAGATCTATCATTGCACTCATTCTCTCTGGAAATTAGGGATCTGACTCTCATTCACCTTGCATTCTACCAATTTTATTCCAGACTGTCAGCCTTTTCTATAAGCTCACAGTATGTAAATCTCTTGGTGTTGCTTTGTGATATAATTTTTTTTTCAAATAGTTAGAATGGTTTTGAATGGAACTCTTGGTATATCTATATGCACATTAGTGGTCAAATAATACAAGGTTTATCTTTTGCATTTTTTCCATAGAAGATTGCACAATCAGTGCTTGAAGATTGTGCAAAGACTAGCTGTTGTCCAATAAAATTTAGAATTTTCAAAACTTGGTGACTTATATAAACTCCTTTTCATTATGTTTATTTTCTCCCTTTTCCTACTTATCCTTTTCTATTTTTAACGTCTACTTAGCTTAGGATTATCTCAGATTCATTTTATTTTGACCTTCAATGATGTATATTTCCTTGCTTTAGAACATAACCATTGTTGGATATCTTTGACAGAATAAATAAGTTGTAGAACACCTTAAATAAACAACTCAAATCATTTTTCTAAAAAATCACTAGCCCCTTGTAAGGATACTATTTTACTCACATCTGACTTAACTAAGCATGCCTTCATGATTTTTTCAAGCCCTAGAAGGTTATTTTCCCCTTTCAAGACAAACAAATCGTTTCATAAGTTGATGTGTCAAAATATATGTTAACAACTTCTTTGCAAGACTGAGTCTATCAAAATAAATGATCAAAATCACAATACTTCAAACAAACTATGTATGTGAGTTGTTTATCAATGTTAGCATTCCATGTTCATGGTATATTCTTTAAGCCATGAAAGACAATAAATTTTCAAATCATGTGTCCCTTCCACCATATATCCACATGGGAACACATCCTCTTTCATATTATCAATCAAAATGCATTCTCGGTCCACTCATTTAATGAACTCTCCAACTAAACTATATGCGAACATCATGATTGTCCATATCATAACCATTTTTCATAGAGTAGAAAATTTCTCCCCATAGTCAATCCCTTCCCCCTAGGCATATAACTTGACTAAAATCCTAGTATTATTCTTGTTAATGATACCATTTACTTTGAGCATCATTTTAAATATGCATTTGCAACATATAGTCGGCTTTCCAATTAAAACACCTCTAAGAAAATGGATTTATTTCCCTTTAACACATCTACATACAGGCCACCCATTAGGAGAGTCAAGATCTAACTTTCAATCCTCCAAGGAATCCAACACATTAAGGAGTAATTTTTCCTCCTCCACTCAGGACTCTACAAGCCA
>MU224969.1:1700321-1721262 GCA_018584345.1 Thuja plicata
GGGTGTTTAATTACTCTCAGAACGAGAGCCAACAACCATAGACTATTGCTAAAATGGAGGATTTGAAAGCTTTGAAAACTGAAATGAAATTTATTCTATATGAGAGATGCAATTGTAATCTAGGAATAAAGATGCAGATTTTAAGCTAAGAAACTAGACAGAGATAACATAATTAAGCTACTTGATAAGTAAACAAACTAAATTGAGATGAAGAATTCCATTAAGCTAAATGAGATTACACTAAATATGCAATAAAAATCTTGGAAATATGAGAGAATTGAGACAATAATTCATTATAGTTTTGGTACTCTAAAAATTGTCCTCCCCAAATGAAGGAAAGAAGGTCCATAATATAGAAAAGCCTGAAGAGAGGATGAAGAGTTTCTTGGGAAGAAACGGCTAACTCTTCATCTTCATGGAGGAAGGTGAGACAAATATGAAGGAATTATTTAATTGAATAAATGAATTATTGCCACATGGGTGACTTTTCACATTGTTTGAATTATTAAATTCAAGTGAGGATAATCCATTCAAACAACCAAATAATATTTAATTCCCTTATGTGTATTAGCTAAAGGGGGTGGGATTAATTTAATTTAAAAGAACTTAGGACTTTAGAATTAAATTAATTAATCAGAGGGATTTTTAGCTAATAAATCTTGAAAATTTAGGAATTAAATATGGTGTAAGATTTATGCAAATTTAGGTTTTCTGCATTTGAGACTAAGTCAATTAAAGATAATTAGGAAGGAGAATTTGCCTAGTACAATAGGACTTCGATGATGAGAATTTGAAGAAATGCACCAAAATTGATTAGAATTTTAAGGTGCCAATTTTGGGGTGTTACACTCAGTGTTACAATTTGGCCTATGTAATGCCCCAACTACATTTCAAAGAGTTATTCTTAGCATATTTTCTAATTATGCACATGACACAATGGAAATCTACATGGATGATTTTTACAACATATGGTAATTCATATGATGAAGCATTAGCTAACTTAGAGAAGGTACTGTGAAGATTTCAAGACAACAACCTTTCCTTAAGCCATGAGAAATATCTTATGATGATGGAGGAAGGTGTTGTTCTTGGACATTTTATCTCCTTCAAGGAATAAAAGTTGATCCTGCTAAAGTATAAATCATTCAAGAGTTACTAATACCACAAAATCAATTAGATGTCAAGAGTTTCGTCGGCCATCCAAGTTACTATAGGCATTTTATCAAGGACATTAGTAAGATATCGGATCCTCTATACACACTTTAGAAAAAGGATTTTCAATTTGAATGGTCTAATGATTGCCAACATTCACTTAAGTCACTCAAGAAGGCTTTAACTCAAGCACTAGTGTTACAAGGACCAAATTGGAATCTTTCATTCCACATACACATGGATATATCTAATTTTTCAATAGGAGTTATTTTGGGGGAAAAAGAGGGAAATCTAGAGTATGTGATCTATTATATTAGTAAAAATCTGCAAAGGGCTGAGGTAAATTACACTGTAACAAAGAAAGAGATTCTTGCTATTATATATGCTATCAATAA
This sequence comes from Thuja plicata, assembly GCA_018584345.1. Classification (NCBI taxonomy): domain Eukaryota; kingdom Viridiplantae; phylum Streptophyta; class Pinopsida; order Cupressales; family Cupressaceae; genus Thuja; species Thuja plicata. Next base: position 1,701,869 of record MU224969.1, read on the forward strand.
TTTTAGACACAATATTTTAGGTTATTTTATTTTTTTCACACTAACCATGCATTAATTAAATATATTATGAATAAACCGGTAGTCAATGACCATTTAGTTAGATGATTCTTACTATTGCAAGAGTTTACCATTACAATTATGGACAAACTAGAGAAAACCAATGTGGTAGCATACTTTCTCTCAAGACTACAAACTTCATGAGATGATCTAGTCATAAATGATTCATTCCTAGATGAATACTTATTTTCTCTTAGTACTTATGATCCATGGTATGAAAATATAACCAACTATCTAGTGACTCGGTGCACTCCACATCTTTCTCCCAAAGATGAGTTAGTCCAGTGCACCTTTTCCTATTCCTAGATAGCAAGATACTTGTTCTTTGTTGGACTTGATCATGTTACAGGAAGATGTATGTGGGAAACTCCACCACAAGGTTTTCTTTTTATGAGTTGGTCTATGGGAAATAGGTTGTTCTTCCTATTGAATTTGAGTATAATACACTACATAAAATACTAGAATTGGATATGGATTTAACATAGGCACAATAAGAATGCTTGCATCAGTTAAATGAACTTGATTAATTAAGGATGGTAATTGCCCAAAATACACCACTTGTTCAATAAAAATGAGCCTAATGGCATGATCTATATATCAAGACCAAGGAGTTCCATGAATGTGATTGGGCATTCTTATATGACTTACTTTACAAAAACCATAAAGGTAAGTTACAAACACGGTGGTTAGGCCCTTACCGAATCAAACAGGGGTTTCCAAATGGAGTTGTAAAGCTCACTACTATCAATTTTGTTCACTTTGTTATCATGGTCAATGACCACAAACTCAAGTTGTAATAAATAACCACATAATAAATAAGAGCTTCATTAACAACCAAAAACCCAATTCATCACATTACCCACATCCACACCTATCTCACATGTCACCATGGAATTATCCACTTTCATTACTCCAAATATTGTAGATATTTCATCCACCTCACACGACCTCATTTATGCATATACTTCATCACCCACTTTCATTGTTGATGGACAATTTGGTTCACCCACAACTGTTGAATATTCCTAAACCAAGATAGCAAACACATACATACACAACATATTGATCATCCATAAGTTTGTTTTAGTATTTCCTTTTCAATAAAGATCAACACTTCAAGCAGTTAAAATATAGGTATGGGCCCTAGATTCATCAACATTAAAAGGGACTTGACTTCATTTTTCTAGCAGAATACCCTTTACAATGGGCCATGCCATTCCATATTTCAAGGGATCTAACGTTAGTTTTCCAATGAGTACCCTTTTGCAGTGAGCTCTCACCTGCAACAACTTCCATGTCTCGACATCTTTCTGAGCATGCAGCCAATGCTTTGCCCCCAAATTTCAAATTTCCATATCAACTATCAAATCAATGCGCTATCATCACCATGCACATTTCTATCATATCAATCATTTTTCTAGTTGATGCACATTCCATCTATGCATGAACCAAGATCTTTTGAGATGGTTACACATCAATTTTAATCCTTAAATATTATTTACTTGCTATTAATTAGTACATTCACACATGTAACATTTTTCTGTATATACCATATATTATAATCTCTATTTAATTAATCATTCATGTACCCTTCCATCACTTTTGTAATTTGGGAACAAATTATAGATTAAGTTGTGGAGGAAGCCTTACAAATTTGTGTGATTTAAGTAATCATTAGTGTATCACATTATATAATTCATGTCATTAGAAGGCAAGGTCAAGCATGATAAATCGTACGTGTTTGTATATCATTAGCCTTGATTTTATATTATCAGCCACAATGCTTGTAAGTTGGATATGTAATGTGTGGAGAAACTATGCAAGCTTTGAGAATTAAACGTGATTTTTAAGGTCTATCAAAAGCATTCATTTCACAAAAGGAAGAAAATTAAAAGAAGACTCAACAAGTTTTGTAGTGGAGAATAAGAATTGGGATAGCTTACACAGTGCAAGGTACATTCAGAATTGAACACATAGAGGATTTGAGCTAATATATGAGTTATTGGTGAGACTATTGGTTTGGCATAAGTTCAAGGAAGGAAGAATTGTGTAGTAGTAGTTCAAAAGGCACAAAAATGGGCGAGAACCCAATTTGGCGAGAGTCAACTGATCATACTATGGTACTAGAAGATGTAGACAACTTGTCATTCTTATTGGAGTTGATGAAAACCTATCAACCCTACAGCTCCCAAGAATCACCTGCATGAAAACTCCTGTCACAGAAAGAGAGAAGCAAAAGCTATGGAGGAAGGAAACAACAGATCTGTGAAAGAGGAAACATCCTCAATTAATTCAATAATAAAATACATAATACAAGATGATTCGAGATCAATCAAAATTAATTCACAAATACAAAGAGATCAAACCTTATAAAAGGTGATCAAAACCCTAAAAAGGGGAGAAACCTAGGTTGCATGATAATAATTAATTATTATATTTCTAAAGTTTAGCTTAAGTGAACTAGAGATAATAAGTGACTTTAATAATTAAACCAGAATGATTTAATTAATAAGTGAGTTAACTTATTACTCTAATAGCCCCCCATCCCCCCCACCCTCCCCCTTAAGATAAACTTAGGGAGAAGCTAAAAACCTAGAAACAACTACTAAAAGCAGGAAATGGGTCCCGACAACATGGCCTAATCAGGTACCCGAGTACCAAAAACTCTGTAAAGAGGAGAAAATGAGAAAACACAGTAGGAAAAACATCTCTCTGAAAAGAGATGAAGACTAGTGAAGGATTGAAGAAGCCTCCAAACTAGAGAATGTCCCAGAAGATAGGAACAAAGGATGAACATGAAGAACACCACTGAAGCATGAAGATGCAAACACTATCAAAGAATAACTGCTTGAAACTCCACTGTAATAGAACATGATCAGGTAGAGAAGATTGTAAACAAAGTTTGAAGAGTTGATCAATCGAAGATGGAACGATACCTCCAAAATAGGAATGGAAGAGTGTCCATATGGTAAATGATTCATCTCACCGAAATGCATAGGTACCCAGCCACTGCATCTGCCTAGTACGAAGGAACAAATATTGAATACATAGATCACTCCATCAAATCAAGGAAGGATTAGATGTTATAATAACTAAGAGGGGGGTAAATCAGTTATTTCCCAATTATCCTACAGTCCCAAATTCATCCATATGTCTATAAAAACAAATTCAAACATATAATTCAACTCGGTGAAATGTATTCTGTAATCTCAAACTTTAGTTACCAGTTTTACTGAGTATCAGTAAAGCGTAAAGTAAAATAACAATCCACAACATTCATGCACATTGACACATAGATTTTTAATATGGAAACCCTTCTAAGGGAAAAAACCACCTGGGACCGATAACCCAAAATATTTTACTCTTCTGAAGTGAGCTCGATGAAGAGCCAACCCTGTTAAAGGTTACAATGCACACTGTTAAATGTGACCTGGTTAGAGGATTTAAAACTAACAGTTCTCTCTTGACCATGCATTCACTATGGGGTCAACAATAAAACACTCAACATTCATTAGAATGTCATAATAAAGACTTTCACGTCCTACTCGGTTAAGAGATTTATCTGTAACAATGGTTAAATTGATACAGTAATGATATGATTCAAATACAACTCTATTTTGCAAATTTTCCAGATCTATGCTAAGCACATAATACCTCTAATCAATTTGTTCACTTCAGTTCATTTGATTCACCATACTATGTTCTTCTCAGTAATGCTCTTTCCTATGTCGCTCAGTAATGTCTCAGAAAATGCTTAGTTTTGTCTTTAACCAGTTTGATCAGTCATACATAAAATTTGCATGTGCACATCAAGTGCATGTATGTTTCATAATGAATCTCTTGTCTCTTATATAGACATCATAGCTCATTTAATTTCCATCCTTTAGATTTTTTGGCTTAATCTCCATTGTTGATTTTTTCGCTTAAACCATCCTCAACAGTTATGTTAAAAACACATTTCAATCTTTATCATTCGATCTTCCTTGAATTTTCATAACCATTTGATCAACATAAAAAAACTTTATCTTTTACCTCAAAATAATCAATTGCTAGCTCAGCATTCTAGTCGGCCTCATTGATTAAATTGTCGGGTCAATTGTTGTGTCGGTGATCCCTAGCTCAGTTATCATTGTGTTCAATATACATTGTGTTTTACTCGGTGTTCACTGTCTCTTGGTGTATACAGAACTCTTTATTTACCGACCACATAAACTTTGTTTGTACCAATTCTTCAATTCATAACAGATGTTTGTCACCATTATGATACTCAAACAAGTTGACATCAATGACAATATATCAACTGATAATGTCAATCATCATATCTGTAACTCAGTTGATTATCAATAAATGACTTCAAACATACAATCAGTTGTAGTTCATCATTAGAACCAATAGGAGATACCCCCACATAATGTCAAGCAGGGAAAGGCATGATAGGTACACTGAAACAGACTACCAAGAACAACTATATGTCGAAGAATCAGGAACATAGAAGGTGCAGATAAAAGTAAAAACACATATAATGGATGGTGTCATGGAAGGATTAGTCTCTTGACACACATCATGAGGCTAATATCATGGAAGGAACACTCACTTGAAAAAATTAGATCAAACCCCCCATGGCACTTTATTATGTAGTGCGAGTACAAACAGACACAAAATGTGCAAGATCCCAAGCATGCAACAAATGACACTTTATCTCAGTGTGATTGCAAAAAATAAATGCTACAGAAATAGATGTCTACAATGCTCAGGAATGACAAAAATTTGTAATAACATAAGTAACAACTAAAAAGAATTCATCTCATGCAAGGAAAATGATCCCAGAACCTGAAACATCCAAGATATTCACCAGATTGCAAAAAAAAAAATTGAATAAAATATACCTAGAAAAGATTCTGAAGATGATACCCATACCAAAAGAAAGAGCATAGAACCAACTTTCCAACGATGTGCGGAAGTCAGAAAACAGAGTCCATATGAGAAAGATATGTCTCCCAGAGTGCAAAAAGGAACCCTGACTTTGACTGGCAAAAAATGTGCAAAACAGTAATATATGTTAGAATAACTGAGAGGGGGGGTGAATTAGTGGCCTCAAAAATATTCCAATAAATTAACGCAAAAATTTATTACCATAATATAAGCCTCTAGTTATCTTCAGTCCTACAAGATGAATGCATTTAGATTATCTTCTCAAATAACTACTGCTCAGAATTCACTGTTAAACCTTATTCTTTATCTTTACCGATTAGCAGTCTTTCATTTACCGAAATACAGTAAGTTACTTAGTGTATACCGATCAATCCAGATTAGTTATGTGTAATGCAAAACATTAAAGTAATGACTCATAAACACATTGACACATGGATTTTTAATGTGGAAACCTTGTTAAGGGAAAAACCACTTGGGACTGGAAAACCAAAATTTTCACTCTTCTGAAGTGAGATCAGTGAAGAGCCAACCCTGTTAAAGGTTAAAAACACACTATTAGGTGTGACCTTGTTAGAGGATTTAAATAGAATAGTTTGTCACTTGATATCTGGCATCTCTATGCTATCTTTATGACCAAACCCAGTGTAGTTTGTCACTTAATATCTGGCATCTCTATGCTATCTTCATGACCAAACCTTTTGATACTCCTTAGGATGTATCTCAACATATAAAGGATTGTTAAGTCCTGCTCGATTAATAGACTTTCTGATCCATGGTTAAATTGAAACAGTAAATGATATGTTCACATATACAACTATACTTTGCAGATTTTCAGATCTATTGTAAGTTCATAATACCTTTATGATCAATGTATCTTTTCAATACCTTTGCTCCACTTCTTTCTACTCAGTGATGTTGTGCTTCTCTATTGCTCGGTGTCCGCAGAATTAGCTATGTTCTTCAGCTTGATTGATCAGGTCTAATTGAAGTCTTTCTTCATCAATTTCTCTTTAGCATCTTCTTTCTCTATTCACCCCCTAATTCATAATGAATTAGTTTGTCTCTTTATAGACATAAATTCACCATTTCTAAGTCCTTGGATTTCTTTTTCTTGGCATTATCTGCAATTCTTGCCTTTCTTGCTTTAAAGCGTTACTTTAGTTTTATCCCGTAGATTTCTTTTAGACAACTAGAATAAAAAAGATTTAAATCTCTCGCTTATCTCTGGCTTTTAATTTGTCGATGAAAACAATATTAACAACCAGTTAACTCCTTCTTTAGCTCTTGCCAGCTAAGTCATTTGTCATTTTTGAACTTCAGTTCTTTTCGATGTTTAACTCTTTGTTAGCTTCGGTCAACACTTCAGTTCTCCTCGGGCATCTCTGTCGAGGTTGTCTGTCCGTCGAGGTTGTCTCTCCATTGGGGTTGTCTGTGCATTGGGTAACGCTATGATTCTTCTCATCGGTAATGCTTTCTTAGGTTTATTGCATGGGTATCGCTATGACTTTCCTCTCGGGGTTCTCTATCTGTCGGGGTGCACTATCTATCGGTGTTTGTTGTCACTTAGTGCATACTAAACTTTTATGCATTACTGATAGCATAACCTTAATCTTTCTGGTTCTTTGAAGTCTTTGACACTATGTATATAACCAATCAGATTATATCAAGTTGACATCAATGACAATACAATACATTAACTGATTTAATGTCTTGCATTAACTTTCTACAGCTTGGTGATCATCAACTTAACATCTTCAAACATTCAATCATTTATAGTTCATCAATCTCTCCCTTTGGCATTGATGGGTACACACTACATTATCACACTATATTATTACTAATACAATATGAAATATATCAGTTGTAGTTTATCAATCTACCAAACTTATTGTTTTATAACCAATACAAATGTCTAACTCTCGATAAGCTCTTCTATCTTAGATTTGTTTCTTGCAGAGTGCTTTCTTCAATCTTCAATCCCTTTACTAGATAGATGTAGTATTTTTTGTTTATGTCTTTGATGTTGTCTCTCCCTTTGACTGTTCCTCTCCTTGATCATCCCTTTTTCCTTTGACAGCAATATAGTCATCTCTCCCTCATGATTCTTCTCTCCCTTTTGATATTCTCTCCCTTACAGGTTACATTTCTCTCACTTACAGGTTATATTTCTTTCAAGTCATCTTAAGTCATCTCTCCCTGATGATAGTCATGATGGATATTTCATATGTATATAATATCTCTCCTTTGGATCTTCTCAGGATATTGTATATAATCTCTCTCCTTTGGACCTTCTCGAGATATTCTCTCCCTTTGACAACAATGCCAAAGTAAACATTGATCATGCCAAAGTTATATCCTTTCTCCTTTTTATAATATACTCCTTGAATTTCCTTATCCATCAGAAATACAATGACTCTGGTGTTCGGTGCAGATATGTACCTTGCTATGTACTGATGTATCTTTTGCAGTCCATCTCTTTGCTTGCATCAACATGAATGATCTTCTGATTATGTGTAGGCTGATGCAGCCTCCTAGTCAGCTTACTGACCAAAAGACAAGGGTCGGACCCCTAGTCTCTTTCTTAGGTACTTAAATGTGTCTTTAGGCAATGGCTTTGTGAATATGTCAGCTAATTGTTCCTTGGATCGAACATATTCCAGTATCACTTCTTTTTCTTGCACATGTTCTCTTAAGTAATGTTACTTGATTGCAATATGCTTAGTCTTAGCATGCATGACAGGATTCTTAGAAATTTTTATTGCACTAGTATTATCACAATAGTTATTCATACCTTCCAAAAACTGTTTGATAATTGCAATGTTAGAGCAATTTGCAGGAGCAGCCACATATTCTGTATGCATCCTTGCTTCTTACTGATACATGTGACAAGCCTGTCACCCATTAAGAATGCTCCTCTAGTTGTGCTCTTTCTATCATCTAATTTTCCAGCCCAATAAAAATTTGTAAAGACTTGAAGATCAAATTTGCTTTCTCTTTTATACCATAATCCATAGTCCTCAGTGTTCTTTAGATATCTCAGAATTCTTTTGACAGCAGTAATGTGTGATTCTTTGGGATTAGCAGAGAATCTTTCAACTATTCCAACTGCATGTGCTATATCTGGTCTGGTATGAACAACATACATTAGTTTTCCAAACATTGATCTATACAAGGTCTGATTTACCTCATTTGATTTATCTTATTTTGTCATCTTACATCTGGTTTCCATAGGTGTTCCAGCTGGCTTGGAATCTTCCATCTTAAATATCTTCAACACTTCCTTGATGTATTTGGATTGTGTGATATATATGCCTACATCTTGTTGAAGAATCTGTAGACCAAGAAAGAATTTGATCTCCCCAAACATCGACATCTCAAACTCTTTTCTACTTTCATTATAAAAAAGATTTACATAACATATCATTACCCCCAAATATGATATCATCAACAAATATTTCAGCAATCAAAATGTTATCATCAGAATCTTCTTTTAAATACAGATTGCTATTTTCACTTGTTCTTACTAATCCAATTCTTATGAGATAGGAGTGAAGTCTTTCATACTAGGCTCTAGGTGCTTGTTTCAATCCTTACAAGGCTTTGTGTAGTCTACAAACCATGTTTCTCCTGTCAGGGTCAACAAACCCTTCTACTTGTTCAATGTATACCTCTTCTTCCAGTATTTCATTTAGGAATGCAGATTTGACATCCATCCGGTATACCTTGAATCCTTTGAATGTAGCATAAGCAAGTAAGATTCTTACTCCTTCAAGTCTAGCAATAGGTGCAAAGGTTTCTCCATAGTCAATACCTTCTTCTTGTGCATACCCCTTGCATACTAATCTTGCTTTGTTCCTTGTGAATTCTCCATTCTCATTCACCTTCTTTCTGAATATCCATTTGGTACCGATGACATTCTTGTCATCTGGTCTCGGTACTAATGTCCATGTTTTGTTCTTCTCAATCTATTCTATTTCTTCATTCATAGCACTGACCCATTCTTCATTTTCAAGTGCACTATTAACAGATTTAGGCTCAAAATCACAAATTAAACATCTAGTGTTCAGTGACTTATTCTGTGTTCTCATTCCATCCTTCTTGTCTCCTATGATCTGATTCTGTGGATGATGTCTTCTGACATACTTGGCAAGTATCGGTTCATCTCTTTGTTCATCATTCTGATCATCATCTTGACCTTCATTCTAATCTCCATCGCTCAGAACATCATTATGAGGATTTTCCTAATTTTTGGTATTTGCAGCCTGATGCTCGGATGCAATGTTTTGTTGCTCATGAGCGATACACTATTGCTTGGGTAGAGTGTCAGGTTCTTCAGTGTAAACAAACCTGTTGTAGTCTTCTGGCTCTTTTCTTCTTTCCTCATCATTTTCTCTGCATATTCATCTATTCTGATATTTGCACTTTCAATGATCTTGTTAGAGGACTTGTTAAGACATTTATAAGCCTTGCTCTTGGTGGAATACCCTAGAAAGATACCTTCATCACTTTTGGAGTCAATCTTTCCATCTCTATCATCTTTCAAAATATAATATTGACTTCCAAAGATTATGAAGTAGCTTACATTGGGTGTGTAACCATACCATAGCTAATAGGGTGTCTTCTTGGTGTCTTTCTTCAATTGTACTATGTTCAATGTATAGATAGCAATATTGACAGCTTCCCTCCAGAATGTTTGAGTGATGCTTTTCTCTATCATCAGTTTTCTTGCACAATCAACAATGGATTTGTTTCTCCTTTCAATGATCCTATTATGTTGTGGTGTTCTTGGTATAGAAACCTGTCTTTTAATTCCATGCTCATTGCAAAAGTTAGTGAATTCATCAGAAACAAATTCTCCTCCTCTATCTGATCTTAAGCATTTTAGTTCCTTGCCACTTTATTTTTCTACCATAGATTTATACCATTTAAATATCTTGAATGCTTCTGATTTTTCTTTTAAGAACATAATTGTCATCATTCTAGAATAATCATCAACAAAGAGAATGAAATATCTATCACCATAGTAGCTCTTTTTTCTCATGGGTCTACATATATCAGTATGGACTAATTCTAGAATATCATTAGATGTATGGGCTTTTCTCTTGAAACTAAACTTTGTCATTTTACCTTTTTGACAATTCTTACACATGATATGCTCAGGCTTTGACATGCTTGGTAAGCCTGTTACTTTCTTTTTATTGTTTATCTTAATCATGTTGTCAAAATTCACATGACATAATCTCTTATGCCACAACCATATGTCTTGGTTTCTAGCCATTAAACAAGTAGTGTTTATATCATCAAGATAGAATAGGTTACATTTTGTATGTTCACCAGCTCTGATCAACCTTCCTGATTCATGAAAGATCTTTGCCTTTTTGTTCTCAAATGCTACTCGGTGACCTATGTTATTCAGCTGTCAAACACTTAATAGATTATAGTTAAGTCTTTTTACCCAGTATGCATTTTCACATTTGATCAGGTTATTCAACATTATAGTTCCTTTACCTTCAACTGGACAAGGTGTGTCATTACCCATTCTTACTAATCCACCATTATAGTACTCAAAAGTTTCAAAATTTTGTTTATCACTGGTCATGTGGTGAGTGCAGCCACTATCTATAATCTAGAAATCATTCTTATTAACCTTAGATATGAGTGCAGTCTCTACATACCTTTCTTCTTTGTCTGAGTCATCCTTCATGGCTAAAAATACCATCTCAATGTCTTCATCAGATTCGGTGTTAGTATCTCCAACTCTGTTCTCATCCAAGTAACAAGCTTTCTTCCCTTTGTCCTTGTAATCTTGGGTATCTCTTCTATCAGATTGTCGATTGCTTCGGTAATCTCTATTGTCACTTCTATCAAACTTCTTTTCATATGATCTGTCATTAATTTTGTCATCTTTTCTTTTGTTAGGACATCTAGCAGCAAAGTGTCCAATCTCTTTACAATTAAAACATACAAGTGGTAATTTACCTTTGTATCTACCTTTGCCTCTCTGCAATCTTCTAGCCATTAGTGCTTCAATCTCATCAAGATCTTGGTCATCACTATCACTTTCACTATCATTTCTCATAGTGTGTTTATGACTTGACTTACTTATTTTCAAAGAATATTTGAATGTGGACTCAATAGATGGAAAGACACTGTTATCAAAGTTATTCATCTCAAATGAAATCAGTCTACCAACCAAACTATCTAGAGTGACATTATTGTTTTCTACTGCTCTCATTTCTTGTATAAAAGATACTCTAATAGAATATACAAGTAGTAAGGTTCTTAGGGTTTTACTTACCACTGTCTCTTCTACAAGTATGCCTCCAACTCCTCGGATAGAATTGACTACCTCTTTTATTTTGCAGTTGTACTGAGTGATATTTTCTCCTTCTCTCATTCTTAGGTCATCAAATTTACCTCTTAGGATTTCTACCTTAGCTCTTAGTACATTAGCATCTCATCCATGTACCAGCTTCAATTTGTCCCACATTTTCTTTGCAGAGGTGCAGGTTTTGACATCTTCAAATTTAGCATCGGAGAGTGAGAAAGCAAGTTCTATCATCATAGAATTATGCTTGTGCTTTTTCTCTTAATTGCTCAAGTGTGTGAGGTCTTGTAGGCAACACATATTAAGTATCCAAGTATTGAGTAACATCATTTCCAATACCTGATAGGTGGAGTCTTATCCCTCTTTGCCATGATGCAAAGTTATCCTTGTTCAACTTCGGCACATCTCGTTTGCTCATCTTGTGATCTTTTTCTTAGGTCTTGAAACCTTCCTTCTAAGCACACAAGCTCTGATACCAATTGTTAGAATAACTGAGGGGGGTGAATCAGTGGCCTCAAAAATATTTCAATAAACTAACCCAAAAACTTATTACCACAATATAAGCCTCTAGTTATCTTCAGTCCTACAAGATGAATGCCTTCAAATTATCTTCTCAAATAACTACTGCTCAGGATTCACTGTTAAACCTTATTCTTTATCTTTACCGATTAGCAGTCTTTTATTTACCAAAATACAGTAAATTACTTAGTGTATACTGATCAATCCAAATTAGTTATGTGTAATACAAAACACTAAATTAATGACTCGTATACACATTGACACGTAGATTTTTAACATGGAAACCTTGTTAAGGGAAAAACCCACTTGGGACCGGTAACCCAAAATTTTCACTATTCTGAAGTGAGCTTGGTGAAGAGCCAACCCTGTTAAAGGTTAAAAACACACTATTAGGTGTGACCTTGTTAGAGGATTTAAATAGAATAGTTTGTCACTTGATATCTGGCATCTCTATGCTATCTTTATGACCAAACCTAGTGTAGTTTGTCACTTCATATCTGGCATCTCTATGCTATCTTCATGACCAAACCTTTTGATACTCCTTAGGGTGTATCTCAATATATAAAGGATTGTTAAGTCTTTCTCGGTTAAGAAACTTTCTGATCCAATGGTTAAATTGAAATAGTAAATGATCTGTTCACATATACAACTATACTTTGTAGATTTTTAGATCTATTGTAAGCTCATAATACCTTTCTGATCAATGTCTTTGCTCCACTTCTTTCTACTCGGTGGTGTTGTGCTTCTCTGTTTCTCGATGTCCGCAAAAATTATCTATGTTCTTCAGCTTGATTGATTAGGTCTGATTGAAGTCTTTCTTCATCAGTTTCTCTTCAGCATCTTCTTTCTCTATTCAACCCCTAATTCATAATGAATTAGTTTGTCTCTTTATATAATATAGACCTAAATTCACAGTTTCTAAGTCCTTGACTTTCTTGTGCTTGGCGTGATCCACAATTCTCGCCTTTCTTGCTTTAAAGCTTTACTTCAGTTTTATCCCGTAGATTTCATTTAGACAACTAGAATAAAATAGCTTTAAATCTCTTGCTTATCTATGGCTTTTAATTTGTCAATGAAAACAATATTAACAACTAGTTAACTCCTTTAGTTCTTGCTAGCTAAGTCTTTTGTCATTTCTGAACTTCAGTTCTTTTCGGTGTTTAACTCTTTGTTAGCTTCGGTCAACACTTCAACTCTCCTTGGGCATCTCCGTCAGGGTTGTCTGTCCGTTGGGTAACACTGTGATTCTGCTCATCGGTAATGCTTGCTCGGGTTTCTTGCTCGGGTATCACTGTGACTTTCCTCTCGGGGTTCTCTGTCCGTCGGGGTGCACTATCCGTCGGTGTTTGTTGTCACTTAGTGCATACTAAAATTTTATGCATTACTGATAGCATAACCTTAATCTTTCTAGTTCTCTGAAGTCTTTGACACTTTGTATGTAATCAATTAGATTATATCAAGTTGACATCAATGACAATAAAATACATTAACTGATTTAATGTCTTGCATTAACTTTCTGCAGATTGGTGATCATCAAATTAACATCTTCAAACATTCAATCAGTTATAGTTCATCAATATCATGAAACCAAACCTACAAAATCAAATCGGGCTTGGAACCATCTTTCCGACGATATCTCATTTTCCCAAAAATGCTTCCGTTTTCTCAAGATATGAGCAAAAAACCGAAGGGGGTTCCAAAACAAGAACTCCAAGTGACCTTTACTAAATCTAGCAGAGCTCCACTAAATCTAGCAATGCCGCTAAATATGACAGGACTGCCAAAATTTTGGCCAAAATTGGCAGAGGTACCAAGAAAAAAATTTAAAAAAAAATATTTGAAAAAAGTATATGTATATATATTTTTAAAAATAATAATGATAATAAATTTCTTGGTTTCTCCACCTCGGTATGTGTGCCAAAATAGGTCCTTACATGCAAAAAAAATTGTCTCAAAATGCAACTGTGCCAAATTAGACATGCCTTGAATGAAAATAGGGGTTTCTAGGCCTTTTGAGCGCAACCGTGATGTTTGTTTGAGCCCAAAGTGCTCCAAAAATAAACTCCCCCCAAATCCACAAAAATATGAAACAGAAAACCTCTTAAAAAATAGAGATTTGAAGAACAAGGCTAAATCTCTCATTAAGAGAATAGGGGCATGAAGATATGGAGCTCTGATACCATATTGGAGTTGATGAAAAACTATCAACCCTACAGCTCCCAAGAATCACCTGCATGTAAACACCTGTCACAGAAAGAGAGAAGAAAAAGCTATGGAGGCCAGAAACAACAGATATGTGAAAGAGGAAACATCCTCAATTGATTCAATAATAGAATACAGAATATAAGATGATTCAAGATCAATCAAAATTAATTCACAAATACAAAGAGATCAAACCTTATAAAAGGTGATCAAAACCCTAAAAAGGGGAGAAACCTAGGTTGCATAATAATAATTAATAAAAAATTAATTATTATATTTCTAAAGTTTAGCTTAAGTGAACTAGAGATAATAAGTGACTTTAATAATTAAATTAGAATGATTTAATTAATAAGTGAATTAACTTATTACTCTAACCGTTCTTTGAATGGTTAGGCTAGATTAACTATTTTCTAAGATTGAATGAATTTAATGACAAGATGAAAGAACAATTTTCCAAAACCTTTGAAAAGAACGAGGGTATTATTAAAGGTCTAAGGGTGGATTCTTTTAAGGCCACCATTTTGGAGGTTTTAGGGCTTCCAAGAACAGGTGATGAATTCCCAACTTCTTTGGATGCAACATCCACAAGGGTTGAATTTGCTAGGCCAAATGATAAATTTCAATCCACAAGTCAGGGAACCAAGCAATTGTCTCTACCACCACTATGGAGGGAGGTAATAGCCCATATCATTAGGTCCTGACTTGTGATGGTCGTCATTCTATGTTATACATTGTTCATTTCAAATTTCTTAGTCTTTTACATCACAATAGACTAGTTAATGTGCCAAACTATTTGCATAGAATGTTAACAAGAATGGCAGTATAATTCATAAGAAAAAGAACACAATTCTCATTAGCACATCATTGTTTGGTAGTACTATTAGTTAAAAGAAGTCTTTCCCTTCAAATTTCCTATAAAAATTTTAAACAATGGGATAATTACATAACCGACTAGAAATATTTCCCATGAGCAAGCAATGGTAGAGAAGGTAATGAACAATTAGGGGAAGCAGAAATTGAGAAAACCATAAACCCAACTGTAAATATGGAAACTGATAAAATGAGAGTTTGATTTCCCATTAATTTCCCATATCTAAGGAGATTGCTAATGATCATAAATAATCAGGGGAATTGGAAGAAAGATTGGTACAAGAACACAATAATGATGTCTATTGGTAAACAAATTTGTCAGTGTGAGTGTTTCCTTGAAACTAGCCATATTTGCCCTATGAGCAATGACAACCATGCTAATAGTTGGAGAGATTTCAATCAAATCCCAATCTTCCTCTATGTTTGAGAGGGGCATCTCCCTCGTATGATGGGGGCATTTGTAGTTTCTATGTACTTTTCACTTGAAAGTGCAAAAAGGATACAAGACAAAACTAAAGTAAATGGATAACAAGAACCTTACTAGTAGACATATAAATACCAAGTAAGACTTCATAACTGATAACAATTACAAAAGGGGTTTAAGCACAATAATAAGTTTGGATATGCAATGGTGATGAAAGAAGGGAAACATATTTCCACATACAAGGAAAAAAGTAGCCCCAACACTTTCTAACCAAGATACCAGGGTATGAATGTGTTTCATCATTTGAATTGAAGACTAATAGATCAGACAAGTACACAAAGGGATTGTCAATTTGACATATGTGAAATTTGATAATAATAACTGAGAATCATATTCAAGACATACGAATCAAATGCATTCTTTGTTATCCTTTTGAAAATATACAAGTCCAGAAACCCTTAGGTACAAAGTATGAACATTAAAGTTCTCCAAAAGTCCCTCTACACCATTCTCTAGATTTTTCCCCTTCTTCGAAAATTCCCCCTTTACATTACAAATGACCAAATATTTATAGGCATCTCCTTGTAACTACCTTATTTCATGAGTTAATAACCAACTTATTTTTGCACAAAATGAATGAAGTTATTAACCTTGCAATTTTCACGCAAAAAGTGTTGAGTAATTAACTTTGACCCAAAGTGACAAAAGTCACTGTTTACAAAAATAGGTAAGCGAGAGCCTTATAACTTTAACCCTTCTTAGCAATGTAACTTTTCCAACAAGCTTATGCAACCACATAGAACCTTATGACTCATTCAAAGTGACACATATTATCAAGTCCAATACATCCACATCCACAGTGTCTTTATATGCCTTGCAAGAGAATAAAATGTCATCCTCATTAATACAAATATAGGTGATTGCTTCGATACTCATGAAAGCATATCATCTTCTCCTTGTATAGTCATGACATACAATTAATATATTTCCAATCCTGAAGAAAGATCATTGACGAATCCACGAGCCATGTTATCCTTTCTTCAGTTTATTGGCTCAATATTTTCTTCAAGTTTCATTGTTCCTCTATCCATGATTCCATACAAACCGTGCCTTTAAAACCCCTAAGCATCCTTAAAATGCTTCTACATTTTTTAAGCATGGTGAGTAGTGTGCTTGTAATTGGGAATTATAGGCCTATACTCATATATGATCCTTCATGTGTATGTATTAATGTAACCCATGATTGAAGTATGTACAATCTTCACCCACAAAATGTACATGGATCTATCTAGATAGAACACCAATGAAGCTTACAATGCTAGGATGAGCTCGAGAGTGCTTCATTGATTTAGAAATTCTAAGAGCTTCCTTCTTAAATCCATTTCGTGCATATTCTGCAATCATATCATTTCATTAATTGAGATGACATCTCTTGTGAGGCATTTAGTCGAACAATTTAGTTGCTTCATACACAATTCCCCTTTTCACATGCATGTCTATAGAAGCTTTTCCATTTATGTATTTGACAGAAACTTTTCGAGGGCTGTTGTATATGATTCACATCTTGCATGCATGTCTTCGAGGGCACTTGCAACTACAACATCTGAAAATTATCCTTAATACTTTGATGGATACTCAAACACTGTTCCAGAACTCCAATTTGGCATGTGCAGAGAGGATATTGGCAACATATGTGGAATTTGGCTTAACACCTGCCGATTGCATTCGTTTGAAATTTTTTAAATTCTTTTCAACAAATATATTTTTATGCAAATGAATAGTCACAACATGCCATGCGATTATTTGCATTCCATGAAATGACATTTCTTGAGTTAGCTCATGCCTTGTAAAGGCTTCCATGTTAGCACACAAATTTACGTAGGATATTGCAACTTCAACATCTAATAAAATGTTCTATCTGTTATGCTTTTATGGCTATCTATAGACTGCTTCAACACTTCTTATGCGTTGTTTGTGACTCCACGTTTCATACATACCTACACGGGTATTTGTCATCTGGTTCACATGTTGTATGATTCCACATTCTGTCAAACGATTGAGGTGTGTTCTTGATTCTACATTTTGTGTGCATGTCACATTCTATCAAGCAATTCAATTGCTTTGTTTGCGCTTGTAGATTTTACATGCATGTTAACCAAAGGCCATTGAAACTATAAAAGTGAACAAAATTCATCTGTCATCTTCCCTCCACGCTGATTTTAGGCTCCCATCTTTGCGCGGGAAAGGGAGGTGGCCAAGTTGTGGAATTCTTCTTTACGCCTGCCAATTGTATTACTTGTGAAATGTTTTAAACCCATTTCTACAAATGCATTTTGTGTGAATTCCTGCAACCGTGGCATGCCATGAGATTACATCTGTTTGAATTAACTGTCAAATAATTTGGGTGCATGGTCTATGATTCCACATTTGGCGTGCTATGTTCACCTTCCTATAAATTTTTTTTTTCTACAAATCTTGCAACCATTGCATTTGATGAGGTGATGTCTCTTTAAGGGCCCGTTTGGTTGGGGAATTGAAAAATAATGCAAATCATGGTTATCTATACCCTGGTTATGCAAACCCCGGTTATGCTTTTTTGGGACTGTTTGGTTGCCCTGGAAGATGGATTTGTAAATCCACATTCCAACAGTTAAATCGACGCAGTGCTCCGGACCCGACAAGATATATAAACCAATTTAATCATGCAAACCTTGGAGTGCACTGGACCCGACGGCGAAGTTAAAATGGCTTTAATCTCTATGAAAACCATGGAGATGAAAGTCATTCCACCTCTTCAGCAGGTATTTGGACATCCACATTTTTGCACAAATGGGGATTTGCAAATCCATATTCACATTCAATTTAGAGGTCACCAAACAAGGAATTTTATATACTTGTTGACCTGAGCATTCTACCTATAATTTATGACAAAGATATCTCAGGCAATATGTTTGATGCATGCCCATAACCTGTTCAAAGATTTCATTCTGGGCAAGGAGGATGGCAACAAGAATTTGACTCCATACACACCAATTGCTTTTTTTTGAAGAATATCTAAAGATGGTTATACAATGGGGGAGGTTAATAAACTTAAAAACGTGTAAAAACGTGTAGAAAAGGATAAGGGCTTAATTAAAAACAAGTTAATTAACCTTTTAACTTTGTTCATTTTGAGAAGGTTAATTGACCTTTTTCATGTTTTTGAGAGGTTGATTAATCTTTTTTTTTTGCCATCTTTTAGAGAGGTTAAAGATTTTGGAACAAGTTAATTAACCTTTTAACTTTGCCCATTTTGAGAAGGTTAATTGACCTTTTCCATGTTTTTAAGAGGTTAATTAATCTTTTTTTTTTTGCCATGTTTTAGAGAGGTAAAAGATTTTGGAACAAGTTAATTAACCTTTTAACTTTGCCCATTTTGAGAAGGTTAATTGACCTTTTCCATGTTTTTGAGAGGCTAATTAATCTTTTTTTTTTGCCATGTTTTAGAGAGGTTAAAGATTTTGGATTTTTCAAGCAAAAATGGTAGAATGATTAACTTATAATTTTTTTGGAAAAATGAAGCGCTTTCAAAAATTCAAATTGCAAACCATAAGAAGGAATTAATATTGAATTAATTAATTAAAATTATTAAAATTATTTTATTAAATAATTCAATAATTCCCCTTCCAAATTAATGCTCTTTTAAAAAAACACTTATAACTTTTGACTGCGAAAAAAAATTTAGGCAAGTTTTAAAATAGGGGTAACAATGTGGAAAGCCCTAGGCATTCTTCACCAAAGCAAAACGTTTCCTCCCCTGTTACAAGGTCAAGGAAGCAAAAATCTTGAATTCCTACTTCTGGGAAGAAACAAAAGAAAAAGAAAGAACACAAACCCTTAGGGCCCGTTTGGTTGCACCCCATAACCGGGTTATGCAGCCCATAACCCGGTTATGTGGTGCAATTCCTTGTTTGGTGACCTCTAAATTGAATGAGAATACGGATTTGCAAATCCCCATTTGTGCAAAAATGTGGATGTCCAAATTCCTGCTGAAGAGGTGGAATGACTTTCATCTCCATGGTT
>MU224969.1:1726462-1744158 GCA_018584345.1 Thuja plicata
CCTCTTCGTCTCCCCTTCATTGTATTCTTTACTCTTGTGAGAGACAAGACGCAAGTTGTAATGCACAAATACCAAGTTCTCCGCTCTTTTAGATTGCAACCTATTGCGCTTCACTGAGTGGATGAACGAATATGTGCTCCAATTTCTTTCTGCCACAGATGAACTAGCAACCTATGAAAACAAGAGTCAAGACAATAAACAATTAAAATAATTTTAAAATTTCATCTTACAAAATAAAAATTACTTGCTAGTTGCTACTACTAGTCATGAAGATAAAGTAAACTTCAAACTAAATAAAAATAAATAAAACTTACTTGTGATATAACTTTAATTACAAGGGGCTGCAACATTTGGAATCTTTGGCCATGGAGGTACCACCAACTATGAGCATCCTTCCTATACCGGTGACGAAGAGCATCAGTACTTAGACATTTTGCATCCACAAACTCTATGAACTCATCTGTAATCATATCTCGCATATCATCATCAGGAAAGATTCTTTCAAATGTTGCCTTGTACCCATCAGACACTTCTACATCTCTATAGGGTCGTAGCCTTCCTGGTTGATCAATAAATTGGGTGCTATAGTACTTGGGCGTCAATGCATAGGCAAACAAATATAGAGGAGTGTCATTTTGTTCCATCGTTCTTCAATAATTGCTTGCAATTGTTTGAAGAAGGTCTATTAAGGATCTTGCTCTTTTTCATTTACAATTTGCTCGATCTTCTCAAGCATTGAGTCTATGTCATCATAGATCTCTCCAAGGCAAGGCCTATCCATATCAGTGTAACTAAGCACATTCATAATGGGCTTAGTGAACTTAATGAGATATTCCACACATTTCCACCATGAGTCATCCAATATCCTTTGCTTTATTTTGGTTGCCCTCTCACTATTGCTTTGCTTTCATATAGCCCAATTGTTGCTGATTACCATATTGCAAAGTGCCTCTTTGACTTTCACAAGTCACCTCAAGACGATTAAATTCGATGCAAAACGAGTCCCAGCAACCTGGAACATAAATTAGAAGTAGAATAAAAAAAATACAACTATTAGATACATCATACACCATACATACTTTATATAACAAAGTTTAAAACAAAATGTAAATACACATAACACAATTAACATATTAAAATTTAAATTACTAACTTGAGTTCAAGTTCACTTACCTTGAGCAGCTCCAAACATGAGAATATTCTGAATATTCCCTAAGTCATGTGGTGGTTTATGACGAACATCTGGATGTCCTCAGGCTTTGTGTACACCTCTTTGATCCACCCAATCTTGTTCCCAATATTTTTTAGCATAAGATTGAGTGAATAGACTACACAAGGTGTCCAAAAGATGTGTCAATATCGCTCTTCAACCAACAAACCAGCAGCTCTACAATTCTTTGTAGTTTCCGTTATGTCTTGGACAACATTTCTAGGACCCACTTGTT
Source organism: Thuja plicata (assembly GCA_018584345.1). NCBI lineage: Eukaryota > Viridiplantae > Streptophyta > Pinopsida > Cupressales > Cupressaceae > Thuja > Thuja plicata. The sequence continues at coordinate 1,727,908 of MU224969.1, forward strand.
CAATGGCAGAGATGAAAATATTAGCAATAAATGGCCCATCTTTTACATGCCCCTCACAATCCACAGATTTCAAAAGCATTGCCCCTTTAGGGGACACCGCCGAGACATTGATCAAGGGACGATTTCTAGCATCTTTCCACCCATCTGAAACAATGGATACCCCTGACTCAATCCATGCATCCCTTATGGGCTTTAATTGATCATCAATTGCATTGACCTCTTGATCCAACAAGGTGGTTCGTACTCTCTCATAACCAGGGCCCTTATACCTTCTTGGAGCTTCATTGGCACTTTTCAACATCTGCTTCCAATATGGAGAGCGAACAACACTAAAAGGCAGCCCATTTGCATACAAGCATCTTGCCACATCAATGTCGGCAATTTCTCGACTCTGATTTTGAAATGCAGTTTCTAGTGGTCCCTTTCTTTTAAGTGTGTTTGTAGGGGGTGCTTCACTTTCAGTATCAAGGCCAACTGAGGTAGTATAAAAGGGGTGATCTTCTATCACAACGTCTATAGAGGGAGTTGCATTCCCTTTGCTTTTTTTAACTTTTACTACTATTGGTTGTAATTTTTCTATGTTCTTCTCTCTCTTCTGATGCCTCATACTCTGCAATATATTGTAATACTGTTGCATTTGGTATAGGTGCATCTTTTTTTCTAGGGCATTTCTTGACTCTTCTTCTAGGGAATCCACACAAATGGCCTACCACACGATAATATGAACTATTCCTTACTACATCACAACCCCGACATTTCCAACAGAATGCACCACCTCCTGGAAGGGCACTTACAATATCAACATACTTCCACAAAGGAGAATCAAAAGGGGTTTTTACTCTTTGGTCAATATTGTGGTTGCCTACTGAGGAAGAGGTAGATGTCATTGTAGTTCCTTTTCCTATGGCAAGAAATTTGTATACATATTTAATATAAAAACAAGAGAATGCAAATTTCTGGGAAAATAATGGACAATGAAAGAGAAATGAAAATAAAATAAAATGCTTAAACAAAAACAAAAACTTGAAGCAAATGGAACAAGAACTTACCTCTTCCAGTCATTGTAAGCTTGCAAAGGTGTAGAAATGAGACACAAACACTTGAAGAAGGTCCACAAATCAAACTTCCAACTCCTTGCACAACCAAACTCTTGCTCAACCACCTAGTTCGTCTTGCTCAAGACAAAATAACCTATTTGCACAACACAAATGAGAATGAGAAGTCAAAAAAAAAGCCTTTCAAGTCAACTTTTTAGAGTTGTGGACGCCAAATTTTTATTAAATTTGCAATAAAAATTCATTTTTAGTGAACCGCACGCCAAATTCGCTCCAAGTTTGCATTTTTTAGCGAAGTTTGCCAGAGTATGAAAGCCTGCAGCCCGGGTTCGAACTCGGTCCCGTCAACCGGACCCATAGGCAAACCGAACCCGAACCACGGACCGGTTTGAACTTATCTTGGTCTGGGGGGTCCAGGGGTGAATTCGGTATCTTAGCATACCAACAAAATTTGTTTCCACTCCCTATAAGGTTGGTGAAGCTCATCATCTAAATTGAGATCAGAATGCATTGAGAGGCCTGGGGAAACAACATCAAGGGTTGTCCAAGCTCACAAAAACAACAACTTCCAGTTTCATATACTTTGTAGTTATCTCTCTGAAGTAATCTGTAGCAAGAGCCAAAGTACAGAGAGAATGTGTATGAAAGTTGAATCACCATGAGGCTCTCAAATCACGCGCTAGCAAGGCTCAGCACCAACATCAAAGCTCACAATTTGTGAAAAGGAACATCTTTATTTGTCCTACCTCCAGCACCAGTAAGTTTTGCCTCAAAAACATTGAATTGCGTTTGAAACTCTCCCAAAGTGGTAAGAAGATCATGGTTTGATTGGAGTGAGTTCCTCAAAATGATAAGATGGGGTAGAGGTTCACAGTTATAATCATCGCTTCCATTTGTACAGTATAGAAGGTATGGGAGAAGATTGCAAGACAGTGAAATTTCCAAAGGTTTTTCAAAAAAATGTGTCTAAAAGTTTGACAGATGGTATTGAGGCATGGGGAGAGGCCGAGAAGCATTGACTTCCAAGACCAAGCTTGTGGAAAAAGAGCAGGAAGATTGGAGAAGAAAAAACTCCACAAACATTGGGCATGGGGACAAAACCAAAAAGCATGTTTTATAGTTTCATTTTTAGTGCAAAAAGGGCAAGGGAGAGTTGGTGTGATGAAGGATAAATGAGCTCCAATGGGGACCTTAACATGAAGAATTTTCTAGGCAGTAAGCTGGGCTTGGGTCTCAGCTTTGGACTTCCAAATCTGAGCGCTTAGCTTATTCCACTTTGTGTGTTTGAACTTGCAGTTTCATTTGCAATTAAGGCGAACAGATAGAGGAAAGGTTGGCAGAAGTTATCTATAAACAACTTTAAAAGGAAAAGCACGAAAATTACGATTGTTTGGCCATTTCCAATCAGTAAGGAAGTTGTCATGGCAAGGGGCAGACAACAGAGAGTACAATTCAGGAGTAACTAGACTTTGGATTTGAATGATAGGAACTGAAGGGGGCAGCTTGAATTGAGACATGAGATCATGCCATGATTTCCAATAAAAGCCAACTGGTTCCAGAGGTCTCGGAAAACCTGAATGCCTTTGTTAAAGACTTGTTTACATTTGAGGAATTTGTATGTAGCAAGAGGAGCATTATTAAGCTGAATGAAGTGTTCCACCAAATGGAGGATGAAGCAAAGCTTGTTCAAAGATTGGTCAAACCAAGACAACTTTGTACCAATAGTTAGTGACTTCAAAGTAGTATTGATTGATGATGGGCACATATAAATGAATGAAATGTATTCCTTGAATCTAAAAAGCAACAAATCATATAATGTCATGTTAGTACACCAATAAAACAACACCTCTAAGGAAAATATGCTGATGTGACAACATATATCTGGTCATCAAACCTTAGTTCTAAATAAGAGGCTTGCCAAAATTAAGAGCGATTTAAAATTTTACATATCACATTTAGAAAATTACGAAATTGAATTCTCCCTTAATTTTGATTTTTTTTTAAATCGTGTATAATCTTCCTAATTCAAATGAAAGATGACAAAGAAGACCTAAAAAAGGATCATAAAGAAACCCTAAAAAATTTCCCAGAAGTGAATTTCGGAACATTGCAGCAGGCTTATCAACAAAAGAGTCTAGGGCAGTAGACAAGTTCAAACCTTTGGGTTAAAGGTCAGCCCAACATTTTCATTGTCGAAGGAATCAGTGGATCAGTAAAACCCTTCCCCTTCACAGATGACGATAAACCCTAGGATCACACTTTACGTGCTGCAAAATCGACGGATTTTTGCGGGGCCTCCAACCAGATGTCTTTCAGATTCTCCTCGTCCTTTTCGTCATCGCTATCGAAATCCTCGACAACATCGCCTTCATCATCTTCGTCTTCACCTGTTGGCCGCCCCTGCTCCATCCACACAAATTCCCGCTCAGGCCTCTTTCGGAACGAGGGGGATGTCATCTTATATATAATTTTCTAAAAGAAACATTTGGATTATTATCTAGTGTCCAAATTCTTTCACACTTGTCTATAGTGGAGGGTATGTTTTATAACATATTATCATTCTTGTTAATTGTACTCAATCAATTGAACTATAATCTTTAGACAAACTGTCATTTTTCGTGTTACTTAATTATGTTTTAAATGAATAGATCAACAATTTATCTTTAAAAATTTTACATTAATCCTCTTAGACCTACTAATTGGTGAACTTGAGAGATGTCGAGGATAAATCTCATTCTTACTTATTGCATGAGGTGGGGGTGGGTGAGTGACCTCACACACGGGGTCTTCTTGGTGCCTTATCTTATCGAGCTTGTTGAAAGGAGTCTATTTACACTTTGGCTTAGGTTGCATTTCTGGACTTTTTTGAAATAACTAGGGGAAGAGCACCAGTACCTACACACCCTAACTTTGCACGCATGTCGAGTCTAAAGTGTATGTTGGATTTCGACAAATTTTTTTGTTGTCTTCGTATGCGAGTTGACACCTTAAAAAATATTTCTTGGCTTCTAAGCATTAACAAACCTCCCTGTAGAGATCGTCAAGCATCGAAGGGTATTAATTGTTCACTCAAAATTGCCAATACTTGTGAACAAATGTCCCAATAGTCATACACAAATATCCCGATAGTGGTGCAAAAATGAGCTAATTACCAACCAAATTTGTTTATTTTTCATCAAAGCGGTCGAAGCCATTAAATTTTCTTTTATTAAATTAAATAATAAAAAGTCAGATTACAAAGAGAAACACCCATAATACAAGGGTGACAACAGAACGTGTCTGAATCCAGCCATGAAAAGATGGAGAAATTCTGAGGGAATAGATGAAGCAAAGAAACGACCCACCAACCCCCAACAACTAACCAATAAGTAGAATTCTATTAAATAATTGTCATATTGTTGTTGTTGTTGTTGTTGTTGTTGTTGTTGTTGTTGTTACAAAATCACTTTATCATTGCTTCTATATAAAGTACACCTTTTAATATAATTAAACTATTTTTAAAATAAAAATTGATAATCCAAAAAATTATTAGAAAAAAAAATTTTAATTTAAAATATTGATATTTAAAAAATTACAAAAGTAACTTTTAAAAATATTTTTAAAAAAATACCATTCCATCTAATGTTGAAGTATTCATTGCTACCTAGACATTTGAATGTAAAGGTTGCCTCGTCGAGAGAGAAATAGGAGAGATTTGAAATTGCTTAGTTTATTTTTTAATTAATAAATTAAAATATTACTATTCAATGTTTTGGAGTACCACAATATGAAGGTTCTCTGATTGAAGTTGCATCTAAATTGATGTTAGAAGAGTTCTTTCTTAGCTCTCAAAGTTTGTCAATGATCTTATGTAGATCGGAGTGGATAATAAATGTCGGTAATTGGATTTAAAGTCCCATAAGAGTCTTAAATAATTAAGCGGATTTTTGAAAAAAATCACCATCACAAACAAAGCACAAAACAGAGTGCGCATGCATATAATAAATTACGGAGAGATTATATTGTTGGCCCATTTGACTACATCAACAAATACATACAAGTTCTAGCATTTCTACGTGATTAAAAAAATAGAGTAAACCAGAAAAATGTAAATATGAAAGAACAAAATATGTTAAACCTTATATACCCAACAATCTCCCACCTAATATCCAAACCATACTACAACTCGAAGAAATCAAAAGTTCTATCATACAACGCACGACCTGATGAAAATTTCTGGCATATGGGATATAATTCAAGTCCTATCTAGGGTGTGTTCATCTCAAACCAACCTCATACCCATAAAAAAAAATTTCTATATCTGCTGGAGTTGAACCAGCATAATCACAAACATTTCTAGCAATAGAGTTCTATGCATCCATGTTGTTGCTCAGCATAATCACAAACATTTCCAGCAACAAAGTTCTATGCATGCATGTTGTAAGTGATTGGTTGACCCCCTTTATCCATTTTCAAACACTTATTTTATTTCCCATTTGGTTTCTAACAAGTGCTTTGAAATTTTTAAAATTGTCAAACACTTCAATTTTATTATTTAACATGTAAACCCAAACATTCGCAGTGAACCCATTTAGAAAAGTAATAAAATAGTTAGACTCGCCAATTGAAGTTATTTATGTTGGACTAAAGACAACTTAATGCACTAGCTCCAATGGTCATGTTTTATGTTTCTTAGTAGAGAAGTGAATCTATTTTTTTTTATCATAGGTGTGGTCCTCACACTCCAAATCCACTTATTTCAATCCTTGAAGGTGATCCTTGTTGTGAAAAATCTCAAGGCCTTATTTTCTCATGTGACAATCTCTTGTGCCAAATCTTTGTCAGTATCCACAACTTGCATCATAGCTCCCACTTTAGTGTGGCTCTCTAGCACATACAAAGTGCATGAATTGCTACCCCTAGCAATTACCAAGGTTCTGTTAGGAATAACAATCCACCAACACAACTGAGAGGGGGGTGAATCAGTTGTAAGACAGATTATTAAACATTGAACTTTATAAACCAAAACTTTAATCCAAATGGTAACACAATAAATGCAAAACCATAACACAATCCTTTGTTGTCGAGGAAACCCTGTTAAAGGTAAAACCCCGGTGGGAATTAGCACCCACAAATAGTGTATTGAGAGTATAGTGTCCCTGCTAAAATATTTAGCCATGTTAGGAGCTTATTAATGCATTACAATACATAGTCCCTGTTAAAGGACATACCATGCTAGGAGGCAAGAGAAAAATAGGCTCACTACCTAGGCACACTACCTAAAGAAGGTTAAATCCACCTTTGGGACTTATTATCCGAAATACAAGTGTATATGAAATATACAATCCAATGAATTGTCTGATAGCAACTGTCTTTGCTTGATCAGTTCCAATGAAGTCTCTTAATCACAACCTCTACTCTACATCCAAAAGACTTCACACAAACAAGATCACAGCTTCCACACTTCATTGTTACCACACTCTCCACAAAAGAAAACAATTATCTTTTATACAAGTTTACAATAAGCAATTAGGTCATCCAATTAAGACTTTCCCAATGCACAAATAATTACATAACCCCTTGCTAAGATACACACGGTAGCTATAACAAGTAAATATCAATCACAATCCATCAAATATAATGTAAGATCTGTAATCCACATTCACCATCCATAATACACGCTTCATCTCTGAAGTCGGCCTCAAATAGGTCTTCTCTAGAACACATGCCAAATCTGACATCACCAAGAGTCTTGTGACCCAAGAATCATATCAAACATTCCTCAACATGTCTTCTGTCATTCCTCTAGCTCACATAACATGAATCAATTATTAGAATAACTGAGAGGGGGGTGAATCAGTTAGAATCAATCTCCTCACAAATTATCCTACAATCCCAAATTTCTCTAGATGTATATCAAAACAAATTCAATCATATAATTCAACTTGGTGAAAATGTATTCTGTAAACTTAAACTTTCATCAATAGTGTTTACCGAGTATCAGTAAATTAATACTGTGAATATCGATCTAGGTCAACAAAATAAAGTGTAAAGTAAAGTAACAATCCACAACATTCAAACACATTGACACATAGATTTTTAACATGGAAACCCTGCTAAGGGAAAAAAGTACATGGGACCGGTAACCCAAAATATTTTCACTCTTCTGAAGTGAGCTCGGTGAGGAGCCAACCCTGTTAAAGGTTATAATGCACATTGTTAAATGTGACCTTGCTCAAGGATTTGGAGCTACCAGTTCTCTTTTGACCATGCATTCACTATGGGGTAAACAAGAAATCAATCAACATTCTCTGAATGTTTTAATAAGGACTCACTGTCCCACTCGGTTAAGAGATTTATTTGTAACAATGGTTAAACTGATACAGTAATGATCTGATTCAAATACAACTCTGATTTGCAGATATTCGGATCTATTCTAAGTACATAAAAGCCTGGATCAATTTTGTTCACTTCAGTTCATCTCATTCTTCATCTTTGTTCTGCTCAGTCCTCTATTTTCTCGATGATGTCTGCAGAATTACACTCGGTTATGTCTTTAACCAATTTGATCAGTCATGCATGAATTTGCATGTATGCTTCAGCATCTGTCATCACAATTCACAAATGAATCTCTTGTCTCTTAAATAGACATCATGTATCATTTAATTTTCATCCTTCAAATCTTGTCGGTTAATCTCCATCGTTCATTCTCTCGCATGATGCAACTTTGGTAGTTGTGTTAAAAACATGTTTCAATCTTTTTCGTTTGATCTTTAATTGAATTTTAATAATTTTTTGATCAAATAACAAACTTTATCTTTTACCTCAAAATCATCAATTGCAACTAAGTATCCAAGTCGGCCTCGGTTATAATTAAATTGCTTATTCAATAGTTGTGTCGGCAAACCCTTACTCAGTTAATACTTTCACTCGGTATACACTGGATTTTACTCGATGTTCTCTGTCACTCGGTGTATACAAAACTCTTCAATTACCAACCACAAAACTTTGTTTGTTCCAGATCTTCAATACATAACAAATGTTTTCCACCATAATAATACTCAAATAAGTTGACATCAATGACAATGCATTAACAAATGACTTCAAACATATAAGTAGTTATAGTTCATCAATCTCTCCCTTTGGCATTGATGGCAACACAATATGAAATATGCAATATAAAATTCCATACAAAAAATACCAAACTTTTGTTCTACAACTGTAACAATTCAGTAACTCTCCCTAGCTTGAATATAATCACTTCCACAACTCAATTGAATATCAACAAATGACTTCAAACATATAAATAGTTATAGTTCATCAATCTCTCCCTTTGGCATTAATGGCAACACAATATGAAATATGCAATATAAAAATGCATATCATCACTTCTGCAACTTAGTTGAATATCAACAAATGACTTCAAACATATAAATAGTTATAGTTCATCAATCTCTCCCTTTGGCATTGATGGCAACACAATATGAAATATGCAATATAAAATGCCATACAAAAAATACCAAACTTTTGTTCTACAACTGTAATAATTCAGTATCTCTCCCTAGCTTGAATATAATCTTTGTTAGTATAAACAAAATATGAAAATATGCAAACTCTCCCTACAGTTTTGTCTTTTCAACTCTTGAATCTCTTTGTAGATTAAATATGTCTCTACCTTTCTCTTTTCTCCCTTTAGTGGATAGATATCTCCCTTTGTATTTCATCAAAAATATGTCCCTTTGACAATAATGCCAAAAATAAATATGCAGCTCTTCAGTAGCCAAAATGAAATATCTTTGATTTTCAGTGTAGTAAGTACCTTTCTGTGTACTGATATCTTTGTTTCGGTCCAGTTCATCTTTTTCATCAACATGATTGATATTTTGATTTCATGTAGGTTGATGCAACCTCCTAATCTGATCAGTTACCAATAGACAAGCGACAGACCACTAGTCTACCTCTCAAGTACTCAAATGTATCCTTTGGTAAGGGTTTTGTGAATATGTCTGCAAGATATTCTTTTGATTGTACATATTCCAGTATTACTTGTTTGTCTTTTACTTGTTCCCTCAAGTAGTGATATTTTATAGAAATGTGCTTTGTCTTTGGATGCATCACAGGGTTCTTTGAAATATTTATGGCACTTGTGTTATCACAATAAATCATCACTAGGTCAGTGATCTCCTCATTCATTCTTTTTAACAATTGCTTTATCCATGCTATGTTAGAACAATTTGCAATAGCAGCAACATACTTTGCTTCTACAATAGACTTTGATATGCAACCTTGCTTCTTGCTAATCCAAGTAACTAGTCTGTCTCCAATAAAAAATGCTCCACCAGTTGTGCTCTTTCTGTCATCTATATTTCCAGCCCAATCAACATCTGTATAGACATTCAATTCAAATTTTCCTTCTTTTTTATACCAAAGTCCATAATCCACAGTATTCTTCAAATATCTAAAAATTCTTTTAACAACTGTCATATGTGACTCTCTGGGGTTAGCAGAAAATCTTGCTACTATTCCAACAACATGTGCAATGTCAGGTCTTGTGTGTACAACATACATCAATTTATCAATCATAGATATGTACAAGGTTTGGTTTACCTCAGGTGTCTTGTCCTCTTTTGTCAATTTGCATCCTGTCACCATAGGTGTTCTGACTGGTTTAGATTCCTCCATTCTAAATGTCTTTAATACTTTCTTGATGTATTTTGATTGAGTTATGTATATTCTTGTAGTTTGTTATAAAATTTGCAATCCTATAAAAAATTTAAGCTGACCAAACATAGACATCTCAAACTCTTTCCTCATTTCATCAGCAAATGAAGTGCATAAGTTATCATTACCTCTAAATATTATATCATCAGCAAATATCACAGCAATAAGTGTCTTATCTTCATTTCCACTTTTTAAATACAAATTGTTGTTGTCACTTGTCCTAATAAATCCAATATTGATTAGATAAGAATGTACTCTTTCATACCATGCTCTTGGTGCTTGCTTCAGTCCATATAAATCTTTATGTAACTTACATACCATGTGTATCTGATCAGGATCAACAAATCCTTCAGGTTGTTCAATGTATACCTCCTTTTCTAACTTATTCCATTCAAAAATGCAGATTTCACATCCATCTGATATACCTTGAGTCATTTATATGCAACGTATGCAAGTAATATCCTTACTCCTTCAAGTATAGCAACAAGTGCAAAAATTTCTCCATAGTCAATTCCTTCTTCTTATGCATACCCTTTGCAAACTAATCTTGCTTTAATTCTAATTACATTCCCATCTTCATTCAATTTGTTTCTGAAAATCCATTTGGTGCCAATGACATTTTTTTCTTTCAGTCTCGGTACTAATGTCCATGTCTTATTTTTCTGTATATGCTCAATCTCCTCAGACATAGCATTAAACCATTCTTCATTTTCTAATGCATCTCTAACATTCTTAGGCTCAAATTCACAAATTAAAAATGCATCATCTCTGAACTTACTTCTTGTCAAAATGCTTGTTCTTTTATCTCCAATTATTTAATCCCGTGGATGGTAGCTTCTAACATATTTAGCAAGTATAGGTTCAGATCTATGATCTTCATTATCTTCTTTTGTATCTTCATTGTCTTCTGGTTCATGATCTTCTGTTTTAGCATTTTCTTGATTCTCAATTTGTGTTGTTTGTTGCCCGGTGACATTAGTTTGTTGCCCAATAATGCTAGGCGTCGGTGTCGGTAAATTATCAGGCTCTTCCCAGTAAAAAAATCTACTATAGTCCTCCGGTTCTTTCATGTTGTCTTCATCATTTAACTCAACAAATTCATCAACTTTCACATTTTCACTCTCAGTAATTTTGTTAGTTGACTTGTTCAAATATTTCTAAGCTTTACTCTTAGTAGAATATCCAAGAAATATTCCTTCATCACTTTTTGAGTCAAATTTTCCATTTCAATCATCTTTCAGAATATAACAACAGCTTCCAAAAATTCTAAAATAGCTCACATTGGGAGTATTACCATACCATAGATCATAAGGTGTTTTGTTTGAATCTTTCTTTAGTTGTACTCGGTGAAGTGTGTAGACTACTATGCTAACTGCTTCTCTCCAGTATGTTTGTACAACTTGCTTTTCATTCATCAATTTTCTAGTGCAATCAACAATTGATTTGTTCCTTCTTTTAGCAATACTATTCTATTGTGCTGTCCTCGGTGCAGAAACTTGTCTTTTAATTACATTCTCATTACAAAAGTTAGTGAGCTCATCAAAAATAAATTCACCACCTCTGTAAGATCTCAAACACTTCAGATCTTTACCAATTTCTTTTTCAACTTTTGCCTTATACCACTTAAACATCTTAAAAACTTCAGATTTCTCTTTTAGAAACATTACAATCATCATCCTAGAGTAGTAATCAACAAATAAAATAAAATATATGTCCCCAAAATAGCTTTGTGTTCTCATTGGTCCACATAAGTTTGTATGATCTAACTCCAAAATGTCATTAGTTGAGAAATTCTTGCTCTTGAAACTAGATTTTGACATCTTACCCATTTGACATTTTTTGCACATTACATGGTCTAGTTTAGTTAAGCTCGGTAAGCCTCTAACTTTTTCTTTTCTACTAATATTAACCATGTTGTCAAAATTTACATGACAAAGTCTTTTATGCCATAGCCATATATCTTCATTCTTTGTCAATAAACAAGTAGTCTTAGGTGTGTCAAGATAAAATAGGTTACCTTTAGATTGTTCACCAGTACTGATCAATTTTCCTTTTCCATCATAGATTCTGGTTTTTTGGTTCTCAAATGTGACTCGGTGACCTGTGTTGTTCAACTGTGAAATACTCAACAGATTATAGTTAAGTCCTTTTACCCAATAAGAATTTTCACATTTGATTTGATTGTTCAACATAATAGTACCTTTTCCTTTTACTTGACATGGTGTATCATTTCCCATTCTTACTAATCCACCATCATAATGTTCAAGAAATTCAAATTTACCTTTATCATCAGTCATGTGATGTGTACAAACACTATCAATAACCCAAATAACATGTTTACTAACTTTAGAGATAAGTGTTGTCTCTACATACCTTTCATCCTCATCTCAATCATCTTTAAGTGCTACAAAGACGGTCTCAATATCTTCTTCGTTGTCAGTACCACTGTTATTAACTTCATCTGCAGCAATGTAATAAACTTTCTTACCTTTATCCTTGTAGTCTCAGTTGTCTCTTCGGTCATATTATCGGTTGTTTCTGAAATATGGGTCATCTTTTCTATCATTAGATCTATCATTTCTACCATCATCTTTTCTATTAGGGCATCTTGTAGAAAAATGGCCAATCTCTTTATAGTTAAAGCGTATCAAAGGTAGCTTACCTTTATATCTTCCTTTGCCTGTGTGCAATCTTCTAACCATTAAAGCTTCAAGTTCATATAGTTCCTTGTCATAACTATCACTCTCATTGTTATTTATGATTATGTGTTTTCTAGATTTACCAATTTTCAATGTAGACATAGATGTAGATTCCATAGATGGCACAATACTATTGTCAAAGTTATTTAGCTCAAAAGAAATCAATCTTCCAACAAGACTATCAACAATAATGTTCTTTCCAGGTGGAGATCTCATTTCATGAATTGCATAGACTTTTATAGAATATATAGGCAATAGAGTTCTAAGAATCTTACTCACAATTGTGTCTTCATCAATGGTTCCATCGGATCCTTGAATAGCTCCCACAACATTCTTAAGTTGGTTGATGTATTGTGTGATGTTTTCTCCTTCCTTCATTCTCGTATCATCAAACTTTCCATGAAGGCGCTCAGCTTTGGTTCTAAGTACATTTACATCTCCTCCATAAACTGTTGTAAGTCGATCCCACATCTACTTGGCACTTGTACATGATTTGATGTCTTCAAATTCTGAATCTATAAGTGAAGAAGCAATCTCCACCATGACAAGGATATGTTCATGTTTTTCTTTCAACTAATTTACTGTCAAAGCTCCAGTAGGTAGGATGAATTCATTGTCCAAAAAATATTCAATGTTTGTTGCAATTCTAGATAGGTATAATCTCATTATGATTTTCCATGTCAATAAGTTATCCTTGTTCATCTTAGGTGCATCTCTCTTATACATCTTGTGATCTTTATCTCAAGTCCTTTATGAAGACATATTTTTCCATTAGTATGCAAAGGAAAACAGTTTTGAACCGTCGGTAACACCAACACTGAAAGACGGGTTTAGTGCAACCTGACAGACAACTTCACAAGGGAACCCTACAAAAAATTTTATAGTGTAACCCGACAGTGCATGTTACAATGTAAACTGATGACACAATTTACAAGCGCAACCCAAAAATGTTGAAGTGGAACCCGACAGTGTAAACTGACAGAGGAACCCTACAGACAGACTACAGAGCAACCCAAGCACCACTCTACCGAGAGACAGTTATAATCCCAAGAAAAGTGGATCTGAATTCCACGTCAGATAAAACACTTGTGTTTTATATTTATCTTTTTGATTTGCTTTAAATCCATTTCTTAAGGGAAAGCAATGTAATTGTAATTGTTTTAATCAATCTAACTAATTGAAAACTTGCAAACTAGGAGATCAAGGTCAAGTTGTAAACCTTTTATCATAGAGTTATCATTGTTATGCGTGAAACTCATTTAGGTAAAACTCATTGTATAAATAGATTTGTAATCAATTAGAACAAAGTAATGTGATGATGATTGTAGCCGTAGACACTTCTATGGATTAGAGACAAAGTTTTATGTAGAAGAACATCAAAAGATGAAATAGGTTATCAAGAACTAGATTCAAGGCTACCAAGAAGAACAGGGGTATTGATTAGCCACTATAAGTGATACATTATATTCATTTAATCTTTAATGGACCTGTAATTAGCAATTCTAGATTGCATACACTCAGGCCAATAAGTATTTTTGACTACATTCTAACAAGTGTAGCAAATAAAAGAAATCCTTTGAGAAGGTGGATTTAACAATCCTTTGTAAATCTCTTAACCCAGTGCACACTAAACAGTGTTGCTAAAGATCTTAACAGAGTAGACCTCAACCAGTCTAAACATGTTACTCCTAACAGGGTAAGATCATCAGAAGTGATCAACTTCTAAGCCTTAATCGGCCCCTTCCATTCTGTAGATAGTAAAGTTTTGTGGGTTTCATCCCCACCGCAGTTTTTACCTTCTAACAGGGGTTCTTTGCATTACCAAATCTTGTGTGATGTGTCATTACATTTCATGAATGTTTCTATGAATGTTTACATGCAAATTAAGTTTATGATCTAATATAACATACACAAAGAGAGAATAACACACACGGTTGGTAATATAATTGATTACTAAAGGATAAAGGTTAAGTGACTAAATTTTTTAAAAGGTACTAATTCACCCCTCCCCTCTCACTACACACCATTCCATTATTTCCAACAATTGGTATCAGAGCTAGATCTCTTATTTGGAAAAGTTTAAATACTTAAGAGAAAAGATCATACAATGGAAAGGTATAAGCTAGACAAGCATATTGAGAATCAAAAGTTAGAGATACAGATCTTCTATGAAAAATATAAAGAAGCTAGATTCAAGATGAGATAGTTACTAGATGAAAGAAAGGTTATGAGATCTCACTGTAATGAAATAGACTATCATGAAGAAGAGATACCTGATTTATTTGAGTCATCAGGATCTACATCTTGCAATACATCAGACACATCTAAAGGAAGCATTACAAGTCTAAATTAAATCAATCAACATCTAGGTGGACAAGTGAAATCACTGAAAATCGGTCAAGAGAAACAGATGGTAAGAATGATTGAGGTTATGAATAATGCTAGACAAGACAAGAAAGAAAGAACATTAGTTATTAATGATAGGAGGAAGATCACTGAAAAGCTACAAGAGAAAGAGTCATAAATACAAAGACTTACTAAACATCATAATGATATCACCAATCATATTATTCTTATGAGTTAGGAGAAAAACTAAATGAAAATAGAACTCAATGGAAAATTAGAAGCTATTGGTGAGCTAAGAGAAGAAAATGAAAGACTGAAACATGAAGTAAGAATTCAGAAACAACACAATGACATGATCAAGAGAGCTGAAGAAAGCAAAAAAAGAATGGATGATTTTCTGGATGGACAAAGAAGAGTCAACAACAATACCGGATTAGGGTATATCGAGAATGAAGAATCACCATACCAAGTTGATCCAAAGAATGTCTACATAAATCGAAGACCAAGAAAGCAGTCATGCAATCACTGTGGAAAACCAGGCCATACATCAAATGTTTGGAGAAGCAAAACTAAAAGTATTCCTAAATCCACATCTTCATTCATAGGAAATTGTTATAAATGTAACATGAAAGGATATAAATCATATGAATGTAAATATGAGGTAAAACAACCAAAGAAGGAAACCTACATGGAAAAATATTGCCCTACTTGCAAAATGTATGGGCACACATCTCTTGAATTCTTACCGAGCTCATCACTAAGTCCACAGCTTATACCGAGCATTCAGTAATCACCTTGTAAAGCTCAGCGGTTAAACAGTTCAAACCGAGAAGAACAGTGGTCACCGAGCATATGAACAGTTCAGCAGTGTTTACCGAGAAAAGCAACATGTACCGAGCAGACGGTAGTCACCGAGCTTCACCGTAACTACCGAGTCACTAGCGGTTACCAAGTGACACTATATCTACCGAGTCACCAACGGCTACCGAGTTCCAAGCTACACTTCGGGACTAGTATGGACCGAGCTTCTACTCTTACCGAGAGCATGACGATGCCGAGTATTGTAGTGGATGTCGAGTATCAGAAGATCACCGAGCCAGCTTGAGGAACCCGAGCTTCTACCGACTCAGTAATATTTTGTTTACTTATGAATGGGCGACTCAAGAATAAGTTTATGTTATTAATTTGTATTTGGCTGACCTTGCAAATTGTAATTATGGGAACGGTATATATATGTAATGTAATATATTATCTGAAGTGTGAAAAAGAAGAGTAATCAGTGAAAAGGAGGCAGAACCATTAAAGAAGAAAGGCAAGGTGACCATCACCAAGCCCAAACCACCTCAAACTGTAGTGTTCTCAAGAAGAACCAGGAAAGGGAAGAAAGAGAGCAAAGTAGTATTCAGAAGACCCCCTCCTACCCTCCAAGAAAGAATGAAAGAATTGGAAGA
>MU224969.1:1747205-1769723 GCA_018584345.1 Thuja plicata
TAACAAGGTGGACCTAGCAGTCCTAATTGCTTCTAACAGGGCAGATCATCAGAAGTGATCAATGTAAGCCTTAACCGGCCAACTTTATACTGCAGTACCAAAGTTTTTGTGGGTACCATCCCCACCCCAGTTTTACTTTCTATTTGGAAGGTTTCTGAGTCACCAAATCTTTGTGTTTATGTGTTATGAATGATTATACTTTCATGCTTGCAGTAGATTAGATAAATGAATGGTCAAGTATATACAAGTGCAGAAATGATTTAAAGTTTTAAAAGTTACTGATTCACCCCTCCCCTCTCAGTAACTTGGCTAGTCTTGATTATTTCCAACACTTCATTCATAGGAAATTGTTATAAATGTAACATGAAAGGATATAAATCATATGAATGTAAATCTGAGGTGAAACAACCAAAGAAGGAAACCTACATGGAAAAATATTGCCCTACTTGCAAAATGTATGGGTACACATCTCTTGAATGTGGGAAGAAGAAAAAACAAGAATGGAAGCCTAAAGAACAAGAAAATGATTATCAACTGAAAAGATTCAGTAACTCATATGTTTGGGATTACAACACATGGATAAACTGCATAGCATGTGGTAGATATGGACACATAGCTACAAACTATATGAGAAAATGGATGAGAAAGTATATGATCTGGAATAACCCTGGAATGGCATGCTTACACTGTCATAAAGTTGGTCATCTAAGAAAGGACTATAGAGACCAGGTGACAGAGACAAGCACTTTTCCAATGATAATACCATTGAGGACATCAGAAAGATGAGAAACAAAATGTGGAGGAAAGCTACAAACACTGATGATGCTGGACCAAGCAATGCAATTGGTGACACCTTATCCAATGGATCTGGTGACATCACCACCCTCACCTAAGATAAACAAGTAAGTATGGAACTACACTATACTAAGTTATACTTTACATCAGTTCCATTATACATAGTTAAAATGCCAAAATAGCATGATTAAAGATGCACTATGGTATTACTTGTTATAAATTTGTCAATCCAATCTCGTCGGTCAATACATACCAAGAATCATCAGTGTACATATGAAAACCAAGTTAATTAATGTAACCTGAGACTCATCGACATTCATGTAAAAGGCATTGAAGTCCTCGCCACTTACTGAGCACCATCTGTAAACCTGTGAAAGGTCAAGTGAGTTATCACTTACCCCAAGTAAAAAGTTTGTGTGATACTAGAGTGACTCTGTCTTTGAACACTGAGAAGTGGGTAGAGCATTAATTGTGCCACTTAGGGCATCGTTTATAAATAGGGTGATAGGAGAGCTCATTTTTTATGAAGTGATTAAGAGAGAAATAGAGAGAAGAGTGGAGTAGAGTGAAATAGAGAAACCAAATTGCAGAGCATTCCAAGCAGATTCACGACATTCAGATAGATCAATAGTAGCTATAGCAGGTTAAAGTTAGTAACTAAAGACTCGTCGAGCTTATTTTTATTTATGAAAAAATTCCTAATTTCTCAGAAATGATGGCAACCACTTCATGAGTTTCCAAGATCAAGAACACCAAAGAGAAGAAGGTTAATTTGATCGGGAACTCCACTTGTGATGAACCTAAGTACAAAATCTATCCAGAGGTTGCTTCACAACTTGACGACGCTGAAGCATTTTCGGGAACACCACTTAGGGTTTTACTGATTGAGGATGTCTGATCATAAATGCATTGTAAGATCGCTGAGATAGGAGATCTTGAGGTTGATCAAACTTACAAGAAGCTTTGCAAAGATGGAACCATCAAGGATGAGCACAAACACATTGAGGTGAAAGGGCTGATAAATGCCCTAATGTTCCCAAAGGAGTTTAAAACTGAGTGGATTCAGATAGTGCTGAGCAGAGTGCATGACCGAAAGATGTGGCTCGACGAGCCAAAACTGATCACCAGGGATGTCATACATGTAGTGACCGATTATCCTATAACCGAGAAGGCAAAAGCACTCAAACATCTTCCTCTCCGAGACATAGAAAATAATACAAGTGCAGAATGGGATGGAAGAGGATTGAAGGTAAATTCCATCAAAGATCCCAAAATGAAATTTGGTGCATGTATACTGGGATACAAGATATTCCAAGCCAGCATGATGAACAACATTGCATGTGGAGCAGTTGACAATGCCCACATGATTGTAAATAAGGGTCTATAATTAGATATATCTGAGCTTCTACTGATGCAGTTAGATGAGAACTTGAGGAAAATCAAGTCTGCAAAGTCTAATTCATGTAAGTTCGTATCACTTCTAATGTGCATATTTTTCTACTTTCAAGACTTCTTTCCATCTATCGTAATGTCAACTGGGCTACTACCCGACCAGTGACAATTCGAATCAGTGAATTCATGAAGTCACTAGGTGACAACTTTACATCAGTTATGGATGAATAATTTACTAGATTTAAGGACATGATGCGGAAAACAATGAGGATACCATAACAACTGATAGAAAAATATAAGACTGATATTTGGTTTATAGTGGACACCAATAACACCTTTATCAAACCAATTGTACCAAGGACAACATGGTTAGTGCCACTTAACTATGAGATCAACATAGATCAAGCCATCAATTCCATTGAAGCATTGATAAATGAACCATTGGACAAGTCACAATCAAGGTTTGGAACCTATGAGGAAGCCAAGGAAAGAATTAAAACAAGCTTAGTTGTGAAGAAAATTGACAGAAAGAAAGACAAAATGGTAAAGACGCTTAAGAAGAAGTTGTCGGTAGATGATGAAGAGTCAGAACAAAAGGATGACACCAAGGGACAGTCACCCATCGGTGAAGAAGAACAATTGAGTGACTCTGAATCTACAAAGTCTAATGCACCACCACCACCTGCAAAGAAACCAAGGAATATTGTTGCATCAAGGACTAGAAGTCAGATGCCAAAAGATGCAACTTCATCACTAGTCAAGAAAGGATAAGTGAGGACTTACAAAAGAAATCCTTAAACCGAGAAACATGCACCGACAAAAAGAAGAAAATTAATCAGAAGAAAGGAAGATATAGAAGATACTAAAAAGGATGAACAACCTATAAAGAACCAACTTCCTACTACAATTGATGAGGTATGTGCATCAATGATCAAGGCGGGTTCAATAACTGACCCTAAGATTAGAAAATGGCTAACTTTGAATCCTGAGGATCAGAACAAGATAGAGGAAGCAATCATCACAACAATGTGTATATTTAAATATATACCATTACAGTTTGAAGGTAAAATACCACAAGAACTTCTTGATAGACTATTGGAAAGGTGGACATTCGCATTGAATTATGAAAAATAGATAATGGAAAGAACCCTAGTTTTTGTTATGCCACCCAAGTCCAAAATGGAAGAAATTGACAATATGATGAAGTTACATTCAAAAAGGTTCTCAACAAAATTGAGAGCTTACAAATTCCTACAGGGAAAATTTATTGAGCTCAACAAAGAAAGTGAGGATACTTGGAGAAAAGCACTCGATGTACCTGAAAAGGAAACAAGTTCTGAGAGAGCATTAGAACTCACCAACAAGCCTTGTAATAAAGAAAAAGAGGATATACTGAGCCCAGAGAACATTTTGATAAATGATGACGAGGATGTCACTCAAACTAAATTAAATACATAAGTAAGAAAGGAAATGGATGGCATTCCTCATATTCTAAAATCATAGGGGATACTGCAAATGATACAAATATCATAGATATCACCAGAGATGATCCTGCAGATGAGGTAAAGGCATATGAAGATGTTATTGTTACCTATGAGCAGCCCAAGGAACAAGATATAACAATGGATATTGCACAAGTGAATATACTGAGCCAAATACCATTATTGATATAGTATATAAATATCATCTCAGAAAAGGAGAAGTCAGTCAAGCAAGATGGAAGCATACCCGAGGATAAGGGTGAAGAGGAACATGACAACACAACTGATGAGAAGAATGTAACAAATGAATAACAGAAAGAAATAGGTGGAGCACAAAAAGATAAAGGTGAAGAAGAAAAGCAAGGTGATGTCACTCCTAAGGATACTGAAGGAGAAGTTGCAGATAAAGCAAAGGTTGATGTGGAGATGTCCACACCAAACTGACATTTAGACACCGAGCAGTAGCAAAGAGGCACTACACCTCTAAAGCCTTCATCAAGCACATCAGACCAAGCAAAGGAAATTTATATGGTACTGCATACAGGTATCTCCACAACACTATCCAAGAAGAAGAAGAAGAAGAAGAATCCAGTCACACTGGAAGAAATCATTGAAATACTGGACTATGATCCAAGGACATTGGATCCAGAGTCACTCACAAAGTATGCTAAACTTTGTAGAAGAAAAGCTATCCAAGATCATCTTAAGAAGGAGCTAAAGGATACATAGGTACTAGAGACAACCAAGGAGATACTTCAGCAGATTTTACCTGATACAAGCATTGATCAAAATGCTTCTATCATTGATCAACTAGTCACTCTTACCGAAGCCATTACATCGCAGAATGTGGATGCAGACAAGGCCATAGAAGAATGTGAAGAACAAAAGTACCAATACAATTTGACTGAGAAAATCAGCCAAGAAGTGGCCAAGAACAAGGTTAATCTATCTGAACTAGTAAATGAATTGGAACCAATCATTTCAAAAGTTATCACCTTAATTCAGAAGTTAAGCAGATTAGAGCACTTCACTAAAGAAAATAGTGAAAAGATTGTAAAAATAGATGCAGATCTTACTGCTAGTGCACAAGGTCTTTCAACCACTAAAAATGCAATCAAGTTGCATTATGAAAAATTACTGGAAGCAAAGAAGTTGAGACTTAACATTCAAGAGGCAGAATCAAAGTTTAGAGATGAGGTAACCGAGCTATAGGCTCTACTACTACCCAATCTCACACTACTACAACAACATATGACCACGATAAGACAATTGGTTGCCACCCCGGAGATGTCTATCACCGACAACATCTATAATATGCACGCAAGGATTACATTGGAGCACATGGCTCTAGAACACCTTCAGGAGAAATGGGATAAAATGATGGAAGACATGAAGAACTCCCATTCCCACATTTTTGACAAGTTGTAAGTAATTACACCTTTTCCCTTACTATCAAAAAAGGGGGAAAATGATATGAATAGATGGGGAAAATGATATAATAACGGGAGAAGATAAGGTAAAAAGGGGAAATAGTATAAAGTCAAATTGTACATACATACACTATACCAAAGCATACACATAGGGGGAGTCATAATGACAAGGTGAACACATGGTGTATATACTAAACATTTTAGTTTTTGCACATATCAATTTTTGATACTAATGTCAAAGGGGGAGATTGAAGACATATTTTTCCATTAGTATGCAAAGGAAAATAGTTTTGAATCATCGGTAACACCAACACCGAAAGACAGGTTTAGTGCAACCTAAGACACAACTTCACAAGGGAACCCGACAACAAAGTTTATAGTGTAACCCGACAGTGAATGTTACAATGTAAACTGACGACACAGTTTACAAGTGCAACCCAAAAATGTTGAAGTGGAACCCGACAGTGTAAACCGACAGAGGAACCTGACAGAGCAGACAATAGAGGAACCTGACAGACAGTTCACAGAGGAACCCAACAGGCAGACTACAGAGAAACTTGAGCACCAGTCTACCGAGATACAATTATAATCCTGAGAAATGTGGATCTGACTTCCATGTCAGATAAAACACTTGTGTTTTATATATTTAGATTTTTGATTTGCTTTAAATCCATTTCTTGAGGGACAAGCAATGTAATTTTAATTATTTTAATCATTCTAACTAATTGAAAACATGCAAACTAGGAGATCAAGGTCAAGTTGTAAATCTTTGATCATAGAGTTATCATTGTTATGCGTGAAACTCATTTAGGTAAAACTCATTGTATAAATAGATGTGTAATCAATCAGATCAAAGTGATGTGATGATGATTGTAGCCACAGACGCAGTAGACACTTCTATGGATTAGAGACACAGTTTTATGCAAAAGAACAACAAAAGATGAAATAGGTTATCAAGAACCAGATTCAAGGCTACCGAGTAGAATAGAGGTATTGATGAGTCACTATAGGTGATACATTATATTCATGTAATATTTAATGGATCTATAATAAGCAATTCTATATTACATACACTTAGGTCAATAATTACTTTTGACTACATTCTAACAAGTGTAGAAAATATAAGAAATCCTTTGAGAAGGTGGATTTAACAATCCTTTGTAAATCTCTTAACCGAGTGCACACTAAACAGTGTTGCTAAATCTCTTAACAGAATAGACCTTAACCAATCTAAACATGTTACTGCTAACATGGTAAGATCATGAGAAGTGGTCAACTTGTAAGCCTTAATCGGCCCCTTAAATTCTGCAGATAGTGAAGTTTTGTGGGTTTCATCCCCACCGTAGTTTTTACCTTCTAATAGGGGTTTTCCGTGTTACCAAATTGTGTTTCATGTGTCATTACATTTCTATGAATGTTTACATGCAAATTAAGTTTATGATCTAATATAACATACACAAAGGTAGAATAACACATATGGTTGGTAATACAATTGATTACTAAAGGATAAAGGTTAATTGACTAAAAGTTTTAAAGGGCACTGATTCAACCCTCCCCTCTCAGTACACACCATTCCATTCTTTCTAACACTTTAAAACTTTCTGATAAGTACCCCTGCACTAATAAGCACTGCTGCTCTGATACCAATTGTTAGAATAACTGAGAGGGGGGTGAATCAGTTACAATAAGTTTCCTCACAAATTATCCTACAGTCCCAAATTTTTCAAGATATATATCAAAACAAATTCAATCATATAATTCAACTCAGTGAAAATGTATTCTGTAAACTTAAACTTTCATCAACAGTGTTTAGTATCAGTAAATTAATATTGTGATTACCGATCTAGGTCAACAAAATAAAGTGTAAACTAAAAATCCACAACATTCATGCACATTGACACAGATTTTTAATGTGGAAACCTTGCTAAGGGAAAAATCACCTGGGACCGGTAACCCAAAATATTTTGACTCTTCTGAAGTGAGCTCAATGAGGAGCCAAACCTGTTAAAGGCTACAATGCACACTGTTAAATGTGGCCTTGTTAGAGGATTTAAAACTACCAGTTCTCTCTTGACCATGCATTCACTATGGGGTAAACTAGAAAACAATCAACATTCTCTGAATGTTTTAATAAGGACTCACTGTCCCACTCGGTTAAGAGATTTACCTGTAACAATGGTTAAACTGATACAGTAATAATCTGATTCAAATACAACTTTTATTTGGAGATATTCAGATCTATTCTTAGTACATAATACCTGTGATCAATTTTGTTCACTTCAGTTCATCTCATTCTTCATCTTTGCTCTGCTCGATTATCCTCTGTTTGCTCGGTGATATCTGTAGAATTACACTCGGTTATGTCTTTAACTAGTTTGATCGATCATGCATGAATTGGCATGTATGCTTCAGCATCTATCATCATGATTCACAAATGAATCTCTTGTCTCTTAAATAGACATCATGTTTCATTTAATTTTCATCCTTTAAATCTTGTCTCTTAATCTCCATCATTCATTTTCCCACTTGATTCAACTTCGGCAGTTATGTTAAAAACACGTTTCTATCTCTATCGTCTGATCTTCCATTGAATTTTAATAATCGTTTGATCAAATAACAAACTTTATCTTTTACCTCAAAATCATCAATTGCCAACTAAGCATCCAAGTTGGCCTTGGATATAATTAAAGTGCTTTAATTCAATAGTTGTGTTGGCAAACCCTTGCTCAGTTGATACTGTCACTCGGCATACACTGGATTTTACTCGATGTTCTCTGTCACTCGATCTATACAAAACTCTTCAATTACCGACCACAAAAACTTTGTTTGTTCCATATCTTCAATACATAACAAATATTTTACACCATAATAATACTCAAATAAGTTGACATAAATGACAATACATTAACTGATAATGTTTATCATCACTTCTGAAACTCGGTTGAATATCAACAAATGACTTCAAACATATAAACAGTTATAGTTCATCATCGATATCACACACAAGTTATCCTCAAAACTCAAAGACTAACTCTGTCATAGTTCATTGTCACTATCCAATACCTAGTCTTCACTAAAACAACTGTAACTTACGCCATCTGCAACACTAAGCCAAGCGACCTTAGAAATAAGATCACAACACATCCTTGTACACATCCTCATCTTTGCATGCTCTGAGTAAACCATACAGTACCCGTACACTTCTATCATTCATCTAAGAAACAGTAATAACCAGTTTGTTCTATCTCAATAGAAACATATGTTGACATTAGTGACAAAACATGAATGCCAACAACTACAACAGAAACCAATTCCAATAGGTTCTTTTTGTCACTTTCCATCTAACTGATTTGAAAGTGGCTCTCCATCCTTGAGAATCCAATTGCTTCGTCAAAATCAAGTTTTTTTTTGAGTTGAGGGACATATCTAACATCCCATAGTAGCCAATAATTTATATTTTTTAGTTTCAACAAAATATCCCCTTTTCCAACAATATCACAAAATAAATTATGACTAAGATAAACATTACAAAATTATCACTTTGATAGTTTTTGAAGTACACCATGTTGCCCCACTTTTGGTCTGCATACCTTTGAGATAAAGTGGATATTTTATGTATAGTAGTGATCTTGAAATTTTCGTATGAGTCCTGAGTCTAAGTCTAGCTATCCTCTTAGGATAGGAGGCCTTTATCGGATTTCACTAAATTTCCTTCTCTTCTGTGAGCCAGGAGGAATTAGCCTCTAAGATTATGTTTCTTTGGGTAGGTTAAGTTCCCATATCCGATAAAGGTCATGTTTAATTGGATTCTAACATTAATTTTATATGCACTTGAAGTTTTTTCCTTAAAGCATTCCCTTTGGCAGCATGGCAGAAAATTGATTCTAAGCTTCTCCATGGCGAAAAATCACCTGCAGAGTGCGTTTTCCACAATAGATAGAACTTAGAGTATCAGAGGTCAGTGGAAGTTGGAAAAGAGGGATTTTGGAATAAGAAACCTTTAGGCATTCAGATTAAATCTTTTCCAAGAAAAAAGAATGATTAAATGAGGAAGAATTCAAGATGTAAGCTTATTGGCAGAAAAGCGGAAAATGGCTTCTCCGCTACTCCAACAAGCGGGTTTCTACCTGCAGAGTGCGTTTTCCGCCAAACCATTTTATGAAAGGACTTCAAAGAAGAATCAATCTCATGAGTGATCTAGGGCATAAAGAAAGTAGATGAATTCAAGACATTCCATTTTAGCATCTCAATGAGCTAAATTTCTCCCTTAGCGGATTTTTTGAGTAGAGAGCACTCTTGAGGCATTTCTCCGCCGAAAGGGAAGCGGAAAAGTGATTTCCCACTACCTCCAGAAAGTTACCATTACAGTTACTAAAGTGAAAAGATGTTTCTTAACAGCCCATTAGAGTAAAAGTAATTAATTCAAATAAAGTCATTTTACTCTATAACAAACTTTTTTTATTAATATCTTAGTCTTTTAATTCATGTGGCGTGGGAAGTCGGTCATTAAATGGTAAGAATTCAAAAGTTATAAAATCAACAAAGTATTTCAGACAGGAGCTACCATTTGTTTGACGAATTGCTCAAATTTGAAATTCTTAGTGATAATTGTTCATTTCTCTTGCACTCCTAAGAGATCTACCTTATTCTCAAATCATAATCGGTTGAAGTATGGCTACAAGATTTATGGGATTCGATGGGATGAATGGCATCACATCTTATTGGCATAAGATTATAGATACTTATTTGAAGTTCTTCGATATGCAGAACTTCCAGACTAGATTGAAGGCAGATCAGATGCACCCTTTTATTGAGAAGTTAAAGGAGAGCGGGTTGGTAGAAGCTGTCAGTTTTCCTGTTGTCGTTCAAGCTCCTAAGCTTGTTCGAGAGTGCATAGCCTGATACAACCCAGATACTAAGAAAATCCTCCTACCCAACGACACGGTGCTTCTATCCATTGATTGGGATTCTGTCCAAAACTTCCTACGTATTCCAGATCAGGCTGAATATTCAGAAATGACATATAGTCGGGTCGTTACTAAATATGTAGCAAAGAAGGTAGTATGGAAGAAAGAAATAATGAAGGCATGGTTTCAAGAGCCGCAGAGCACCAAAGGCAAGTTGCCCAAAACATTATACGACACAAATCTAAAGCCAGAGATCGTAGACATCTTGGTGCTGCTCCATAGAATCTGAGGTGAGAGTAACACGCTAAATTTTATCAAGCACCATTTCTTCTTGGTTCAGGTGAGTTGTTCTTAGCACCACTTTATTGATTGGGCCCTCATGGTAAGCGAAAATCTCTCCAATGCCTTAAGTAGAGCTAAACTTTAGAATGAGTTCTACCTGTCTTCGGTCCTTATATATATTAGCCACAATTCAAATTTGGCCAATGCTTCCTAGATTAGAAGAATTCCCAGATGATGTTAAAATCTATGAATATTTCCCATGTCTACAATTGCATAATAGTTATGCTGAATATCTCAGAGTTAACGATGCATTTACAATGAGACTGTGCAAGGAGTTACAAGGCTGTCTAAAAAGGAGATTTTCTCCTTAAGCCATGGCTTTTATTAGCCAATTTGGGTACTTTTTCATTCAATTTATGGATTTCTCATATCTTCATCTTGCAAGATTTGATGACTTCCCTTTGAAGCTGCCCAGATACCCTGATGATATGATCCTGCTAGTGGAGGTGGTGAGGCAGGCACTCTAAGTGAACATGGTCTATGTTGATGCTAGGAAGAAGGGCTATGATTTTTCAATGACCATTGGAGCCTACAGTTGTGCATCCTAGTCCAAGGAAAAGAATGTTTTGAAGACATTCTCAAAGAGATTTCAATTGGAGACCTATGATGTCTTGAGGCCGCAGTATGGCCTTCTAAACTATGCCCGAGATATCTTGCAAATGAGTTGTGCAATTCATCATGTTGATGATATTGAAGACTACTGGGCTAATTGCAAAGATGATTTAGAAAGCTGAGAGAGGTTCTACGCCAGGTTAACCATTGAACAAATCAAAAAGTTCAAAGTTAACATTGAAGTGGAAGGATTGGTAGATGATGGTCAACATATGTATGATAATACATATTTGGAGAAAATAAATCCACTTCCTATAAGTTTCAAGCCCATGCTAGGGTAGGCCATTAACAACCTAGAAACCTTGATGGGTGGAATTTACAAAAGAATAGAGCAGTGGTTTGAATGGACTGCAGCCAGAAGGAAGAGGTCAGAAAGGAAGCCTCCTACTCAAAGGACCCCAGAAAAATATACTTTGAACATTGCAACAACTTCTTCAGTAATACTGCTAACTACGACCAAAGGTTCATCTCAGCCAGCTAGTGGAGGTGATGAACCTCCTGAGAAAGAAGTTCAACCAAAGAAGACATGTGGAGAAGGCCCACTTCTAGATATTGGGTCGACAGAAGAAGTAGTTTCTATAGACTTGGCCAAGCCAACAGAAGAACCCACCAAAGGTGTAGGACCTAAGCAATCAACTAAAGCAGATGTTGTAGATACATAAGTCGGCACTTCAACCCAAGATACTCCAAGGCGAGGGTCCCCTATTGTATTAGAGGTGGGTGAGGATACCTCTAATACCTCAGCCACAGAATCAGATGAGAGGGTTGAGAAGCAACAAGAATCTTCTAAAGTCATCAGATTGATCTCATCTTCTCCAACATCAGTAAACCCATTCACTTCCAGGCCTAAAGCTACTCCTCTGGTCATCAGGAAGCTTTTCATAGAAGAGTTGGTTTCTGCTTCTAAGTTTACTAGTGCCGAGTCATGGATAGAACATACTTTGGAGCGGAAAAGGAAGAGAGAAAAGGAAGGAACTTCCAAAAAAGATACCCTCTCACGGGCCTTGCAACCCAGCACCACAGTGGGTAAAGAAAAGAAAGTGAAGACAATGTCTACACTAGGCTGAGATCCTGAAATAGGGAATTTCACTATGAAGGTGGCCAAGCCCACTAAGGAGGGAAGAATCAAAGATACGACTGCCTCTAACTTTCAGATACAGTCGTTTGATATGGGGCTTTCTCAGCATGACACCAAAGTAGACTGGTGGAAGTCCACCAATGTGGTAATAGAGGAAGAGCTCAAGGACCTCAAAACTACTAAAGTTCAACTCAAAGTAGAAGTAGCTGAGCTAACTAGTTTCATCAGACAACTTATCACTCTGATAGAAAGCATTCCCAGCACCCAGACCACTTTTGATCCCAGTGCTGCAGAGAACCAAGCTATTATAGCCAAGTTGCAAGAGGACAGGCATTTTGGGAAAATTTACAAGCGATGGATCAAGAGGCTTGAGTCTGAAGGGATAGTAGTGGTTGAGCAATTAGGTAATGCTCTCTTAAGATTGGAAATGGAGAGGAGTAATATTGATAAGAATCTACAAACTCTCACATCTGAGAGAGTGAGATGCCAAGAATGCATAGTGATGCTTCATGTGGCAGTAAAGATGAAGACTAAGGAGGCTTTAAAGGCCAAGATATTATAGAAAGGAGATAAGCCTTTGATCAAATGGCTTCAAAGCTTGGAATTTAAGATCGAGATGATCATCCAAGCTAAAATAGGGTTGTAGTAAATATATGTCAAGATCAAAGAGGAGCAGAGCAAAGATTTTAAACTCCTTCAAGGTCTGCATGCAGAATCACAGACAAGTGGACAGGGCAAAGAAATGATCGGATTAGCTAATATGCAGAAATCATTTTCTGAGTATGTGCATAAGCTATGAGAGCAGTCTTCCACTCATTTGGACAAGGTGTCAAAGCTCTAGCAGTTGAGTGGATGTATCTATAAAGCCATGGAAGAGCTAAAGGATCAAATGGGTGCAATTAAGAGCTTGGCCAAAGAACATTCCAAGTGGCTTATCAGATATACCAATGTCCATGTTAATAGACATGAAGAGCTCATCCAAGTCATTATAGTTGTCACTACCTATAGGGCTAAGTTAGACAAGGGGAAGTAAACTGAAGCCTATATAGATTCCCTCTTGTGCTAAATTTTGATTATATTGTAACGGATAAACTTTTGTTTATCATTCCTGATTGGAGAAGTGGAACCATTTCAGTTACCCTTTTGTAACGGTCCAACTCTGGAACCCTATATGTATTATTTTCCAAATCAATGAAAGGGTCGACTAGATTTTGGTGTGAAAGCTAGCATTTTGCTGAGTCAAATTTGTATGTTTGAATGTCATTTATTTAAATTCTCCATTGCATTGCATTTATCTATCTATTGAATTTGAATATTTCTTTGGAATTAGATTTACAGTTTGTGGTTGAACCGGAGTTCTATATTATGATTTGATACAGTTAATTAAGAGAAAATCTAGTGTTGTTCTAAGTCTGAGAGATGTCCCTGTGAAATAGGTTGATTCATTATCATTTTATCATTGAATATTTAAGCCTTGCATTTGCATTTGCATTATTTTTTATTGCATTACCAATTTTAAGGAGTCATATGATTGATGAAGTCTTGATATTGGCTAAAGTTAGGATGGGTTTTATCATGCCTGAGCTATTTCCTGTCTAGGTCTAGCTTGGTTTACCTCTTCTGTTCTTGGGTTAAGAGCATACCCCTGTTAGAATAGGAAGAATAAATATTCATTGAAGATATTTTACTTAGGGGAGCTATACCTTCAAATTCAGAGGGAAATTAGTTGTTTAGTTACAATTTCCCAACTATTGTATTCAATTGTTCTTAAATATTTGGGTGTTCTAGAGTTAAAGCATAGAAGAAAAATCTGTTTACCAACAAATTTTTGGCAACTCTGTTGGGGACACGAATAGTCATTATACTAGAAGCATAACATGGAGAAAGATAGTCCTTCCCCATGAAAACATAATTCCCATGCTCCAACCAAATCTTGGATTCCAAGATGATCAAGAGGATCTCTTTTCCTCACTGAATACTTTTGTCTGGAGATACAGAAGAAACACTGAGCACTATAGAAATGCTAGTCAAGTGTTGGAAGATGAAGAAGCTAGAACATAAGCACTTGAAGAAGCCATCCAAAGGAGAAATTTGAGAAGGGCACGACATCAAGAAGAGCGTGAAGCCAGACTAGAAGACTAGTCAGAACCCTGGAGTCCAAGAGATTACTTAGAAATGCAAAGAAGGAAGGTGACATAGACCCAGTTTTTGAGAGACTTGCAAACCTTGATTTTTCTCTACTTGAAGTACCTCGTCGAAAGAACAGAAATACTAAGAGAAAAAGTAAGTCTCCTTCACCTCCTAAGAAATCAACTCTTTTGCCTACCACTTGTCAAGTGTTAACTTTGCACGGAGTAATTGCTCCTCCCATTTTCAACCTAACACCCTATCTACCTCCTATAGTTATGGCACTTCCTTGGGTTGTTGTAGTTGGACCATTGTAATTAGCAACATATAATCCCCTTCCCTTAGGTTCAAGAAAGAATTTCCCCAAATTCTCTGGAGACGGGAAAGTATCTACAGATGAACACATTGATGCATTCTTTGCTTCAGTGAATATATTAAGAGTGTGAGAAGAAGATGTGGCTATCAGATTATTCTTTGAAACCCTGGTTGAAGGTGTTTCTGAATGGTTTCACCACTTACCCAATTCCTCTATCACAGATTGGGCTTCCATGAGAGCTTCTTTTGAAGGAAGATTTAAAACTGCTGAGGATGAACATGCACTACTGACGCAATTGACCTCCATCAAGAAAGAGCCTTCTATTAGTATGAGAGATTTTGTGGCTAAATTCAACAAGCTTGTGAATCATATCCCAATAGCAGACATGCCTACTGCCGGGAATTTGAAAACATTTTTCATAAGTGATATGCCTCCCGACATCAGTTATGATTTGAGGAGAAAAAATCCAGCCACTTTGGACCTTTCTCAAAGAACCACAATAGAAATAGAAGACCACATGATATCGGCAGGAAAATGGAAAAGAGAGATACAATCTAGAGTCAGTACTAGTAACACCACATCATCAAATCAGATGATTAAAAAATTATCCAATGAATTCATCACCTTCAAGAGATAGCCTCCTAGATTTAATAATCCCTATCAGTGAAATTTTCAAGAGCAGCCTGGAATAAACAATGAAGGGAGGAATTTCAATGGAAAGACATTACAGTTGACTACTCCACCACAGAGGTTAGCTATAGAAGCTCCTCCCAAAAGGGGAAAAATGTGTGCCTTCCATTTAACTACAGACCATGATGGAGAAAGTTGTCCTGATATAGCTCATGCTTAGAAAATGCATTAGACTGACAAATGGAATGTTGGAGTGTCTGGAGCTGAACCAGATTCATATTCATATGGCGACTCTAAAAACTTATATTTAGAGTATGAATTAGATTCAGAACAAGGAGAAACATGTTATGCTACCATAGATAGGACCTCCTATACAGTCTTGACCTGAAGTAAGAAAGATAAAGGCCCTACTTCCACATCTCCACCAAAGAATAATGAGACATCTACTTCAAATTCTAAAGAAGCCAATCAAGGAGTGAGGATTCTACAACCAGGTAAGGAGAAAAGCTCTTTTGACATTATCCAATTTTGTAGAGATTCGAGAATTCAAATTTCCCCCATAGACTATCTTAAGTCCAATCCTATAGAACTGCAAAATCTTGTAGATTACTGTAAAGAGGGGAGTCAGAATATAAATCAAAATGCCATGACTACCATAGAAAATGAGTCTATATTTTCAGACCCAATTGAGCAAGGTGAGTCATCTGTGTTGGCTAATTTCCCAAGCCAAAGGCCTGAGCCATTCTATGTGTCATTGTTAATTAATGGTTGCAAGTTAAGCAATTGCATAATAGACTCTGGAACCTCAGACAATGTAATGTCATCAACTGTAGCTAAATCCTTAGGACTTACCCTCACTAAAGCTAATGGTAGGTGTTACTCTATGGATTCCAAAAAAGTACCCCTGGTTGGGCAAATCAAAGACATTCAAATGGCTCTAGCAGCACATCCTGAGAAGAAAATGGTGTTAACAATACTGGTTGATGATATACCTGCTAGTTACGGCTTGTTACTAAGTAGGAGTTTCTGCAGAGATCTAGGAGGAGAAATAAAGCTAGATTGGTCTCAAGCTCTGATCCCAGTGGGCGGAAAAAAGATAAAACCAGTCCCTGAGGAAAAAGAAAAATTCAGTGCTGAAGTCTGATGATCCCAAAGCCCAGATTCTATATCAGGAATTAGAATTTGGCAATTATATGTTGTTTACAGATGGTCATGATGAGGAAACTGAACTAGGAGAAGAAGAAGATCAGTCCTTCGCTAAAGAAATACCATTAGATATATATGGACCCTCGAATTCGATGGTAGTTGTGCATCATCAGGATCTGGTGTAGGCGTAGTCCTGATATCGCCAGATGGCATATGTGAGCCTATGGCGTACAAATTGGATTTTGGAAACACCAACAATACAACAAAGTATGAAGCCCTACTGTTAGGAATCACTGCTGCAAAAGGAAAGGGCATGAAAAATTTGAGGGCCCAGGGTGATGCTGAGCTAATTGTACAAAAAGTTAAAAACCAATACTCTGTAAAGAATCATAGATTGAAGAACTACAGAAACAGAGTATGGGATGAGATAGAAGCATTGGATGCATTCTTTATTGAATATGTACCGAGAGAATTGAATTCCAAGGTAGACTCTTTAGCAGTGTCAACTTCATTACTCCTCCCTCACCCGGATTTCAAAGATAAGAAGTACCAAGTAGAGGTTATGTATCAACCATCTATACCTGACAATGTGGAAGATTGGAAAGTGTTTGAGGATGACAAGAACCTCCTTCTCTTCTTGGAAAGCGGTGGTGACTTCCATAAAGATGCCCCTAATAGTCATAAAGGAGACTATCCTGGTAAGTAGAAGAAAGATAAGTCAGATATCATCCAACTACAAGGGAATATCATCCCTCCCCACCTAGTTACACTTGAAAAAATCTTCAACAGACATGATACTTTCGTTAAGAAGAAGAGAATTGAGAGAGGTCCAACCACTGGCGAGTATGAAGGAATTAATATCAGAAGTGAAAAGGACCCCAAGATGATCAATATTGGGAAATGTTGCACTGAAGAAGAAAGGGAAGATGCCAGGAAACTCATCCTGGAATACCAAGACATTTTTTCATGGAGTTACGAAGATCTGAAAAGCTTTATGAATGGTAAATTCAAACACCAAATTCCCTTAAAACTTGAGGCTGCCTCGTTCAAGCAGAAATAAAGGAATTACAATCCCAAATTTGTGGATGCAATATTTAGGGAAGTGGATAAAATGCTTAAAGAAAGGATTATCTACCCTACCCACCACTCTACCTGGGTAGCGAATATAGTACCCGTGAGGAAGAAGAACAGAGAAATAAGGATTTGCGTAGACTTCAGAAATCTTAACTAGTCTTCCTTGAAAGACAATTACGCCCTCCCCAACATGGATCACTTATTGCAGACCATAGCCAGAGCTGAGATGATGTACATGTTAGACGACTTCTCAGGGTACAACTAGGTAGAAGTGGAGAAAGCAGATCAATACAAAACAATTTTCACTACTCTGTGGGGCACTTTCGCATACCACAAAATGCCATTTGGGTTGATCAATGTTGGAGCTACCTTTCAGAGAGGCATGGATCTTTCTTTCAGCGATATGAAGAACAAAATAATTGGTATGTATCTGGACAATCTTATTATATTTTCCAGAAAAAGAATAGATCATATAAATAATTTAAGGAGAGTATTACAAAGGTGCAGAGAAGACAGAATTTCACTGAATCCCAAAAAGTTAGTTTTCTGTGTGACCGAAGGGAAATTGCTGGGCCACATTGTTTCTCAGGAAGGAATAAGAATTGACCTAGAAAGGGTGAGAGCAATCCAACAATTGAGCTTACCTGTGAACAAAACTAAAGTGAAATCATTCTTCGGTCAAGTAAACTTTCTTAGGCGGTTCATTCCAGATTTTTCTGAAATTACCAAGTGCATAGTGGACATGATGAAAGGGAATATAAATTTCAAGTGGAATGACTCTGGTAAACAAGATTTCAAAAACATCGAGGATGCGATAGCCAATGCTCTGGTTTTATGTCATCCAGATTACAAGAAAGATTTCATAATTTATTGTTACTCTTCTGAACACACTCTATCAGCCATCCTCATGCAAGAGAATGAGGAAGGAGTTCAAGATCCTATTTATTTTATGAGCATGCCTCTGAAAAATCATGAGATGAGATACTCTCAAACTAAAAAACATGCTTTCGCAGTAGTAAAAGCTTTACAAAATTTCAGATTCTACATTTTACATTCTCACTCTCTTGTATATGTGCCTGACATCGCAGTAAAAATCATATTGACTCAGCAAGACGTGGGATGTAATAAAAAAGGAGCATGGGTAGCTAAGACTCAAGAATATGACATAGAAATCAAGCCCACTAAGTTAGTGAGGGGAAATGCACTGTTCAAGGCAATGGCAGAAAACATAGAGGACGAAGACCCTGAAAACATGCAATTGGTCCTAGTTGTAAGTATGCAAGATCCCTGGTTTGAAAATATTGTCTATTTCTTGACATATGATGAATGCCCTAAAGGATTGACTTCGAAGCAAAGAATAGATCTAAGATTGAAAGCTTCTAAATATATAATTTTGGAAGATAGATTGTATAAGAGATCTATAGATGGGACTTTCCTCTGGTGCATTGAAAAACAACAACAACAAGAGAAGTTGTTAAGGGTGTTTCACGATGAAGCTTGTGGTGGACACTTCTCTTCATTAGTCATAGCATTCAAAATAATGAGATAGTGCTATTACTAGTCAAGAATATTTAGAGATGCCTATCATTGGGTAGCAAAATGTGAAAAATGTAAAATGTTTACTGGAAAACCACAGTAGGTAGCGCTACCCCTTAGACAAGTGATAATTGAAGGTTCTTTTCAACAGTGGGGTCTTGATTTTATTGGCCCTATAAATCTGACGTCTAGCCCAGGCCATACCTACATAATTACTGCTAGTAATTACTTCAAGAAATGGGTGGAGGTGAAAGCAACCAAGAAAACTACTTCGGGTGTAGAATGTGAGTTTATCAAAGAGAATATCCTGGTAAGATTTGATGTGCCTATTAAGTTGGTTATGGATAATGCCACATAATTCTCTTCTCAAGAAATTACCAAATTTTGTTTTGAGTATGGAATTATGATCAGTCACTCATCTGACTATTTCCCTCAAGGAAATGGCCAAGCTGAGTCCAGTAACAAAATTCTGGTGAGCATCATGAAAAAGCTTGTGGCAGACAATCAGAGGACTTGGCACAAGAAAATCTATGAAGCCCTCTGGGAAGATAGAGTGACTCCTAAAAGGGCCATTGGTGTATCTCCTTTTGAACTTGTTTATGGGATCGAAGCTAGTCTTTCGTAGCCATTAGAACTGGCAACTTGCAAACTGAGAACAACAGTAGAAGATGGTATATATGAAGATGGTTTAGAAAAGAGGATTCTATACCTAAACAAACTTGAAGAAGAAAGAGAGAAAATGGTAGATCATATCACACAACATCAAATGCGTGTGAAGAACTTGTTTAATAAAAAGAGCACACCCGAAGATTTATGGAGGGAGATATGGTGTTGTTATGGGACAAGCGCAGAGAACCCAAAGGTATGCATGGGAAATTTGAAACATTGTGGAAAGGACCCTTTAAGATCCATCAAGCATTCAAGAGGAATTATTTTAAGCTGACTTATCCAGATGGTGAAGCATTACCCCTGACATACAATGGTCAGGACTTGAAGCTGTATCAGATCTGAATTTAAAATAGGTAACCCCTGTATTGTACCATAGTTACGTTTAGTTCTTTTTTTTGTTTCCCTTAGTTAGGTTTCCTTCCTACTTTCCTTTCCGTGTCTTGCTTTAGTTTTTTTGTGAGCTGCCTTTTTGTTGAGCTTCGCGAAAACAAAGATTTTGAGTTCCTTTTTTGGACATGTGAATGCCCAAGTCCCCAGACAGAGCCAGTTGTTGCCCCACTTTTGGTCTACATACCTTTGAGACAAAGTGGATGTCTTATGTATAGTAGTGATCTTGAAAGTTTTGTATGAGTCTTGAGTCTAATTCTCGCTATCCTCTTCGGATAGGAGGCCTTTATTAGATTTCCCTAAATTGCCTTCTCTTCGGTGAGACGGGAGGAATTAGCCTCTAAGATTATGTTTCTTTGGGTAGGTTAAGTTTCCAAATCCGATAAAGGTCATGTTTCAAAGGATTCTAACATTGATTTTACATGCACTTGAAGTTTTTTCCTTAAAGCATTCCCTTTGGCAGCATGGCAGAAAATTGATTTTGAGCTTCTCCATGGCAGAAAATTACCTGCAGAGTGTGTTTTCCGCAACAGACAGAACTTAGAGTATCAGAGGTCAGTGGAAGTTGGAAAAGAGGGATTTGAGAATAAGAAATTTTTTGGCATTCAGATTAAATATTTTCCAAGAAAAAGGAATGATTAAATGAGGAAGAATTCAAGATGTAAGCTTATTGGCAAAAAAGTGTAAAATGGCTTCTCCGCTACTCCAACAAGCGGGTTTCTACCTGCAGAATGCATTTTCCGCCAAACCATTTTATGAAAGGACTTCAAAGAAGAATCAATCTCATGAGTGATCCAGGGAATAAAGAAAGCAGATGAATTCAAGACATTCCATTTTAGCATCTCAACAAGCTAAATTTCTCCCTCAGTGGATTTTTGAGTAGAGAGCACTCTTGAGGCATTTCTCTGCCAAAAGGGAAGCGGAAAAGTGATTTTCTGCTACCTCCAGAAAGTTTCCATTACGGTTACTAAAGTGAAAAGATGTTTCTTAATGGCTCGTTGGAGTAAAATTAATTAATTCAAATAAATCCATTTTACTCTATAACATACTTTTCCATTAATGTCTTAGTCTTTTCATTCGTGTGGCACGGGAAGTCGGCCGTTAAACGGTAAGAATTCAAAAGTTATAAAATCAAAAAAGTATTACAGACAGGAGCTACCATTTGTTTGACAAATTGCTCGAATTCAAAATTCTTAGTGATAGTTGTTCATTGCTCTTGCACTCCTAAGAGATCTACCTTATTCTCAAATCATAATCGGTTAAAGTATGGCTATGAGATTTATGGGATTCGATGGGATGAATGGAATCACATCTGATTGGCATAAGATTACAGATACTTCTTTGAAGTTCTTTGATATGCAGAACTTCTAGAATAGATTGAAGGCAGACCAGATGCACCCTACTACTGAGAAGTTAAAGGAGAGCAGGTTGGTAGAAGTTGCCAGTTTTCCTATTGTTGTTCAAGCTCCTGAGCTTGTTCGAGAGTGCATAGCACGATACAACCCAGATACCAAGCAAATCCTCCTACCCAAAGACACGATGCTTCTATCCATTGATCAAGATTCTGTCCAGAACTCCCTATGTATTCTAGAGCAGGCTGAATATTCAGAAATGACATATAGTTGGGTCGTTACCGAATATGTAGCAAAGAAGGTAGTATAGAATAAATAAATAATGAAGGCATGGTTTCAAGAGCCGAAGAGCGCAAAAGGCAAGTTGCCCAAAACATTATACGGCATGAATATGAAGCCATACATCGTAGACATCTTGGCGCTGCTCCATAGAATCCGAGGTGAGAGTGATGCACTGAATTTCATTGAGCACCATTTCTTCTTGGTTCAGGTGATTTGTTCTCAGCACCACTTTATTGATTGGGCCCTCATGGTAAGTGAAAATATCTCCAGTGCCCTAAGTAGAGCTTATAACCACCTGGATTTGGTCTTCTCCGACTATAGACCCTATTTTCCCTAAGTGTGATCGTACCCCCAATTATTTCCAAACGACCATGTTACTACTTGGCATAATTCATTCAAATCAGATTTAATCTCCTAAGTGATCTAATCACTAATTTACATTAATTACTTTAGCCAATCCAATCAAATCAATTCAAATCAATACCTGGCTAAGGTAATTAATTTAAAGGGAATTAATAAAATCCTATTTATACTTCATCACTTGCTAAATCAATCCACTAGCCTAAATTGATTCAATTTGGCTATAGTCCTAATTAATTATTCCAAAGCAATCAAAAGCTTAAATGATTAATTAAATCCCTATTATTGAGTGAATATGTTATTAAAAAAATTTATTTCATTAATATTCCCTCTAACCTAACCAATATCAACTACCCAACCATGAGTTCAAACTCATCCCAACCCCTTCTCACATGCTAATTCTTCTCAATTACTTAATTAACCCTAATTAGATAATCCCCCTCCACTCATTCTCTCTCCTCCCATCTCTATCCCATTAATCACATCCCTTAAGCCTTAAACCTAATCCTAAGCTACCCTTAAGCTTGTCACATTCCATTAAGGTGTGATTAGGAATTCAACCCTCCCCCTAAAGTCAAAGTTGTCAGGCTTGACCTTAAACC
>MU224969.1:1769818-1817050 GCA_018584345.1 Thuja plicata
TCTCCCCTTCCTCCATTTCTCCTATAAATAGGATGGATTTTGAGCTCAAATGGCCCTGAAATTGGAAGTCTTTTATTGTATTATTGTAATGCTCCTAATTTTGAAGAGTTGATAGCATCCTTATGCTTCCCATATTTGGAGAATTGAAGAAGCAATCTCATGTTTCTCATGTTTTAAGGATTTCCATAGTGATTTCTAGCTTGTTTCTTAGTTAATTTGTTATTATCTTCATTTCTAGAGCTAGAATGCATGTTTTTAAATCATTTAGATTATTTTTCATTTGAATCTTCCATTCTTAGGTTGTATTTGTCACTGGAATATGCATAATCTGAGGTCTATTATGTCATTTTTCATACTCCTCCTAGATAGGAAGCAATAGATCGATTTTGGTGATTGCTATGTTTGCTTACCCCTTGTTTTCACTAATACAATGATTTATTGAAGTGTTGTGTCTCTTAATAGGTAAAAATATCACACACACATTTCTAGCGCCCACCGTGGGGCCAGGTTGCTCAAAATTTCACCAAATTCTGGTCTATGCCCTTGACATTTTCAAAATTAGCAAGTAGTTTAGCTTTTTTGGGAGCAACTTATCATTTTAGGTCATTCTTTTATCATTTTTGGGAGCAACTTATCATTTCTGGTAAATCTTTTATCATTTTCGGGAGCAACTTATCATTTTTGGGAGTTTTAATATCGTCTGCCATTGTACTTTTGGAAGGTAAAATTTGGCCTTAAAATTGTTTCTGGTAACTTTTTTTGTGTTTTTGGTATGTGTTATCGTTTCGCGTAAAAGGAATATCGTCCTGGGTGAATATTATCGTTTGGGATCAATCTTTTATCATTTTTGGGGTTTATTGTTTTGGGTCTCTTAGATATCATTTGTCATCCAGGGGGCAGAAATACAGAGTTATGACATTGGCAAATTTGATTTCTAACTTGCTAATGTGGTTGTTTCCATGATTGTGATCCTATTTTTAGCCTAAACTTGTGTTTGCAGATTGTTGTTAGAGCTACTAGAGTGAAAAGAGGATACTAACTTGTGGTTTTACAGGTTGCTAATCCCTCCTCTTGACTTCTATTCTTTTCTTACGCTTTTGAAACTAAAGACATTTTCCAATCTTATACTAAATTGACCAGAGGAATATGCTCTTTTCCTTTTTAAGGAAAATCAGAAACTCACAAGTCAATTTATGATTTGAAAGGAATTTAGAGTAAATGGACAAAGTAAACCTCATCGTCTAATTTTGGATCAGTAAATGAACAACACAAATCACTAAATCTTGTGGTTCAAAGAACAAGTTCAATCGTTTAATTCATTTTGGGATCAGAAATTGAACAAGCTACTCATCTAAGTTTGTGGATTAATTGAATAAGAAAATTTACCTTCAAAGCATTCTATTTTTCTTAAATAGGAACAAACTAAATTGAGCTCAACATAGCTTGAAGGAATGAACATTGATTTGCGTGTTTTGGGAGAAAATGACATGGATTAGGAGAGTACGCTCTTCTTCTTTCAAAGAATCAGAAATCTAGACATCCTAAGCTTGCCAATCCTTTGTACGTTTATTAAATAGTAGAGGGCCTGCCGGTTGAGGGAAAAAATATCCTAAGAACGACCCAAGTGAGGACAGGTTTTACACCAACCCTTCCAACTCACTATAAATAATTTCTTCCTCATAGGCTAAAGCCTCGGAAGACGGAGCCGATTTTGTTCATGGAATTTCTACATCATTCCTTGAACATGCTTGGGTATGTGTAGAGTGGAGCCACTTGAATCTTTCTTGCAAGACTACATATACTTAAGTACTCATAGGGCTATACGCCTCAATTTTGCCTTGTGCAATTCTATGGGGGACGGTTTCGATGATTTGCCCAATAATAGACAACATTTCAACTGATAGAATTCCCAATTCATCCCTGAAAGGGTGATAATATTTGTGCAAGGAAAAAAGTAATTTCCCCAAGACACTCATCATATCGTGTCCTCACTTGCATTTGGAGTCGGCTAATACATCATCATGACTGGAGCCATTGTGTGCTTGGTGATGGCTATATTCTGATTAGCATTTGAGTGTGTACCTAAGTCAACGAGCAAGGATTTTCATCCTCCACCTAGAAAATAAGGATAAAATGTGTGTCTGTTTCACCCTCCTAACAATGCAACAATGCTTGATGTGACTGAAAATCATTAAAAAGATAACATCTTCAAACAAGCAACAAAATTCAAAACCTTGGTCTACATGTGTTTTTCACTCATTGGAAAAACCTCAAAACACAATCTTCGATCAAACAAACTCTACGCACTTCCAAGACAAAATTGACAACATTTGACAGTGGGAACTTGTATCATTGCCTCTCAGAGGAAGATAGTTTATTTCAGATTCCCTTTTGACTCTTTAATCTGTCCCTATTGCTTCTTTTGGTCTCACTGTGGCTGTATCGAAATTTTTTTCAAACATCTACCTTGCATGTCCCTCTTACAATTTGTCTCAATACGTGTGGTCTATTCACTTTTCAAAAACAACTTGATTCCCAGCTCACTATCAGAGAATTCTAACCCTCTGACGCTGGAATCATTTACTTCCACCAAAACTCAAACAACACTTCT
Source organism: Thuja plicata (assembly GCA_018584345.1). NCBI lineage: Eukaryota > Viridiplantae > Streptophyta > Pinopsida > Cupressales > Cupressaceae > Thuja > Thuja plicata. Next base: position 1,772,430 of record MU224969.1, read on the forward strand.
ACCTAGACACACTCACTTGAACAATTTGAGACTCAACTTGACACTATTGGGAAACATTGACGAAAGTTGAGACATAACCACATGGTTAACACAAGATGCAACAAGTACACATCTAAGGGATTGAAAGTGCCTCCTAAATCACCACACTTTCAAGGAGAAACATCTCGCAGTTCCCTACTCAATCTAGACTCTCCAGTGATGGATAGCGACACTCGCAAATGGAGTGAGGCTTTTGAGGACTATAACAATGGCAAACACCAAAAGCCCGAAGATACTAACGAGGAAGAAGAACCCACATTTGAGTGTCCTTTATTTGAATCCGACAGTGAGGAAGACATAACTGAAGAGGAGTATAACAAACTCAAGCAAAGCCAGAAATTCCAAAAGATGATGGAAAAGATAATTGGTGAGGATAAAGAAAAATACTTCCTCCATCTAGCATCCACGGGTGTCAAATTACCTAAGGATTATGATGTGGAACAACTCAAAGAAAAGGAGGTACCAACTCCTATATCTATTCTTGTCAAACAGCTAACATTGATGCAAACAGAGCTTACAAATCTCAAACAAGAGAAAGCTAAACCGAAATCACCATACTCTTTGGACTCCATTTGTCCATTCCCCTTTGATAAGAGTATTACTATGGTCCCATTTCCTCCTAATATGGCAAGACCAAAGTATGACAAGTACACAGGAGAAACTAACCCACACGATCATGTAAGGGAATTTTGTGCTCTAAGCATAGAATACATGCACGAACCTACATACCTCATGCGACTATTTCCGGAAAGTCTAGGAGGTAATACCATGGAGTGGTTCTCAAAGTTGAACCCTAAGGTCAACACATTTGAGGAGCTAATTCAACACTTTATCCAGCATTACTCCTATAACATACAACATGATGTGACCATGATGGATCTGTGTAATACTAAACAAAAGACTGGTGAATCATTTACACACTTCCTACAAAGATGGAGGAAGATCTTTGCACAATATTCAAGGGCCATTCCCAAATATGAAAAGATGGAAATCTTCGTTAATAACTGGGTGCCTAAATTAAACTACGCATTACAAATGCAAGACTCACCAAGCTTCGACAGAATGATAAAAAATTCCCTCCGTATCGAGGAAGTCATGGTCAAAAAGGGGGAGATCACCCTTCAAAATGAAAACAAATCCAACAACTCCAACTCCAAACCTAAGTGGTGGAAACAAAACCAAAATTTTGTCAATGATGGAGTAGTTGACACCTCAAACATTAACCCTAAACCTAATGTATTCAATCTGACTAATAGCATGCAAGCAAGCAAAGATGTCGCGATAACAACTTCCATACCCAAAACAAACAATGATAATGGAAAAGGATGGCCATGGACCTCCAAACCTCATAGAAGATTCACTCCTTTGGGAGAACCTCTCGAGACTGTTTTGAAGACTCTATTAGATAACAAGCTTCTCACGATTCCCGATTCAAAACCTTGGGAACCAGCTATCAAACCAAGGTGGTGGGATGATAATTCCTATTGTGTCTTCCAAAAAAACAAGGGACACAAGACCAATAATTTCCTTAAGATTAAGCATGTCATTCAAGACCTCATCGAAGGTGGAAAGATCAAAGTGGATGGACACACTACCAATGAAGATCATATGGCATTTAACAAACCCTTTCCTAACTACGACAAAGGAGAAACATCTAAAGGGAAAGGTAACGAAGTCAATTACACCTATTCCAATAATGACAATGTGATCAACATGCTCGACATTAAAACTGAATCCATTAATGTGATCATAATCAAAGGTGTTAACAACACCTCTTTTCAAACCAATGTGGTGACAAGAAGCCAAGTGCAGGTCACGATCAAGGGACCCAGTTCCTCTTCAAAACCAGCATCAACATCCAAGGTTCCTATCGTTACTATCCCCAAACCAGCAGCAAAACACGTGGTTACTATTCTAGTAGAAAAGTATGACTTGGTAAACCAATTGCAACGAACCTCTGCCAAAATTTCTATCTTCGAGTTGCTCAAAATATCCACAGTGCATAGGGAAATCCTAGAACAAGCTCTACACGCTACTAATGTCCCAAAGGATATTGATGTAGACATATTTCAAGTGATGGTCAATCACATCTCAGCGCCACATTGCCTCTCCTTTTCTGAAGAGGATGATAAATCATTGACCCATCCACATAATCAACCCCTCCATATTGAAGTCCTCATTCATAAATCTCATGGTAGACGTGTATTGATAGATGGAGGCACAAGATTGAATATTTGTACCCTTAATCTAATCAGGAAACTAGGTCTTTTAGAAAAAAACATTGACTCTAGAAGCAAAATAACTATCAAAGCTTATGATGAGGAAGAAAGATCCTCTAAAGGTCTTATTGTTCTGCCTATCAGAGTCAGACCAATTGAGATGAATGTCACATGTCAAGTTCTGGATCTGCCCTTAGCATACAACATTTTGTTGGGGAGACCATGGATTCATGAAATGCAAGTTGTACCATCTACTTACCACCAGTGCATAAATTTCCCACATAATGGGGTGGAGGTAAGAATTCCAGCGGATGCCATTTATACATGCAATAATGTCAAGGCAGGCAGTATGATTCCACATAACAAGGAAGCTATGGATGAGATTGCTCCTGAGACTACCAAGGACATGGTCATGAAGAGTTTTGGCAAAAGCTTGAAACTTGAAGAAACAGGTATGGGAGAATACAAACTGGACCTGACTCCATCACTGACAGAACTTCTGGTATCACCAAGATCCTATGGAAGACCTTCCTCGACATTCACACCTACTGCATCCAAGGGGCCAAAAATACACAAAGCAACTAGTATGGTTAAGGGATCCACATCTTCTTTAGATAACACAGAAGAACAGGCAGTCTTGGACTGGCATTTACAACTGAACCCGACACTTTGGGCCTACAGAACAAGCATCAGAACACCAACTGGAGCCATGCCATTTTCTCTATTCTATGGCACTAAAGCAATACTACCTATTGAGGTTGAAATCCCATCTTTGCGGATATCTTTACAAGATCTTGTTACTGATGAGAAATATCACATTGATCGAGTGAACTCTTTAGACCTACTTGATGAGCATAGGCAACAAGTGTTCGATCACCTAAAAGTGTACCAAGCATGAATGTCCAAAGGATACAATAAAAAGATCAAACCACGACAATTTCAAGTGGGGGATCTCGTCCTAAAGGAGAATCCTAAGAACCACCCCAATAGAGAACAGAAGGGAAAGTTTGAACCTAACTAGCTAGGACCTTATGTTATCACTGCTACTTTTGGGACTGGAGCTTATCAATTAGCTACACCTGAGGGAGATGTTCTTCCAGATCCTATCAATACTCTACATCTGAAGCAGTTCTATGCTTGATGTTTGGCTAGCAGAGCCTGTACAGTGAAATAGTTCTCATAAAATACCAAAAACATTCAGAAAATTGATCCTGAAGAAATCCAAAAAAAGTGGAAAAAGTCCTGAAGAAAAGTATCCTTGGTGAAAACCTGGTAAACAGGCACCTTGATACTACAAAAACATTCAAAAAAGCAAAAATAGTAAAAAAAAAAATTGAAAAAAAAGTGCCTTGATGAGAACCTAGTAAAACAGGCATCCTGGTAGCAAAAAGAAAAAGAAGTCTTGCCGAGTGGTGAAAATGTGGCAATCAGGCATCACTTGTGTTCTACGCTCCATCTATCAATACATTGTTGATACTGAGCCTTCATGATTACACCTGTGCTATGAGTTGACTTTGTTTTCTTATGAAATCTTATCCTTGCTTGGGATTTGTCTACATTTCTGTCTTAGGATCAAGTCATTTCACACTGGGGGAATCTTTGCTTGTATGATAGATTGTGTCTGCTAGGTCGTCATAGGATAGTTTGTCTCATGATACGATGCTTCTTGATACTTTCACCAAACTGTCACTTTCCTGAAACAAGGATGATACAAACATGGCACTAATGGTGTTCCTAAGACCTATATTGGATTGCACACAAGAACAATGATGTACACAGATATTGGAAATACATTGCTTGAATTCCAAATTTTTTATTGATGAACCTCTACTGTGATTGAAAAATGAATCAATAGTATTTCTCAATACTACTTAAACACAGTTTGATCTTGGTTTGATTATAACTCTTTTATGTTCTGATGATGATTCAACTAGGGGCATCTAAGCAGTTATGAATTTTGCTTGAATGATTCACAATTGATGGTTGTTATGTCTTCCGAGTTACTCCATGACATCTGCGCAAAGACAAAGAGTCACAAGGATAGGGGGCATAACATTTTCTTGATTTTCTGCGTATGGTGATTGTTCCAAATGATCCTATAAATTTCACCTAACTTGGATGTTTATGGTAAGAGTTTCCAACATGAGTGGATAGCCGCATATATCTCGATCTTCGTTATGTGTAAACTACGATGAGGTTGAAACAATCTCCTTGTTTGTTTTCTAAATTTCAGATTCTCACTAAAGTATATGAAGCATAATGTACCCAAGGATATGAATTTTCAAGGTCATTGCAGGTTCAATATCTTGCCTTACACAGAGTCTTTCAATAAAACATAGTATTCATACTTTCATAATATCAGTGGGTATTAGTGATTGTTGTACTATCAAGTGGTATCTGTTCCAAAAGTGCCCAATGATGATAAAAATGTTACAATATCTGCAAATCAGTGACAAGTCCTACGAGTCTGCATATAGCTGCATTTAGAGATTGCATGATGCATTTTTGAAAGTACAACATAAGGATTTGAGCTCAAAATCCTTTCTATCTTTTCTTCATCTGAAATCCAAGATATTTACATACCCATGCTTCTCAAAATCTCTGATCTATCGGGAAAAAAATCAAACTCACCTTTTCAAAACGTGATTAAATTGGTACTCGTGTGTTTACTCTTAACACACCTTCATTTCTTCGCTTCTTCTAATCTATTCTTTCATTCCCCTACCCGATAAATGCAAGTGATACATCATTTCAACAGAGGGATTTTATTCTTTTTCCTTCGATTTCGTTCCCGAGAGGGCATGATCGCACTATCATCAATCAAATTTTTTCTCGAAACAACATTAAAAATGACTTCGTTATCAAACAAACTAGGGGCATGACAATTTTCTAGACTAAGTCAAGACTGTTGGATAGAAATCTTTGGTTCTCATAAGTTGGATATCTTGTGTTTCCTCATTTTAAAAGATTTTTACTAACCTCCTGGCAGCTTCATACTGACTTTTGGACGACAACCAAGTTCAGAATTGGTATCTTTAAGATCTTTTATTGACCTTTGAATGACAACCAAGTTCAAATTCAACTCTATCAGTTAGTTCGATCAAGTGCGAGACTGATCTCATCAGGCATTTCGTTCTATCGTGAGCGAAATTCTCAATCTTTCTGAAGTCAACATCAAAATCTTTCTTTGAATAAATGCACTGCTCGCACATCAATTCAAAAAGGGGAAAATGTAACCACCTGGATTTGGTCTGCTCCGACTATAGACCCTGTTTTCCCTAAGTGTGATCATACCCCTAATTATGTCCAAACAACCCTATTACTGCTTGGCATAATTCATTCAAATCAGATTTAATCTCCTAAGTGATCTAATCACTAAATTACATTAATTACTTTAGCCAATCCAATCAAATCAATTCAATTCAATCAATTCAAATCAATACCTGGCTAAGGTAATTAATTTAAAGGGAATTAATAAAATCCTATTTATATTTCATCGCTTGTTAAACCAATCCCCTAGCCTAAATTGATTCATTTTGGCTATAGTCCTAATTAATTATTACAAAGAAATCAAAAGCTTAAATGATTAATTAAATCAATATTATTGAGTGAATATGTTATTACAACAATTCATTTCATTAATATTCCCTCTAACCTAACCAATCTCAACTACCCAACCATGAGTTCAAAGTCATCCCAACCCCTTCTCACATGCTAATTCTTCTAAATTAGCTAATTAATCCTAATTAGCTAATCCCCCCTCCACTCATTCTCTCTCTTCCCATCTCTATCCCCTTAATCACATCCCTTAAGCCTTAAACCTAATCCTAAGCTACCATTAAGCTTGTCACATTCCATTAAGGTGTGATTAGGAATTCAACCCTCCCCTAAAGTCAAAGTTGTCAGGCTTGACCTTAAACCCTCACCCATGCTTCTTAAACCCTTACCCATGCTCCTTAAACCCTCACCCATACCTCATTAATGCCTTCATAAATGAAGCATTAATGGCTCTTACATATTCCTTCCACCACTCCTCATTAATGAGTTTTACACTCTCATTAATGGCAGCCCTTCTAGAGTCTTCTCCCCTTCCTCCATTTCTCCTATAAATAGGATGGATTTTGAGCTCAAATGGCCCTGAAATTGGAAGTATTTTATTGTATTGTTGTAATGCTCCTAATTTTGAAGAGTTGATAGCATCCTTATGCTACCCATATTTGGAGAATTGAAGAAGCAATCTCATGTTGCTCATGTTTTAAGGATTTCCATAGTGCTTTCTAGCTTGTTTCTTAGTTATTTTGTTATTATCTTCATTTGTAGAGCTAGAATGCATATTTTTCAATCATTTAGATTACTTTTCATTTGAAACTTCCATTCTTAGATTGTATTTGTCACTGGAATATGCATAATCTGAGGGCTATTATGTCATTTTTCATACTCCTCCTAGATGGGAAGCAATAGATCAATTTTGGTGATTGCTATGTTTGCTAACCCCTTGTTTTCACTAATGCAATGATTTATTGAAGTGTTGTGTCTCTTAATAGGTACAAAAATCACACACACGGAGCTAAACTTTAGAATGAGTTCTACATTTCTTCGGTTCTTATATATATATATATATATATATATATATATATATATATATATTAGCCACAATTCAAATTTGGCCAAGGCTTCCTAGATTAGAAGAATTCCCAGATGATGTTAAAAGCTATGACATTTTCCCATGTCTACAATTACATGAGTTATGTTGAATATCTCAGAGTTAACGATGAGTTTACAATGAGACTATGCAGGGATTTACAAGGTTGTCCAGAAAAGAGATTTTCTCCTGAAGCCATGGCTTTTATCAGCCAATTTGGGTGCTTTTTCATTCAATTTGCAGATTTCACATATCTTCATCTTGCAGGATTTGATGACTTCCCTTTGAAGCTGCCCAGATACCTTGATGATATGATCATGCTAGTGGAGGTGGTGAGGCAGGCAATCCAAGTGAACCTGATCTGTGCTGATTCTAGGAAGAAGGGCTACGATTTTTCGATGACCATTGGAGCCTACAGTTTCGCATCCCAGTCCAAGGCAAAGAATGTTTTGTAGACATTCTCAAAGAGATTTCAGTTGGAGACCTATGATGTCTTGAGGCCGCAGTATGACCCTGTAAACTATGCCCAAGATATCTTGCAAATTCATCATGTTGATGATAGTGAAGACTACTGGGCTAATTGCAAAGATGATTTAGAAAGCCGAGAGAGGTTCTACACCAGGTTAACCATTGAACAAATCAAAAAGTTCAAAGTTAACATTTAAGTGGAAGGATTGGAAGATGATGGTCAACATATGTATGAAAATACATATTTGGAGAAAATAAATCCACTTCCTATAAGTTCTGAGCCCATGCTAGGGTAGGCCATTAACGACCTAGAAACCTTGATGGGTGGAATTTACAAAAGACCAGAGAAATGGGTCAAATGGACTGCAGGCAAAAGGAAGAGGTCAGAAAGGAAGCCTCCTACTCAAAGGACCCGACAAAAGATACTTTGAACATTGCAAAAACTTCTTCAGTAATACTCCCAACTACGGCCAAAGGTTCATCTCAGATAGTAGGTGGAGGTGATGAACCTCCAGAGAAAAAAGTTTAACCAAAGAAGACATGTGGAGAAGGATCGCTTCCAAATATCGGGTCGACAGAAGAAGCAATTTCTACAGACTTGGAGAACCCACCAAAGGTGCAGGACCTAAGCAATCAACTAAAGCAGTCGTTGTAGATACACAAGTTGACACTTCAACCCAAGATACTCCAAGGTGAGGGTCCCCTGTTGTAGTAGAGGTGGGTGACAATACCTCCAATACCTCAGCCATAGAATCAGACGAGAGGGTTGAGAAGCAACAAGAAGCTGCTCAAGTCATCAGATTGGTCTCCTCTTCTCCAACATCAGTAAACCCATTCACTTCCAGGCCTAAAGCTACTCCTTTGGTCATCAGGAAGTTGTTCATAGAAGAGTTGGTTTCTGCTTCTAAGGTTACCAGTGCCGAGTCATGGATAGAACATACTTTGGAGTGAAAAAGGAAGAGAGAAAAGGAAGGAACTTCCAACAAAGATACCCTCTCACGGGCCTTGCAACCCAGCACCACAGTGGGTAAAGCAAAGAAAGTTAAGACAATGTCTACACTGGGCCAAGATCCTGAAATAGGGCATTTCACTATGGAGGTGGCCAAGCGCACTAAGGAGGGCAGAATCGAAGATATGACTGCCTTTGACTTTTAGTTACAGTCATTTGACATGGGGCTCGCTCGGCATGACACCAAAGTAGACTGGTGGAAGTCCACCAATGTGGTAATAGAGGAAGAGCTTGAGGAGCTCAAAACTGCTAAAGTTCAACTCAAAGCAGAAGTAGTTGAGCTAACTAGTTTCATCAGACAACTCATCACTCTGATAGCGAGTGTTCCCATCACCCAGACCACTTTTGATCCCAGTGTTGCAGAGAACCAAGCTATTATAGCCAAGTTGCAAGAGGACAAGAATTTTGGGCAAATTGGCAAGTGATGGATCGAGAGGCTCGAGTCTGAAGGGCTAGTAGTCGTTGAGCAACTGGGTAATGCTCTCTTAAGATTGGAAATAGAGAGGAGTAATATTGATAAGAATCTGCAAACTCTCGCATCTGAGAGAGTGAGATGCCAAGAATGCATAGTGATGCTTCATGTGGCAGTAAAGATGAAGACTACGGAGGCTTTAAAGGCCAAGATATTATAGAAAGGAGATGAGCCTTTGATCGAATGGATTCAAAGCTTGGAATTTAAGATCAAGATGATCATCCAAGCTGAAACAGGGCTACAACAAACAAATGTCAAAATCAAAGAGGAGCAGAGCAAAGATTTTAAACTCCTTCAAGGTTTGCACGCAGAATCACAGACAAGTGGACAGGGCAAAGAAATGATTGGATTAGCTAATATGCAGAAATCATTTTCTAAGTATGTGCATAAGCTGTCAGAGTAGTCTTCCACTCATTTGGACAAGGTGCCAGAGCTCCAGCAGTTGAGTGGATGTATCTATAAAGCCATGGAAGAGCTGAAGGATCGGATGGATGCAATTAAGAGCCTGGCCAAAGAACATTCCAGGTGGCTTATCAGATATACCAATGTCCATGTTAATAGACATGAAGAGCTCATCCAAGTCATTACAGTTGTCACTGCCTATAGGGCTAAGTTAGACAAGGGGAAGTAAACCAAAGCCTAGATAGATTCCCTCTTGTGCTAAATTTTGATTGTATTGTAACGGATAAACTTTTGTTTATCATTCCTAATTGGAGAAGTGGAACCGTTTCGATTACCCTTTTGTAATGGTCCAACTCTGGAACCCTATATGTATTATTTTCCAAATCAATGAAAGGGTCGGCTAAATTTTGGTGTGAAAGATAGCATTTTGTTGAGTCAAATTTGTATGTCTAAATGTCATTTCTTTAACTGCTCCATTGCATTGCATTTATTTATCTATTGAATTTGGATATTTCTTTGGAATTAGATTTACAGTTTGTGGTTGAACCAGAATTCTGTATTATGATTTGATACAGTTAATTAAGGGAAAATTTGGTCTTGTTCTAAGTCTGGGAGATGTCCATGTGAAATAGGTTGATTCATTATTGTTTTATCATTAAATCTTTAAGCCTTGCATTTGCATTATCTGTTATTGCATTACCAGTTTTAAGGAGTCATATGATTGATGAAGTCTTGAAATTGGCTAAAGTTAGGATCAATTTTATCATGCCTGAGTTATTTCCTATCTAGGTCTAGCTTGGTTTACCTCTTCTGTTCTCGGGTTAAGAACATACCCCTGTTAGAATAGGAAGAATCAATATTCATTGAAGATCTTTTACTTAGGGGAGTTGTACCTTCTAATTCAGAGGGAAATTAGTTGTTTAGTTACAATTTCTCAACTGTTGTATTCAATTGTTCTTAAATATTTGGGTATTCTAGAGTTAAAGCATAGAAGAACAATCTGTTTACCAACACACCCTACACAAAGTGGTATGAAATGATGCTCCCAAATCAAGCTCTCAAGCATCTCTTGTAGATTCTCCTCTAATTAAAATAAGAGCACTTGCATCTTCGTCATACACTACATTTTCTTCATTTCCTTTTGGTTGATTTTCATCCTTCTTGAATAACTTATAGTTTCTTTTGATGTGACCTTTCTTGCCAAAATACTAGCAACTACTATCTCTTCCTCACTTTAATCTCTTGCTGGATTTTGATCTTCTAATTGTTATGCTTTCTTCTTTCTTGTGATCTTCCTCAGTTGTCGGTTATCAAAGAATCTCCCGATGAAGTTCCTTGATTCTTCCTCATTAAATCCTTGCTAAGAAGACTCCCAATGACATTATCAAATTTTAATACACTTCCATTCTTAGTAGAAATCGAGTTGTTGATGGCCATCACAACTCCTTCCAAGCTATTGGATAGAGAGCACAACAACAAAATGACCTTGATTTCATCATCCAAGTTTATACTCACATAAATTAACTAGCTAACCAAAGTGTTTAATGTATATAAATGATATGACACAATTTCACCTTCCCTCATCTTCAAATTGTATGATTTCTTCATTAGTAAGACTTTATTTGATGCGGAAGACAGTTCATACATGTTGGATAAACAATCTTAAAGACCTTTCGCTATCTTCTCCATTGCAACATTGAATGACATATTGTTCGGGAGGGAAAAAATTATGGTCGCCACCACCTTCTTGTCCAACTTCTCCCACTTTTTCGACTTCTTTGCCTTATCTTCTAGAATTATTACAAGATTCTTTTGCATCAACAAAGCTGCCAATTGTAACTTCCACATTGCAAAGTTTTACCCCAAGAATATTTCAATTTTGCATTTATCTGCTTCTAGTTTTCCTCAATTTCTCCACAATTTTTACCACTTCTTTTGAGCATTGTTACAAATTGTTAAATAATTGAGCAAAATTAAAAATAATTAACCATCACAAGCTGAGTGCACACACAATGAATTATACACAGATACATGGTTTTCCAATTTGACTACATATACCAGAAAGGTGGACATAATATCTTTATCGTTGAAGAACAAATACAAATTCTTCATCTCACGATTATAATTAACAATCCTCAATATATAAAAACTATTTCAGACACATTAAGTAAAGCAAAATAGAAATATACCCATTAAACTTCACATATCTAACAACCCCAACCCCAACACCCCTCAACCCCAAAGAAAGAGTAGGATAAGATTGAAACTAGGTTTATAGAATCAACCACAAATGAGATGTTAATCTCTCAGCTTCTTTGTGATATGTTAAATTCCTTAACTTTCTATGGAGTTTCTTGCTAAAGCAAAACATGACATGATTATGCAATATTTTACCATTCTTAAGTAACATATTTAGATTTTAGAATCATAGTCAATCTATAGTGATATGAATAGCTAGAAAAAATCTCCTTGCTTTGCTTGTCTCATTATATCATGTGAGGTGGAGGTGCACATAGGTCCATCTTAGCATTTAAAAATTCTAAGGCTATAACAATTGGGTGGTATTGTTGGAGTTCATCAAAATTATTTGTTGTTAAAACTATCTTGAATATTTTTCATGTTCTATGGTCATTGACTTTAAAGAAAATTAGTGATTAAAAAATCTTATCAATTTCTTAGATTCTTTGTTTTATTTGTCTTATTTTATCATGTGAGGTGGAGATGGAGGTGGATAGTGGTCTATTCTCAACATTTAAAGGCTAGAGTTGTTCCATGGTTTTCTTTATAATTCATTGAAGTATTCGTTGTTAGAAGTATATTAAATATTTTTATATTTCATGATCAATTAAAATTATGAAGATTAATGATTTAAAAATACAAAACATTTTTATATAACAATATTTAAATACATGTCAAATATCTTGGATGTGTACGCAAATTTTTATTTTTATTCATAATTTTAAGACATTCATACAACTTACAAATTATAAAGTCATTTACAAAATATATATTATCATGATACATGTATGATTTTTTTACATTTGTTCATAATTTAAAACATTCATATCAATACATACATAAAAATTTAATAAAAAAATCCTCTATCACAAATAATTAAATTTTTATAACGTAAAAAAGAAATTTACCTGTTCGAGCTCACCACTTAGTCGTGTAGTGTTGTTGTGTCCACCAAAGTTCAAACCTCTCCTAGTCATTATGATCACTGGCTTGTACCTTGACTGGTCCAATGTACTTGCATGTTTGAGCCTTAATTTTGTTAAATGGGGATGAGGTCCCCCATTTGTGGCTCACCAATTCATTGTGGCTCACCAATTCATAGCTTGGGTCTTTGTTAAATAAGGATGAGGCCCCCATTTGTGGTCTCACCAGCCCATAGCTCAAGTCAAAAAAGTTACACATGGGCAGGAAGACATGTCATGCCAACATCACCAATCATGTTAAAAAATTTACCCCACAAAAAAAAAAAATTACACTCATTCTTTTATCTCAAAACAAATCCATTCATTTCCTTTCCTTCTATTATAATCATAGATTCTATATTGTACTACTTTACTATTATTTTCCCTACTTTTAATGCCCACTTACTATAGGACCAGCATTCATGTAGAGCTTTGAAAGATTTATGCAGTGTGGGTCTCACACACATCTCTGTCCATACGTTTCCACACAATTAATAACATTCTATTGGATATGGAATCCTATTGGGTAAATCAATCCAAATTTTTGGCGTTTTTCTATTTGTATTTAGTGATCTGTATAATTCAATCTTGAAAAGATCTTACAAGCCCTTGAACATCTTTTTGAAATCGACCTGGTTAGTTACAATCTCAGCAAAACATCTACGTGTTAGGACAGAAAGGCTTCAATGGAAATCAAGTGCTTTTGCCTCAAAAAAATGTCAATTGTAAATAGGTGCACACATTTGAACCATTCATTGAGGACCCAATGAATTTGGAGTCTACCCAAGGCAGCTCTTTCCTTTTGTGGATAGCATTTTCTATCATTGGCCCACAAAGTTTGAAAATCTGCCCAAAGAAACTTTATTAAAGTATCCTATCTGTCTTTGCATAGATTTGTCAATACGGGTTTCCATCAAGATATGAGTTGATTACGTAAGCCTTGTTTGGATGCAAGAAACAGGACTTTTTGAAGGTTTGGATTGAAGTGATTTGTATTATTTTTTTATGCTTATGTGTCATGAATATCTGCAGATGCAGATACCTATTTTCTTTCACAATCTTCACCTGTATATTTCCAGGTGACACTTAATTTTTTATATATTTTACGTAGTAAATTAACATGACAAAGTGATCGTTTAAATGCAACCATGTCTATGGAATTTTGAATTGGAAATCAAATCAATACTCTAAGAAGTTAAAACTAGCATCCGTTTGCTGGAAGGCATGACATATGGTTCAGAAATATGATCAATTCACTTGATTCGTGGCCTTGCACATATATGATTATAGGTAGGTGGAATCTTCCAGAAATGAAATTTGACAAAGATGCCTTTAATATACAAGGGAGGTAGGTGGAATTGAAATTTGACAAAGTTTGTCTTTAATATACAAGGGAGGTAGGTGGAATCTTCCAGAAATGAAATTTGACAAAGTTGCCTTTAATATACTTATTCTATTTCAAAGATGAGTTAAATTCAACCACCTTTAACACAAAATTCAAAGTTTTGAAAGCAAAAAATTGCTGTCTAATGCAACCACCTTTACCACAAAATTCAAAGTTTTGAAAGCATAAAGTTGCTGCCCAATTCAATCAAACTCAAGCCTACCTCTCTTCCATAATATGGTAATTTGTTTGTTTGCAAAGTAAATTTTCTTTGAGCTTTGTTTATACCCTTGTTAACTTTGAGCATGATGGGTATTTACTATTCTACCTTCTTAACATCACTCAAAATAATTTGGTTCTCAATGCAACTCTTACTATAGTACACCAGATATGTTTTATAGAATATTCCATTGTAAGATAAAATAAAACCAATTCATAACTAGAGGGGGGAGCAATCAACTAAATGAGAAAAAGCATTGGTGCATTTTGAACATATTGGAATCTTGACCATTAGAGTAACTGGAAACTTTTCTTTTATGTAAGAAAGTATATTATTGTTATGTGAAATGCCTTTAATGGGCTTAGCACATTATTTATTATTATATTAAATTTACATCCATGGTGATTCAACAGTGATGAGTAATCTAGAACTGCATGTATCCCAAGAACTGGCATTTCCACATATACAACAACGTGCATGATGACATAGCACCTCCTTAGTTCACAGCATATATGTTCATAGTACTAATATAAATGATACAAAATATTTGACAAATCCAATTATAATTTGATTTTGGATGTGCCAAGCCACCAATCTAATAATGTACAGATATTCTTCCATTAGCAGCACTGCTGAGATCTCTGGTCTAATTCCTCTCTGAGAAAAGTTTGGTGGTTCAAACATTGAATTGCGAACACTTCAATAAGTTGTACTGCTGAAACCTCTGTCTTGCATAATCTATATAATCAAAATCAATGTCATTCACATGATCCTGCAGAAAAAAGGAATACAGTTGAAAACTATCAGGCACCATTTGCAAACAAAAACTAAATGCAAAAGAAGGGTGTCTAGTTTTTCCAAATGCAACATAAAATTTGTAAGACTCAACAAACTATTTGTAATCTGACAATTTCCAGACAGAAAATTCTTGATGTGGAAATATATTTTCAAACCTATAAACAAGATACAAAATTTATATAACTAGTAGATAAAAATAAAAACAAAAACGCCAATATGGAAAAACAGGGTTAACAACAAAAGGAAAATTGCTTGTCAAACGCAAAGCTTGATTTCAAGATTATTTAGTACATCAAATATATTCAAGATGACTAGCCAAATGCGTGAAATCTATGAGCGGAGATATATCCAATGCCCCATTAAATGCTCTCTAGCATTGAAACAGTAAGATAAAGACATACCGATATTATACCCCAAAGGCCCCAATTAATATGACTTGCAAGAACATACATCTCAGCTTCCTCCAGAAGCTGTTCAACTTCTGAGTCATTCACTTCTTCACCTAAGTGACATTAAAACAAATAGTTAGAAACTTTGTATAATGAACGCTGATGCATCCTCCCTTAATGGTGAGGCATTGTGCAGGTGCATGTGCTCACCATAATTTAGAGCTAAGCCAATTGTGTTCGTAACATTGTTTGATTGGGAACCAATGCTAAATAAAGTTCGTAAAATAGCCTCATTATAACAAAAAAGCAAATCTAACCGGCAATGTAATGGAGTCAATTTCATGTTTGGAAGATAAGATCATCCATAAAAGTTTTAAAATTCAGATGAGCAAACTCTGATTCACATTCTTAGAACAAAACCTTAATGCAACCAGTAACATACATGCCCTGCATATGATGGAAATAGAAATACGACAATCACAACATGCCACTACAAAAGAAAATAGGAGCAGATGGCTCACCATATGAACTTAAATATGCTCTCACAAATCTTTGACGCTCTTCAAAACCTGTTGAAATTTAAAATGAGTCCTCATTGAAACTAAGCAATTTGCATCAACATGCACCTTTCTTAAAACAATGGCCTATTCAATATCTGTCATTGGAGTTAAAAATAAATTTTATATTTGAGAAAATACCTGGATACTTGCTATAGTCCAGTAAATGAGGAGTGTCACTATGATAATTTGCAGCCATCTCACAGAAATGGTTGGCTAAGTCAAAAGCCACTGGATTATAGCTTGCATATTCATAATCCTGCATTAAATTAAACACATAAGATAAGAACCTTCAAAACACCACTAAAATGTGAGAGCAGCTTTAGATATCTTAGCTACAAGCTGCATGTCTGAAAGAAAAACTCTATGCAATCATTTTTTAACACTGTAGCCTCTCAAATATCATGTGACTAAATCACTTATAATTCACCTGCTGTCCTACTCTTAAGTGCAAAAAGGCTGCAGCTTTCTCTCTGATGAGAGCGAGTTAAGTATTGGTTCCATCTCCAATTCACAGATGTTATAGACCACTGCACAACATTCAGACTATAAGGGAAACTAAAACTACAGATCATTCACGACGCACCCTCCTACATGTATATAATTATCTTTGTAATCTCAAGCCCTGACTGAACGACTGAAAATCAAATGATGACTAGCATTGTTAAAGACAATCTATCCTCTCAAATTACATACATATGAATCTATGACCATTCTACTAATAGTTTAGTTTCACCCTATTCTTAATTGAAAAAGTCTGTTGCTTTCTAGAACATCAGTCTACAAACATATCATCAGAAACCATTATACTGATCATTACAGAGCACCCGTGTATGTGTAAAAAATCACATAGGTAGGCAATACATCTTATCTAAGAAACAACAGTATCACAACCCTCGCCCACCATGTTTTCAACATACACCATGGATGCTAACTAAGAATGTAAAAGCTGTTATGCATTTTCAGGTGTAGAATACTCACAATTATAGTCACAGATTTGTCTTCTTCATCTATCATTATGTTGCCATACTGTAAGTCATTGTGGCAAAACCCAATTCGCTGATCCTTCCTTGATATAAACTTCTCCAGAGTATTTATCTCCTCTTCCATGCAATCAAGTTGGAATTCAACCGCCTCACTTTTGGGGCACAAATCCATCGCTGTCCTAAGCCAGTCCCTGATTTGAAAAGAAATTAAAGTGTAGCTTGCCACCATTGATGTCCCCATCCAAAAACTGCAGAAAGAAAAATTCACACCAAGCAACTTGCTCACAGCGTAGGTACAAACCTGAGGCGCTTCCAGAGCACTAGTTCTTGAGAGCCTGGTACATCAAGTTGATGAAATTCACTCAACTTTGCTGCAATTCGAGCTGATATTTCAGGATTTCTTAGATCAGCTGCTGACAGCGTCTAAATGCCAATACAAAGTAAACGGTCAGATAGCAGAAAGTTTGATTATAAGAATTGAAACATGGCATGCAACGGCTCAATTACTCATCAGACAAACAGGGCCTACAGGAAAAACAACAGCAGTGTTGAACATATTTTTGGCTTTTTTTCAGTGATTTGGTTGAAGAAAGCTACAACATCAAGAGAAGGGTCAATTTAATGAGAAAACTTGTGATAAAAAAATACATTAGTTCCGTTCTAGTTTAATTGAAAATCTAAAAACTGGTGACAACCAATAGCAGCAACGCAGAACTATAAGCAATGTGCTTTGAAGGCCAATATGAGTACACCGACCCCATTCTTCATTTGATCATGTTAATTAAGCACCATTTATTCCTGCATGAGTCGCGAACTAAATATGGAGAATTGGATTATGCGAATTAAAGGTCCAACAAACGCTGTCAGAACTGCAAATGGTGGCCAAACATAAAGTATAAGCATTCAAGATCAGATAAAATAAGAGAAACCCTAGATCAGAAACATAAGTGTCAAATTGAAATGGTAATGTGCAAAGGAACTCACAGGCCAAGGTAATTTTGTGGTTGCCGAGGCATCAATTAATCGCAAACCATCTCTGCTCTTAAGCAAGCAATCGGTCACCGGCTCAATTAGGCTGGATGGTAAATGCCATGTTTTAATATGTGGCCATGCTAAGTCTGTATCCATATAAATGGATTTGCAAGAAGGCTTAATTTGCATACAAGCTTGGTCGTGAGATCAGATCCTACAGGGTATATAATTTTCATTATTTTCATTAGGGGAAGAGAAACGCTTCACTTGGGAGTTTTGGACTATCCTGTTTTTCCAAGCTGAATTCACTCACTCCAGATGGTATTGAACAGATCTTCTATTCTAAAAATAAAATTATAAACCAGCCTCCATAGTAAACAGCAGGTCTCTTCTTTTGATCTGCAGAAGAAGAAGAAAAAGAAATTTGCAGGGGATGTTCAGGTGATTCACTCTCTCGCGAGTGACTCGGAAACAAATCACGGGCAATTATCCCTCAAATTGCTACTGAAGTAACCAGAAAGGCGAATTAAAAACAAATAAGGTTCAAGAGAGAACCCTCGACCGAGGTCAAAAATATATAACACTATCCTAATTGCTGTAAAACAACCTACCACTTTCTCGAATATATCCAATCAGATATTCACCAAAAATCACAGCTATAAGCATGATTAAACAAAACGTATGGGTGAAGCAAAAGAAAAACACACCGCCCACATACTGATGCACGTCATTTAGGGAAAAGAAAGACGACCTAATTAACCCAGACTAAACCAGAGCATGGATAATTCAAAAGAAAATATCACAAAGCAGAAAAATTCAATGCATTATTACCCTTGCATGCAGAAACTCCTCAATTCTTCCACTGGGAAAACGACCCAGAAGCCTGGGCCCTTGTCCAAGCCTGGACATGCACTCAAAAGTCTTAATCTCATCCTCCCTGTTAAAAAACAAATCCACTCCCTCTCCATAAATTCTCACAAGCGCCTTCCGGGGCTTCTTCCCCTTTCTGGTCTTCCAAATGCACTCAAACACCTCATTTGTCATGGCTCCCTTCAGGGGATTAATTTCCAACTGCTTTTCATCCACAACATCCCCCCACTTCAAAGCCAAGGCATGCAACTGGCTCTCAGCTTCTCTCGGCAAAGTAAACTCAGCATACTCCATAATATTAACGCATTCTACAGAGGCCATGTTATCTTCAATACCCAATTGCTTCAGCAGAAAGAAAATAGAGCTCTTTCACCTCGAGATTAAAACACAAACCAGAAAAAAAACAATCAATCTGCAGAAATTTTGTGGCGAGTTTCTTGATAATAGTCAGAAAGATTTATAAGGAAAAACTGGGTCAGTTCTGTATTATTAAAAACCCAAGAAGGATGGTCTTTTGACCAGCTTACAGAATTTAAAAAGCCCAAATTATAAGGAAAAAACTGGCTCAGTTTTTAATATTAAAAACCCAAGAAGTATGGTCTCTTGACCAGCCTACATAAAATTTAAAAAGACCAAAAGACGCAGAATGCAGGCTGGATATTTTCTAGATTGTGTTCATACGGTAAAGTGTGGAGATGGATGATCTTCCTTCGGACTTTTCCAGATTCGGTGATAATTATACTAATACAGTATAATGAAAAGTTTAGTTAAGGTGTGGTTTGGAATTAAAGAGGGAGCATCTTGAAATCGAACGGTGGACGGTGAACTCGGGATTCCATCGACAGTTGACCGGTAATATTTTTTTGCGTGTTGATGATGTGGGAAAAACGTTTTCGTGGCATTCAACGTTTTGTCGAGAATTTAGTTAAATATTGAATTTTGGGTCCCATTTACCAATATGATAAAGATGGAAAATAAGAGGAAGATAAGATCCTCCTTGTTATTAGGTTCCTTAGAGGTTAAGGCAGTGGAGACGACCCTAGAATTTATTAGGGAGTGAAGTTTTTTCATATTTTACACGTTCATGATGTGTCCTCTTTAGATTTATTATTCTAACACAAATAGTAGCACATGAGAAATTAGACACATGGATGAACAAATTAACAAATGGATGGATAAGTGGGGTATTAAAATAAGTGAGTGTTGAGTAGCAATGAGGAAATAAAAAAGTATGTTCAAGGCAAATTCAAGGAAAGCATGTGGTGGCATCTTGGGAGGAAGGAGTGCTATCTCACACATTTTAATCCCACACTTGACCATACTCAAAAGAACTACATAGGAATGGGAATAAAATGGAAAGCAAAAATGCTAATTGCCAAAATAAGAACTAGTTCACACCAACTAAGATGTGAAACTGGAAGATGGATGATACATAAAGAAGAGTGGGCAGATAGAAGATGTTATTGTACCCAAGAAGCGGTGGAGACCGAATGGCATTACATCATAAAGTGTGCAGCCTACAAGGATATTTGGGAAAATTACAAGGATACCCTAAAAGTGAACACCTTGAGAGATTTGTTTGAGGAGGAAAAGATCACAAGGGGAGTAGATTTCCTAATCAAGATACACAACAAAAGATCCAAGTTGCAGAAAGAGAAAAAGATCTAGTGGTGGGGGCCTAATGCATTTTTGGTTTTTGTTCGCTCATTTTGTTTGCTAGCTACCGTGGGTCCCATAGGCTGCTTGGCCTCGTGGATGTTATTAAAAAACTTTCATTCATTCAACCCTCTATATCTTTTAATGGGCCTTTATATTTCACCATCACTCTCTTTGATATCTCCCAAACATACAATACACTTCATATGTCATTTTGTTTTAATTTATCAATATTTGATTTATTTTTAAAATATCTATATATTTAGAATAGGTTAGTTTATTTGTTTTTTAGGTATCAATCTAATTGAATGAATGCAACATAGCTGCTTTTATGACTTATCTACGGTCAACAAAAATCAATACATTTAACAAATGTATGCTTAAGACAATGGCACCAAGACACATATCAGTTCATAAAACACAAAATAATAGCATCAAAGCATATACCAATCCACAAAACACCAAAATCACATATGTGCATCTCATAACACATGTTTGAGTGAAAAATCCTAAAAGGGTAAAAAACCACTATAAATATGATTGCATTTATGCCTCACTGGTTGTGAATCTCACTCAATGTATGTCTCACTGGCAATAAAAGCCCCTACTCAATAGGAGTCACAATACTCCATTTATATCAGTCTTAGAAGAAAACAAATAAAATACATAGGGTTACTCTATTTACAATAAAACACTAATCAACTTCTTGTATCTACAACAGTAAACACTGATTTAACATTCTGCTTTTATTTACATCTTGAATCTGCTAGAAGAAATTAAAAACTTTGTCTTTCTATCCTCATCTTCATCAACAACCATCAAGCAAAGATTTCTTATTTAAAAAACCCTCAAGATCATCGCTACAAAAGAAGTTAGCAATAATTTGTTACTTATAGAACTAAACTGGTAGCTGCCTATCAAAGTTTTGTCATAGGAAATAGTCATTGACATGTTCAAAAATTGATTGAATCCACATTCTCGTGTCTTTGAAAGATAAAACATCGACCTTAGATATGACCTTAGAATGTTGTTATTTTGATTATCATCTAATGTTATTCTCCTTATCACATTTATTGAAGTTCATGTCGTTACTTACTAGTTCTTGTTGCCATGAAGATCAAATTTAAGAATCACACTACAAACCCTTAGTCATAAAAACCTAACTAGATTCTTAGCATTATAACTTCAAAGAAACATACCATTGATACCAATAATGCACTTTGTCATCTTGTTTCTTACCAAAACTCAAATATTTAACATGTTCTTGTGAATCTTTCTCTTGAAACCTAATTGACATCTATGATTATCTTTATCTAGTGTCAATGCACAAATGTCAGCTTGACTTTATTGTCACCCTTGACGGTGAGAAGACATCCTTTTCAGGAGCTACTCTACTATGCAACATCTTGGACAATTTCATATTATACTGCTTGCAAAGCAACTGTTAAAGTGAATGATAAAATATGGATAACTAAACCTCAACTTTCCAATCATGATAAAGATGTTGCTAACACAAAACACTTTCATATCTTAACCTTTCCACAACTTATTCCTTGCCAACATCTACCTTTGATAAATAAACTTGCAACTTGACATCAATGAAAAAAAATGCCAACAAAAGCTTTTTCGGGAGAAAACTACACCAAGAAGAGAGGCCAAGTATGCATTATCTTCAAACAAATGAGACTACAATACATTTGCTTTCATTCACCTCTTTGTCTTTGACATAGAAACCACCTATGTTCCTATGAACAACTTGCTTATGCCTCCCACATGTCCTTGTTCACATAAAGGAAACGTGGAATCTACATTCAACTATTTCACCTATTTTCTACATCCAAAAGGTTCAATGTGTAGAATGGCAAGAGCTCTAAACCACTATCAAAGATATCGAAAGAAGATTATTCATTCCTCATGACCATAACCCTTGGAATGCCTCTACAAGAGTAAACAAGATACTATTTTGGCTCCATTATTTTCCCTCCAACTTGGGAACTCATTCTTGCAAGATAAATATTACATTAATTGTAACAAAAGATGGAATATCAAGAGACACATGTCACCTCTTCTAAGTGCTCACTTGGAGAAGCCCAAAAGTTACTCATTTGTCCACTTAAAAATTCATTAATTATCTTAT
This sequence comes from Thuja plicata, assembly GCA_018584345.1. Lineage (NCBI taxonomy): Eukaryota > Viridiplantae > Streptophyta > Pinopsida > Cupressales > Cupressaceae > Thuja > Thuja plicata. The sequence goes on from MU224969.1 coordinate 1,794,850, forward strand.
TTTAGGCATTCACATGTGGGGGAAATAATATTAAATAGTTGTGTTCACAATCCACTTTTTTTGTTCCTAGTGAGACTCGTCACCTCTTATGAATGTATTGCAGACAATAGTGAGAATATAAATATTACAAATTATTTTCCTAGTAAATCCTAAGTACTTTGAGAGACTTTCCATGGATGTTGGAACCATGCCATAGTATTTACAAGGAATATGTCACCTTAATCCTAAAATTCTCCCACATGATCTATGTATCATCCTAAAAAGTAAGCACCCTTAATTAGGTGCTCATTTTAGCTCCATTTTAGTGTATATAGATTCCCACATTGATTTTGTGTTCTCTTAATGCTTATTGGACCTTCAAATTAACATTATAGGTCTTCTATTGACTCAATTTCTTCAAAACTTGAGGTTAGCGCTTATTTCTAAGTGTGTTCTATTTTTCCTCCAAACACAAAATTCATTTCATCTCCTAGGCCCTATTTGACTTTATATGGTCTTAAAATACTTTCCCGACATCATAATGAGTTGTTCGTACTTATCTTGCATTTATTGACTGTTTGGGGGCCCTAGAACAAATTTTGGCATGTTTAGGCCACATCGCCAATGGAAATGTGTTCCTAGGGTTTTGAGCCCAAATTTTAGGCAGGTTCCTATCTCAAGGTTTTTACGGGAGAAAATTTTTGTGGTCGGCTTGCTTGAGTTTTAATCCCTGAAATGATAGATTTAGTATATAAACCCCATATTTCTCTCCATTTTGTAATCCACTACGAGATGAAAGCATTCACCCTCAAGTTTTCAAGCATTCATGAGCAATCAAACAAATTGGAGTTCAAGGTCTCTTCTTCAATCAAGCATCTAGGCCTTCAATCCTTCTTCTTTATCAAGCATTGTGGAAAATTACAACATCCATAATTCAAGGCTTTGATTTCATGATTTCCTATTGGGTTTTGTGGAGTTCAAGCTATTTCATTAACACTTGTGATCACATCCAAAGAAGCATTGCACCATCAAGGTATAAGGTGATTGATGTTTCAGATCTAGCTGTTAGAATGACTGAGAGGGGGGGGTGAATCAGTGGCCTCAAAACTTAATCCAATAATCCAACCAAAACTTATATCACATATATAAAACCTCTAGTTATCTTCAGTCCTACAAGATGTATGCCTTGTGTAAATCTAACATATATATACTTCTCGGTGAATATACTATTTATCCTTTTCTTAAGCTTTACCGAATAGCAGTAAATAAACTTAGTGTTTACCAATCAATCATGTTTTAGTAATGTGTAAAGCAAAACATCAAAGCAATGAACCATATACACATTTTACACATGGATTTTTAACGTGGAAACCATGTTAAGGGAAAAACCACTTGGGACTGATAACCAAAAAATTTCACTCTTCTGAAGTGAGCTCGGTGAAGAGCTAACCCTGTTAAAGGTTACAAACACACTGTTAAGTGTGACCTTATTAGAGGATTTAAAACTAACAGTTTATCACTTGACCTAGCATTCACTATGTTTTCAACATGAAAACCTTTTGATACTCCTAAGGATGTATCTCAATATGATAAGGATGGTTGAATCCCACTCGGTTAAGAGATTTTTTGATTCAATGGTTAAACTGAAACAATAAATAATTGTTCATTAATACAACTTTGAATTGCAGATTTTCAGATCTATTGTAAGTCCATAATACCTCTCTGATCAATATGATATTCTATTCCTTTTCTCCCCCTGTTGTTCTTTTCGCTCGGTGAATGTTGTTGCTTCTCTGTTGCTCGGTGTCTGCAGAATTCTTGGCTCTGTTCCTCAGCCTGTATGATCAGATCTGCATAAAGACTTCTATCTTCACCAGAATTCTGTTCAGCATTCCTCTTCTTGATAATGAATTACTTGTCTCTTTATATATGCATGATTTCACTGTTCATTCTTCTTATTTTCTTCGTTGATCACTTCTTGATCTGTAAAGCTCGCCATGCTTGCTTTAGTTTTATTCCGTAAATCTCTCCTTGTTTTCTAGAATAAAACATGCTTTTAAATATCCTTATCTTTATCTTTTAATTGATCGATAGAAATAAAGCAAACAATCAGTTAACTCTAAATATAGCTCTGCCAGCTAAGTTGTTTTTTTCATTTTCTAACTTCAGTTCTCATCGGTCAACACTTCAGTTGTGTTGGGTGACTACTGTGCAGATAGCTCGGGTATCAACTTTAATTCTGTTCGGTGACAACTGCAGTTAGCTCAGTAATGCTTGCACGATAATGCTTTCTCGGGTGACATTGTCCGTCATTTACACTGTGAACTTCTGTGCTCAGGGTTTACTGTCCATCGGGGTTTACTGTCCGTCAGGGTTTACTGTCACTCGGTGTACATGGTTACCGACGACAAAAAGTTTATCTCTTCAGATCTTTAAGTGTTGTGACAATATTTGTATGAGCAATCATACCATATCAAGTTGACATCAATGACAATATAATACATTAACTGATTTAATGTCTTGCATTTACTTTTTGCAGCTCGGTGATCATCAACTTGTCATCTTCAATCATTCAATCAGTTATAGTTCATCACTAGCTTCTATTTTATCTTTCCTTATGCAATTTCAATTTGATTTCAAAGTTAATTCCTAAACAAGAGTTTGACCAAGGTAAACCCCTTTTACCAACCTTTTTCTCCATTTTTCTATGTACAAGAATAGGTTACGACTCGATGTTAGAACTTTTATGTGCAGTACATGAACAGTTGCAGATTCTGGGAAAATTGTTAGAGTAAAAGGTATTTCACTTAATTATTTTAATTAAGTCACCTTTTATTCCTTTCTTAAAATAAACTTAGTTATGAATTTTAGACATTTAATAATTATTATAATAATTAAATGCACCCCTTTAGGGTTTCTTTGATCTCCTTTATTAGGATTGATCTCATTGTATTATATCGATTCCCTCTCTGAATAATAAAATCTCTCATATTTTCATAGCAATTATGTATTTTTTGGGTTTCTTTGTGTAACAAGTTATTTTCATGCAGGTGATTTTTGGGCATGTGGGAGTTCATCTTTTGTAAATGTTATCATGGTATCAGAGCTCCGGACCTGTTGCTTCATGTTCACTTTTTTATCCAATCTAGATAATTGGTACAGGAGCACTTAGGTTAGAGAAGCATTTTTAAGTTTGTAACGTGTTTTGTTCTACCATTCTTGTAATGATCGAGGTCAATCGGTGAACAAACACCATAGTTTCTTTTTAACTTGTTTTTAGTTTAAGTTTGTGTTGAGGTAGCTTATAAACCCCTGGAAATCCAACCAATGCACTAGGAGCCATATTGGGTGAAAGAGAAGTAAGATACTGGTGCTCAGGCATTACTATTGCTACTTAGGTTACACTGGTGCTCGGGCAATAATGTTGCTCAGGTTATGTTGACGGTCAGGCAGTTTCACTGCTCGGGTGTGTCACTCGCGTTTGTTGCTTGGGTGTGTCACTCAGGTTTGCTTCTTAGGGTTGCTGACTGATGCTCGAGTGTTGAAGACAAGTTTGTTCTGATGCTCGGGACTAGTGCTCAGTAATGGGGGTTTGTTTCTCAGTTATGTCAGTTAACGACCCAAGAAACACGGGATGTGATGTTTATGACCAGCTAGGTCAACTGCAACGGCTCCCAACATATCATTTTTGTCTTTGATGAACATGGACACCTGTTCCAGTGATGGGAGGGTGATTTATGATTGCCCATGCCTTCTTTGTAAGGTTGTTGAAGTTGTTGGAGGACGCGAGATATTTTAGAGATATAGTTATATTGCTTGAAGTTTGTAATCGATATAGAGATAGAGAGAAGATGAAAGATTGTAGAGTATTGTACATGTAATAGATTTCAGATAGAAATATAGAGAGTATTTGGCACTATCTTCTATAACCTATTATGTGTTTTGTGTGTGATCAATTTAGTTTGGTTTTTTAGGTTGAACCTGTCGGTTTAGCTTGGAGGATGAATCTATCCTAATAGACTCAATAACATGAAATAGTAGCTTAACGGTGGGAACTAGGTCTAGATCACTTGAGGTGAAGATCTTAGTGACTTCCTCAAGGTATGGTTTGATAATACCCTATAAGGTTCATTAAGAGACCTTGGAGCAGAGTCAGTCTGACTCTCGGTAGCAAATAGACCTAGGTTTTACATCAGATTGGTATCAGAGAAAGTAAGAATATTGGGCTTGTGTTGTTTGGGTGTAATTTTTAGAAGAGTCTGTAAATTCATCCAACATGGTGTCCAATGTAGAGCTAGCAAGAGATGTCAGAGAGCAGAAAGAGGAGAACATACTCCTAAAGTAGAAGTAGCCAAAATGGCATGCAAGTTAGAAGAAGTGCAGCTTCAAACTACAGCAGTCAGTGAACTGATGAGAGAAGTTGATGAGAAGGATAAATTAGTGGTCGAGGAGGACATGATCCTAGAGCCATACCCTATGCTTCAAGAAGAGCTATTCTTGAAAGAATTAAAGGCAATGAGTGGTAATTTCTTAGAAGGTGTGCCTCTATTTAGTGGCAAAATGGATCCAGAATTAATCATGGAATGGATAGAAGGTCTAGAAAATCACTTTGACTATGATAGTGTGACCAAAGCTTAGAAAATTTGACTGTGATGGTGGCAAAGATGAAGGAAACTTACCTTCCTGATGATTATGAAGTGGAGTTTCACAAGAAAAGGTAGAATCTGAGACATAAAGACTTAGAAGTCAGTGCCTATACAAAAGAATTCCATAAGCTATGCTTAAGGTCCCATGTGACGAAAGAAGAAAGCCTAAAAGTGGCAAGATATCTGAATGGCCTCAAATGGAGTATCCAAGAAGAGATCAGTCTCTTAAGCCCCAAGAATGTACATCAATGCTATCAACTAGCCCTCAAGGTGGAATAGAAGTTCAAGAAAAAGCAAGACTCAAACAGTAGAGGCAGAGGAAGAGACAATAGAGGTCATAGAGGAGGATATGGAGGAAGGAATTTTGAAGCTAAGAATTAGAGTGAGTCCAAACTCATTGAGAATCAAGGAGAATCCAATAACACTAGAGGTGGTTACAACCGAGGAAGAGATTCAAATAATAGTTCAAGAGGAAGAACTAATAATCAAAGAAGAGGATCTTACTTCTCTTTGATGAAGTGCTAAAAGTGTCAACAGTTTGGGAATCCTACATATTGGTGTCCTGCAAAGAGCTCTACTTCACCAAGAGTAGAGAAAAGAGCCAACTATGTACAAGAAGAGTCTTCTAACAGCAAGAATATAGAAGTCGCCATAGGATCAGAGATGGGAGAAAATTTGATGGTTCGGAGAGCACTCCTCAAAGAACCCATCAAAGAAGAGCCAAGCCAGAGAAGATCATTGTTTCAAGTCAACTGCAAGGTACTCGGTAAGGTCTGTAAAGTTATCATAGATTCAGGTTCTACTGATAATATAGTTTCTTTAGAAGCTATTGAGAAGTTAAAATCGACAAGGATTCCTCATGCTAATCCTTATAGAGTTACTTTACTGAATAAGGATCAACATGTAATAGTCAATGAACAAGCTTGGATAGAATTTTCCATAGGGAGGTACAAGGACAAATTTTTGTGTGATGTCCTGCCCATGGAGGTGTGTCATCTGCTATTGGGTAGACCTTGGCAGTTTGACCAAGCTAAAATGCATGATGGAGCTAAGAACTCCTATTCCTTCAAGAAAGATGGAATAACTTTCAGGGTACAGTCAACCTTGGAAGAAGAGGAAGAAAAGAAAAGAGGTCCCAACCTACTGTTGGTTGGTGAGAAATAATTTTTGAAGACATTAGAAGAAGAAGATGGAGTAGGCTTTGCTTTGGTTTTTGAAACCAAGAAGTGAAAAGGGAAATATGAGGGAAGAGTTGCCTTTAGAGATCCAAAGGTTGTTAACTCAATACTAGTCCATAGTTAGTGATGGTCAACCAGCTACCCTACCACCTGAGAGATCTATTAGTCATCAGATTGACTTTATCCCAGGAGCCTCACTTTCAAATAAAGCTGCTTATAAGGTGACCCCACAACAGAATGCAAAGATTTCTAACCAAATCCAAGAACTAATTGACCAAGGGTTGATTAGGGAGAGCATAAGTCCTTGTGTTGTTCCCACAGTCCTAGTCCTAAAGAAAGATGGTACTTGGAGGTTGTGTACCGATTCTAGAGCCATAAATAGGATTACTATCTGGTATAGGTTCCCAATACCAAGTTTAGAAGATTTGATGGATTGTCTTGGTGGAGCTAGATATTACTCCAAGATAAATCTTAAGAGTGAATATCATCAGATCAGAATTAAAGGGGGAGATGAGTGGAAGACTTCTTTTAAGACTACCGGAGGACTTTATGAATGGCTTGTTATGCCTTTTGGGTTGTCAAATGCCACAAGAACATTTATGAGATTGATGAATGAGGTTTTGAAGGACTTCATTGGAAAATGGGTTGTAGTGCACTTAGATGACATCCTAGTGTTCAGAAAAACAAAAGAGGATCATCTTAGACATCTACAAATGGTAATGCAAAGATTGCATGAGGAGAAGTTGACAATCAACTTGGAGAAGAGTGAGTTCATGAAGAAAGAGTTGGTATATCTAGGTTTTGTTATCTCATAAGGTAACTTGAAGATGGATATAAGCAAGGTGGAAGAAATCTTGAATTGGACTACGCTGAAGTCAGCTACTAAAGTAAGAAGCTTCCATGTTTTAGCACAGTTCTATTGGAAGTTCATCAAATAGTTCAGTGAAACCAGTGCACCATTTTTAGATACCATCAAAGGAGGTATAAAAGCCAAGTTCCAATGGAATGAGTAGGTTGATGAATGGTTTGAGCATTTGAAGAAGAGAATAGCGACTCAACTGATATTGACACTTCCTAGTTTTGACAAATTGTTTACTATGGAGTGTGATGCTAGTAACATTTTTGTGAGTGCAGTTTTGAGTCAAGAAGGAAAGCCAGTAGCTTTTCATAGTGAGAAAATCAGTGATGAAAAGAGGAAGTATTCCTCATATTATTTGGAATTGTATGCATTAGTGCAAGCACTAAGGAAATGGAGACATTATCTCCTTCCCAAATAATTTGTAGTCTTTATCGATAATCAGGCTTTGAGTTTTCTAAGTTCACAGGATAAATGCAGCCATAAGCACATGAAATGGGTGGAATATATACAAGCCTATACCTTCATCATAAATCACAAGAAGGGAGTACAGAATAAAGTGGTAGATGCATTGAGTAGAAGGTTACTCATAGTACAAGAAGTTCAGCTAAGGAGCATTGGCATAGAAAGCTTCAAGGATCTGTATCCAACAGATGAAGACTTTGCAGCAACATACAAGGTATGTCTAGATTATCGAAATCACTTTCATAGTGAGTACTCAGAGTATACTTTTCAAGAAGGTATTTTGTTTAAAGGAGGAAAACTCTATGTACCGGGAGGTTCCATGAGGGAGAACCTAGTACAAGAAAAGCACAATGGTTCATTGAGTGGACATTTTGGGTTGAATAAAACTCTAGAGGTTGTCAAGAGGTATTAGTATTGGCCAAGAATGAATCAGGATGTCCAAAAGTATGTAGAGACTTGTATGGTTTGTCAGAAGGAAAAAGGGACTTCATCCAATGCAATATTGTATCAACCCCTTCCTATCCCAAATAGACATTGGGAATGCCTTAGTACATATTTTGTAGTTGGACTACCGAAGACCAAGTAGGGAATGGACAACATATTTGTGATTTTTGATAGGTTCAGCAAGATGGCTCACTTTGTGCCATGCAAGACCACAGATGATGCATGTTACATAGAAAATCTATTCTTTAGAGAAGTAGTAAGGATACATGGATTACCTTTGAGTATTGTATCAAACTGAGACTCTAAGTTCATGAGTCATTTTTGGAAAACCTTATGGCAAAAGCTTGGTACAAATATTTCCTTTAGCTCGGCATATCATCCACAGACCTATGGTCAGACTGAAGTGGTGAATCATAGCTTGGGATATCTTTTGAGATGCCTTACCAAAGAGTATGGACAATCATGGGATCAGTTACTTGCTCAAGCAGAATTTGCATACAATGGCGCAATCAATAGATCCACTAGAAAGAGCCCTTTTGAAATAGTGTATGGGATTCATCCCAGGGGTATATGTGAACTCATGGATCTTGGAAGAAATGCAGAGAGGAGTGGGTATGCTGAATATTTTTCTCAATCCATGAAGGACGTCCATGATTTAGTGAAGAAAGCATTAGTGGATAATACAACTCACACCAAGCAATAGGTAGATGCAAGGAAAAGAGATGTTCAATTTCAAGTTGGAGATTTGGTCATGGTGCACCTAAACAAAGCAAGGTTGCAGAAAGGAGTTTTGAGTAAACTTTAGATGAGGAAGATATGCCCTTGTGCAGTTATGGAAAGGTATGGGTCTAATGCTTATAAAGTTGATCTTCCTGCAGACATAGGATTATCTCCTATTTTCAATGTGGCAGATTTGGTATCCTATAAAGGACCAATTCTAGAAGGAGATTCTGATCTAGTAGCATATATAGAGGATCGCAAAGCACTCAAAATTCCTTTTACACTGAAACTGACAGTAGAGAAGATTCTGAATTCAAGAGTTTCCAAGCAGACTAGAAAGAAGACCTAAATGGAACATCTGATCAAATGGAAAGGGAAAGCTGATTCAGAGGCTACATGGGTGCAAGAAACCGATTTCAAGAAGTTAGGCATTAGCCCTGACTTGATCCAATCACTTAGAAGTTGATTTATTTGTGTTTGGGGAGTATGGTGTAGGAGCACCTAGGTTAGAGAAGCATTTTTAAGTTTTTAAGGTGTTTTGTTCCACCATTCTTGTAATGACCGAGGTCAATCGATGAAAAAACACCATAGTTTCTTTTTAGCTTATTTTTAGTTTAAGTGTGTGTTGAGGTAGATTACAAACCTTTGGAAATCCAACCAAGGCACTAGGAGCCATATTTGGTGAAAGAGCAGTAAGATACTGGTGCTCGGGCATTACTATTGTTGCTTGGGTTACACTGTTTCTTGGGCAATACTATTGCTCGGGTTATACTGACGGTCAGGCAGTTTTGCTGCTCAGGTGTGTCACTCAGGTTTGTTTCTTGGGTGTGTCGCTCAGGTTTGCTACTCGGGGTTGATGACAGAAGCTCTGGTTTTGAAGACAAGTTTGTTCTAGCACTAGGGACTGGTACTCGGTAATAGCGGTTTGTTGCTCGGTTATATCAGTTAACAACCTAGGAAACACAGGCTGTGACATTTATGACCATCTGGGTCAACTGCAACGACTCCCAAAGTGTCATTTTTGTCTTTGATGAATAGGGACACCTGTTCCAGTGATACTACACATTTAGGTTGGTGAAATAACTCTAAAATGTGTATTCATGTTTCTATAGCTTTTTGTCATTCTTGGATATTGTATACATATTTTTCTTTAGAAATTTTTGCAAACACACTGAGATAAAGTGCCATCTGATGCATGTTTGGGATCCTGCACATTTTGTGCCTAATTGTACTCGCACTATATTATAAAGTGCCATGGGGGTTTGATGTTTGCCTTGTTTTCCATATACTTTTGTCAAGTGAGTGTTCCTTCCATGACACCATCCTTTATATGTGTTTTTACGTTATTCATCTTGTAGTGTTTCTTGGCAGTCTGATTTAGTGTACCTGTCATGCCTCTCCTTGCTCAACATTATGGGGGTATCTCCTGTTGGTTCTAATGTTTCCTTGGTTTGATGGAGTGATCTATGTATTCAATATTTGTTCATATGTACTAGGCGGATGCAGTGGATGGTAGCTATGCATTTCAGTGAGATGGATCATCTACCATAAGGACACTCTTCTTTCATTCCTATTTTGGAGGCATTCTTCCATCTTTGATTGATCAACTCTTCAAGCTTTGTTTACAATTTTCTCTACCTGATCATGTTCTATTACAGTGGAGGTTCCAGAAGTTACTCTTCGACAGTGTTTGTAGCTTCTTTCTTCAGAGGTGTTCTACATGTTCTTTCTTTGTTCCTATTTTCTGGGAAATTCTCTAGTTTGGAGGCTTCTTCAGTCCTTCACTAGGCTTCATCTCTTTTTGGAGAGGGATTTTTCCCACTGGGTTTTCTCCTCTTTACAAAGATTTTTTTTGTACTTGGTTACCTGATCAGGCCTTGTTGTTGGGACCCATTTCCTGCTTTCAATAGTTGTTTCTAGGTTTTTAGCTTCCCCCTAAGTTTATCTTAAGGGGCGGTGTTAGAGTAATAAAGTTATTCCACTTATTAATTAAATCATATTGATTTAATTATTAAGTCACTTATTATCTCTATTTTACTTAAGCTAAACTTTAGGCATATAATAATTAATTCATTTATTAATTATTATTATGCAACCTAGATATTTCCCCTTTAGGGTTTTGATCACCTTCATAAGGTTTGATCTCTTTGTATTTTGTATTCCCTCTCTAAATGAATATTTTGTTTTTCAGGATTTTTTTTGTTTCCAAGCTTTGCTTTTGTAACAAGTTATTTTGCATGCAGAAGATCTTGGCTTATGAATTCTTTGAATTCTAACAACTAAAACATCTAAGTTAACTATACCTTAAACCAAGGTATACCAACATAAATAAAACTTCATTCCATCAACATATCAACTCTAAATCTACAATCAAGTCTTTGTATATCCAACCTCCTATCTAAATGCAACATATCAATACACAAACGACCACATACAAGACCAACTAACAATGTTTGAATTAACTTTAAAATAATCTAAGATAGTCCACATATGAGTCATCCCACTACATGAAAATGGGTAGCTAGTCCATAACTTTTATAATACATCAATAATCAACATACCAAGATATCACAAAGGAAAAACAAACATATATCCAAAAACTAGATCACTACATGCAAACTCGTCATCACATCAATAATTAACAGACCAAGATATCACAAAGGAAAACTAGATATATATCCAAAAACTAGATCACTACATGCGTAACATAAAATCTTAAAATAGATCAAAACATATGAGGTCTATCTATAGTACTTCACATAAAGGACATGGATAACTAATTTATTACATAGTGTCAAGGAAATATACATTGATATGAAAATATTGCAACCAAAATTTTGTAGTGCCTCTCTCACCACTAGTCTCCATAATTCTCCCAAGTTATTTGCACTCAAACATGTGAAAATAAACATCTAGGAAGAAGAAGAAAAATACCAAATATATACCCTACAAATAAAAGCATATCCTTATCCCGTACTAACATGTACCAAGTTGTAGAATGTAAGATCTCCTTCACCATTCCCATAATGAAAGGATATCAACATCTAGTTCTCAAATCAAATGAAACATTGAAAAAATAGATGTAAATGTATTGTACAAAAGGTAGATTAAATAAACCATCCATTCCCGCAACAAAGGGAATATTCCCAAAGCCACAAGCCATTTCATATACCTCTCCAAATAAGTCCTTAGAATTAGAAGCATAGCTCAAGAGAAACAAGAACAAAAAAATTCATAAACCCATGTATCTTCTTCTCAACAAATCCTTAGAACCACTAAATTCAAGACCACTTCACATGAGAAGATAAGATACAAAATAAATAATATAGGTGATTGATGAACTGTAACTGATTATATGTTTGAAGTCATTTGTTGATATTCAACCGAGTTGCAGAAGTGATGATAAACATTATCAGTTAATGTATTGTCACTAATGTCAACTTATTTGAGTGTTATTATGGTGGAAAACATTTGTTATGTATTGAAGATCTGGAACAAACAATGCTTATGTGATCGGTAAAATGAAGAGTTATGTATACACCGAGTGACAATAATAACCAAGTAAAATGCAGTGTATATTGAGCAACAATGATAAACAAGAAAGGGATTGCTGACACAACACAGTTAATACTAAGACCAAGCAATTAATTCTAATTAAGGCCAACTTGGATGCTGATATGGAAATTGATGATTTCAAGGTAAAATATAAAGTTTTTTATTTGATCAAACGGTTATGAAAATTCAAGGAAGATCGGACGATAAAAATTGAAACGTGTTTTTAACACAACTGCCGAGGAAGGATCAAGTGGGAAAATGAACGATGGAGATGAAGCGACAAGATATAAAGGATGAAAATTAAATGATACATGATGTCTATATAAGAGACAAGAGATTCATTTCTGAATCATGTGCAAGTATTGATAGATGTTGAAGCATACATGCAAATTTGATGCATGACTGATCAAACTGGTTAAAGACAGAACTGAGTATTTCTGCAGACATCACCGAGAAAATAGAGGAAAGAGGATTACCGAGAAGAACAAGTATGATATGAACTGAAGTGAACAAATTCATCAAAGGTATTATGTACTTAGAATAGATCTGAATATCTACAAATCAGAGTTGTATTTGAATCAAATCATTATTGTATTAGTTTAACCATTGTTATAGATAAATCTCTTAACTGGGTGGGATAGTGAATCCTTATTATAACATTCAGAGAATGTTGATTGTTTTCTTTTTGACCCCATAGTGAATGCCTAGTCAAGAGAGAAATGTTAGTTTTAAATCCTCTAAAAATGTCACATTTAACAGTGTGCATTGTAACCTTTAATAGGGTTGGCTCTTCACCAAGCTCACTTCAGAAGAGTGAAAATATTTGGGTTACCGGTCCCAGGTGGTTTTTCCCTTAGCAAGATTTCCACGTTAAAAATTTGTGTCAATGTGTATGAATGTTGTGGATTGTTATTTTACTTCACACTTTATTTTATTGACCTAGATCAGTAATCATAGTATTAATATACTGACACTAAATAAACACTATTGATGAAAGTTTAAGTTTACAGAATACATTGTCACCAAGTTGAATTATATGATTGAATTTGTTTTATTATACATCTGGAGGAATTTGGAACTATAGGATAATTTTGTGAGGGCATTGAGTCTAAATGATTTACCCCACTCTTATTTATTCTAACAATTGGTATCAGAGCCACTAGTGCTTAGCTATCAGTGCTTATCAAGGAGCATACAATGCTTAGAAGAAAGTTTTCAAGGACTTGAGCTAAAGATCATAGGATGTATAAGAGAGAGGTACCTAAGATGAACAAGGATAACTTCCAGACATGGAAAATCAAAATGAGATTATACATATCAGGAATTGCAATCAACATTGAAGATTTTCTAGACAATAAATTCATATTACCTACTGGACCTTTGACAGTAAATTAGTTGAAATAAAAACATGAGCATAACCTTATCATGGTGGAGATTTCTTCTTCACTTACCGATTCAAAATTTGAGGACATCAAGAATTGTACTACTACCAAGCAGATGTGAGATCATCTTACAACAATTTATGGAGGAGATGTGAATGTACTAAGAGCCAAAGCTGAGAGTCTTCATGGAAAGTTTGATGACATGCGAATGCAGGAAGGAGAAAACATCACACAATATAGTACCTGACTTAAAGAAATTGTGAATGCTATTCGAGGATCTGATGGAACCATTGATGAAGACACAATTGTGAGTAAGATTCTTAGAACTCTATTGCCTATTTATTCTATAAGAGTCTCTGCAATACATGAAATGAGAGCAATACCTGAAAATAACATTGTTGTTGATAGTATTGTTGGAAGATTGACTTTTTTTGAGCTAAATAACTTTGACAACAATATTGTACCATCTATGGAATCTGTATTTATGTCTACTTTGAAAATTGGTAAATCTAGTAGAAAACACATAATCAGAAATAACAATGATAGTGATAGTGATGACAAGGAACTTGATGAACTTGAAGCTTTAATGGTTAGAAGATTACATAGAGGTAAAGGAAGATATAAAGGTAAACTACCTTTGATATGCTTTAACTATAAAGAGATTAGCCATTTTGCTACAAGATGTCCTAACAAAAGGAATGATGATAGAAATGATAGATCTAATGATAGCAATGATGACCGAGACTTCAGAAGAAACCGACAGTATGACAGAAGAGATAACCGAGATTAAAAACATAAAGGTAAGAAAGCTTGTTACATTGCTGAAGATAAAGATAATGACAGTAACTCTGACATTGATAAAGATATTGAGATAGTGTTTGTAGCATTGAAAGATGATTCAGATGAGGATGAAAGGTATGTAGAAGAAAAACTTATCTCTATAGTTAGTAAACATGATATTTGGGTTATTGATAGTGACTATACACATCACATGACTGGTGATAAAGGAAAATTTTAATTTCTTGAACATTATGCTAGAGGATCAGTAAGAATGGGAAATGATACACCCTGCCAAGTGAAAAGAAAATGTACTATTATGCTGAATAATCAAATAAAATGTGAAAATGCTTATTGGGTAAAATGACTTAGCTACAATCTGTTGAGTGTTTCACAGTTGAACAACACAGGTCACTAAGTTTCATTTGAGAATATAAAAGTAAGAATCTATGATGGAAAAGGAAAATTGATCGGTACTGGTGAACAATCTAAAGGTAACGTATTCTATCTTGACACAGCTGAAACTAATTGTTTATTGGAAAATAATGAAGATATATGGCTATGGAATAAAATACTTTGTCATGTAAATTTTGACAACATGGTTAAGATTAGTAGAAAAAGAAAATTTAGAGGCTTATCGAGCTTATCTAAACTAGACCATGTGATGTGCAAAAATTGTCAAATGGGAAAGATGTCAAAATCTAGTTTCAAGAGCAAGAATTTTTCATCTAATGGAATTTTGGAGTTAGTTCATATAGACCTATGTGGACCAATGAGAACACAAAGCTATTATGGAGACATATATTTTATTTTATTTGTTGATGACTACTCTAGGATTATGACTGTCATGTTGTTAAAAGAAAACTATGAAGCATTTAATATGTTTCAGTGGTATAAAGCTAAAGTGGAAAAAGAAAGTGATAGAGAACTAAAGTGTTTGAGATCTGATAGAGGAGGTGAATGTATTTCTGATGAGTTCACTAACTTTTTTAATGATTATGGAATCAACAGACAGGTTTCTGCACCAAGGACACCACAACAAAACGTGATTGTTGAAAGAAGGAACAAATAAATTATTGATTGTGCTAGGACATTGATGATTGAGAAAGGAGTTTCACAAACATACTGGAGAGAAGCAGTCAACACAACAATATACACACTGAACTGAGTATATTTGAAGAAATATTGAAACAAAACACCTTATGAGCTATGATATGGGTATACACCGAATGTAAGTTATTTTAGAATATTTGGTAGTAGGTGTTATATTCTGAAAGACGAAAGAAATGGAAAATTTGACTCGAAAAGTGATGTAGGAATATTTCTTGGATATTCTACTAAGAGTAAAGCTTACAAATGTTTGAACAAGGCAACTAACAAAATCATTGAGAGTGCAAATGTGAAATTTGATGAATTTGCTGAGATAAATGATGAGGATAGCATGAAAGAACCTGAAGATTATAGTAAATTTGTTTACTAGGAAGAACCTGATACTATACTGATGCAGATGCCTAGCATTACCGGGCAATAGACTAATGTCACCGGGCAACATGTAGCATAGACCGAGAATCAAGAAAATCATGAAACAGAAGATCATGAACCTGAAGTTAATGTAGATACAGAAGAAGATATCGAAGGACCAAGAACTAAACTTGTACTTGCTAGATATGTAAGAAGACACCATCCATGGGATCAGGTCATTAGAGATAAGAGAGAAAGCATACTGACAAGAAGTAAGTTTAGAGATGACACTTGTTTAATTTGTGAATTTGAGCCTAAGAATGTTAGAGATGCATTAGAAAATGAAGAATGGTTTAATGCCATGAATGAGGAAATTGAGAAGATACAAAAAAATAAGACATGGAAATTAGTACCAAGATTGAGTGATAAAAATATCATTGGCACAAAATGGATTTTCAGAAAAAAATTGAATGAAGATGGGAATGTAATCTAAAATAAAGAAAGATTGGTTTGCAAAGGGTATGCACAAGAAGGAGGAATAGACTATGGAGAAACTTTTGCACCAGTTGCTAGACTTGAAGGAGTAAGAATACTACTTGCATACACTACATATAAAGGATTCAAGGTATATCAAATGGATGTCAAGTCTGCATTTTTTAATGGAATACTGGAAGAAGAGGTATACATTGAACAACCTGAGGGATTTGTTGATCCTGATCAAACACAGATGGTATGCAAGTTACACAAAGCTTTATATGGACTAAGGAAAGCACCAAGAGCATGGTATAAAATATTACATTCATATCTTATAAGTATTGGATTTATTGGAACAAGTGACAACAACACTTTGTATTTAAAAGGAGGAAATGATGATAAGACACTTATTGCTGAAATATTTGTTGATGATATCATATTTGGAGGTAATGATAACTTATGCACTTCATTTGCTAAAGAAATGGGGAAATAACTTGAGATGTCGATGTTTGGTCAGATCAAAATTTTTCTATGATTGCAAATTTTACAACAAATTGCAGGAATGTACATTAATCAATCTAAATACATCAAGGAAGTACTAAAGAAATTCAAAATGGAGGAATCAAACCTAGTCGGAACACCTATGGTGACAAGATGCAAATTGACAAAAGAGGACAAGACACCTGAGGTAAATCAAACCTTGTACAAATCTATGATTGGGAAATTGATGTATGTTGTTCACACAAGGCCTGACATAGCACATGCAGTTGGAATAGTTGAAATATTTTCTGCTAACCCCAGGGAATCACATATGACCGTTGTAAAAAGAATTTTTAGATATTTGAAGAATACTGAGGATTATGGACTATGGTATCAAAGAGAAGGAAAATTCAAATTGAAAGTCTATACAGATGTTGATTGGGCTAGGAATATAGATGATACAAAAAGTACTATTGGTGGAGCATTCTTTATTGGAGAAAGACTAGTTACTTGGATTAGCAAGAAGCAAGGATGCATATCTCAGTCAACTACAAAACCAGAGTATGTTGCTGCTACTGAAAATTGTTCTAACATAGCATGGATAAAATAATTATTGAAAGGAATGAATGATGAGATCACTGAACCAGTAATAATTTATTATGATATTACAAGTGCTATAAATATTTCAAAGAAACTTGTGATGCATGAAAAGACAAAGCACATATCTATAAAGTATCACTACTTGAGGGAACAAGTACAAGACAAAAAAGTAGTACTAGAATATGTACAATCAAAGGAACAACTTGCAGACATATTCACAAATCTGTTACCAAAGGATACATTTGAGTACTTGAGAGGTAGACTAGGGGTTCATCCCTTGTCTATTGGTAACTAAGTAGATTAGGAGGTTGCATCAACCTACATGAAATAAGAATATCAATCATGTTGATGCAAAGCTGAACTAGATGAACACAGAGATATCCATACACTGAAAGGTACTTACTACACCGAAAATTAGAGATATTTTATTTGGCTACTGAAGAGCTGCATTTTTTTTTTGCATTGTTGTCAAAGGGAGAGAGTTGATCAATGAAATATATATCCATCTAAGGGAGAGATATCTATCCACTCAAGGGAGAAAAGAGAAAAGGGGAGCAAAGACATATCTAATCTACAGAGAGATTCAACAACTGAACAATCAAAACTGCAGGGAGAGTCTGCATAATGCATATTTTGTTTATACTAACACAGATTATATTCAAGCTAGGGAGAACTACAAAATTGTTGTAGTTGTAGAACAAAAGTTTGGTATTTGTTGTATGAAATTTTATATTGTATATTTCATATTGTGTTTCCATAAATTCCAAAGGGAGAGATTGATGAACTACAACTGATTATATGTTTGAAGTCATTTGTTGATATTCAACTAAGTTGCAGAAGTGATGATAAATATTATCAGTTAATGTATTTTCATTGATGTCAACTTATTTGAGTGTTATTATGGTGGAAAACATTTGTTATGTATTGAAGATATGGAACAAACAATGCTTATGTGATCGGTAAAATGAAGAGTTTTGTATACACCGAGTGACAGTAATAACCAAGTAAAATGCAGTGTATATCAAGCAACAATGATAACCAAGCAAGGGATTGCCGACACAACATCGTTAATACTAAGACCGAGAAATTAATTCTAATTAACGCCAACTTGGATGTTGATATGGCAATTGATGATTTCTAGATAAAGGATAAAGGTTTTTATTTGATCAAACGAATATGAAAATTCAAGGAAAATCAGGCGACATAAATTGAAACATGTTTTTAACACAACTACCGAGGAAGGATCAAGCGGGAAAATGAACGTTGGAGATTAAGCGGCAAGATATGAAGGATGAAAATTAAATGATACATGATGTCTATATAAGAGACTAGAGATTCATTTCTGAATCATGTGCAAGTATTGATAGATGTTGAAGCATACATGCAAATTTGATGCACGACTGATCAAACTGGTTAAACACAGAACCAAGCATTTCTACAGACATCTCCAAGAAAACAGAGGAAAGAGGATTATCGAGAAGAACAAGTATGATATGAACTGAAGTGAACAAATTGATCAGAGGTATTAAGTACTTAGAATAGATCTAAATATCTGCAAATTAGAGTTGTATTTGAATCAGATCATTACTATGTCAGTTTAACCATTATTACAGATAAATCTCTTAACCGAGTGGGATAGTGAATCCTTATTATAAAATTCAGAGAATGTTTTTTGTTTTCTTGTTGACCCCATTGTGAATTCCTGGTTAAGAGATAACTGTTAGTTTTAAATCCTCTAACAAGGTCACATTTAATAGTGTGCACTGTAACCTTTAACAGGGTTGGATCTTCACTGAGCTCACTTCAGAAGAGTGAAAATATTTTGGGTTACTGGTCCCAGGTGGTTTTTCCATTAACAAGGTTTCCACATTAAAAATATATGTGTCAATGTGTATGAATGTTGTGGATTTTTATTTTACTTTATACTTTATTGACCTAGATCAATAATCACAGTATTAATTTACTGACACTTAGTAAAAAATATTGATGAAAGTTTAAGTTTACATAATACATTGTCACCGAGTTGAATTATATGATTGAATTTGTTTTGTTATACATTTGGAGGAATTTGGGACTGTAGTATAATTTTGTGAGGGAACTAAGTCTAACTGATTCACCCCCCCCCCTCTCATTTATTATAACAGTGATAATCAGGTAAACACTACCTCTTTTATCGTTCAATTGTCGATTAGACCAAGAGTAGAATACAATATTTTTATGAGCATACAACAAAAAGAAATATTACCATAAATGGAAGTCTTTTCTTCAAGTCCATAATGGATTTGCATATATAACTAGGTGTAGGCTCCTCGATATTTATGTTGAAATCCTCATAAGAGAGTTACCATCTCAAGACATGATCCTAAAGAATATGAGATCTCATAGCCCCACCCAACTCTATTTATTCTCTATGAAAATCCAATAATTAATCCATGCCAACTTCAAATGCAACCATGAAAAATCATGAAGCTCTAAGAAAATGATTAATAATCAAAACCAAAGAGAACCAACAATACCATTGTCAATGTTCCAACCATAATATTAGGAGCATATCATGAAATAATGATCTAACATATCCTCAAATAAAGACCATATGATCCAAAGAACATACCATAAACCAACACCTTTCCAAAGACTAAAAAGGTCTCCGTGGAAAATAAAGATGTAATCATCTCAAATCACGTGAAGGCAACAATCCATCATGAAATAATGAATACTTATTAATACTAAAGATCCCACTAATTTGTGTAACCAAACATTGCCAGGATAACCTTCTCCTAATTAAAGATCCCTTTTGGATCAAACACAATCAAATTACTCAACCAAGATATCCCAAAGGGAATATTCAAACCATGATCTCAAACCAGGAAGATACAACTTCACATTCTTTATCAATAGAACAAAAGATGTAAAACTCTCACTACATTTTAAAGGCAGAATCCAAGAGCTTCACATGAACCAACACACATTGAAAAACATCATCTATCTTCTAATAAAATATCATCCATATCTCATTAAGCATTGCAATAACTATAGCTTAGAAACAAAATATTGAAACAAAGAAGATGGAACACATTATGTAAATGCATAAAGCTCCCAGAAAAATTGATACCTAGATATACATGGCATTATGAACAAAATTATTACCAAAACTCTATTGAAATCACATATAGCTTCTCATCCATCATAATATACTACTAAGATTCAAATAAACAAATATATCAAATACTTCTAAAAAAGCTTTTTCTCACCGCAACAACATACCAATATAATAATGGTGACAAAAAATAAGGTTTATTAAACTTAATCCTCATTAAAAAATTTATAAGATCAATACATATGTAATATTTTAAAAGAGAAATACATAGTTGGTCCTCTAATCTCTAATAACTAAAAGATTCAACATCGCATTAGTCCTTTGATATTGAATATGTGGATTTCCAAGACTTAAATGCTAGATCTGATTTTTCAAACAAGCCCATATATGAATATTCATAGATCCATATGAACACTCCAAGTAGCCATACGAAACAAGTAATTGTCTTCATTCATAACACCTTGAATATAGTCTTATCATAGATCTACATACCACATAATGTTTTAACATATAAAACCTGCAAAACTATTTTTATAAATTGGAAACCCACTTAAACATCTAGACATTCACATCACACATGTCATCTAAGCAATGGAATAAGCACATATCTACAAACCAACAACTTAAAAAAAGAGAAAATTACAACTCAATAGGAAAAACAAACTGTCCAATCGATTAAAACATATGAAAATATCAGGTCCACAACTCATAAAGAGTTTTATGGCTTATCTTCTAGTGATTCATAACACCTTGAATATAGTCTTATCATAGATCTACATACCACATATTTTGTTAACATATAAAACCTGCAAAACCATTTTTGTAAATTGGAAACCCACTTAAACATCTATACATTCACATTACACATGTCATCTAAACAATGGAATAAGCACATATCTAGAAACCAACAACTTAAAACAAGAGAAAATTACAACTCAATAGGAAAAATAAACTGCCCGATAAATTAAAACATATGAAAATATCAGCTCCATGACTCATAAAGCATTTTATGGCATAAAAATATGAACCTATCATAAGCACTCCATTACTTAGTCTAAATAGTCAATGTTTTTCCATGTAATTAGGATTTCAAAAGTACTCATCCAACATGAACACCTTTTCACTAAACATAACCACAAGGTAAAGGAACGAAACCACAAAATAATAAGATACACAAATATTATCATGCAAGATCTTTAGATTACCGAACCATAACCAAATCCATGAAGATCCACAATAATCACCTTCCAATTCCCAACATAGATCACATTGATGATATCCATGGTTTCCAATCTCACAAATTTGAAAAACAAAGTTAGCTCATAGAACATTTATTGCATCTTTATAATAATTTTAAAAAAAATGAACTCTTTATAATACATTACCACTACCTTTCCAAACTAAGAAATTAAAGAGAGAGAGAGAGAGGGGGGGGGGGGACACATATAAATAGGTAACCTTCAATTTTGACACCAATTGATGGGATTTAAATAGGTTCAATACCAAATATTGTGAAGATCAATCTCATTGGTGTAATTAAGGTGTTGTACCTAGTGATAGCCTCACCAAGGTTATTATTACACATATCACTCAAGTTTACCTAGTGATCACATTACACTTTAGGAGCATCTTCACTTTCAGTGGTTATATCATGTTATCAGTTATCTACCTCAAGTGGATCTTCCACCTTTAGTGACCTTATCACACTATCATGTTTCTGTAACCACCCAAATTTGGTCTATTCCAACTATGGACCCTATTTTCCCTCTGTATGATCATACCCTCCATTATGTCCAAACGACCCTGTTACTGCTTGGCATGATTCTTTGAATCAATTTAATGTCCTAGGTGATTTTTATCACTAAATTATATTAACTATTATAGCCACATGATTTAAATCAATTCAAACCAATTAAATCAAACCAAAATCAAACATGGCTATAGTATTTAATTATAAAGTAATTAAATAAATCCTTTAATCAATTTTCCACTTGCAATTAACCCATTCCCCTAGCCTATTTAATTCAATTAAAATGGCTATAGTCCCCTAATTATTAAAAAGCAATTTCATTGTTTAAATAATTAAT